>JAWNZC010000452.1:77500-262500 GCA_035771165.1 Paragorgia papillata | reverse complement strand
ACGGATGGACGGATGGACGGATGGACGGATGGACGGATGGACGGATGGACGGATGGACGGATGGACGGATGGACGGATGGACGGATGGACGGATGGACGGATGGACGGATGGACGGATGGACGGATGGACGGATGGACGGATGGACGGATGGACGGATGGATAGATGGATAGATGGATAGATGGATAGATGGATAGATGGATAGATGGATAGATGGATAGATGGATCGATGGATCGATGGATCGATGGATCGATGGATCGATGGATCGATGGATGGATGGATGGATGGATGGATGGATGGATGGATGGATGGATGGATGGATGGATGGATAGATGGATAGATGGATAGATGGATAGATGGATAGATGGATAGATGGATAGATGGATAGATGGATAGATGGATTATATTATCGAAGCCGACTCAGTGGCTCGAGGCTACCAGTTATTCAGTTCAGAATGACCCAGTATTTTAACTCAACAGCTAGAAGGAAAGTCTTGCTAAATTTGATAAAACACTTGAATTTCTAAACTATTAATATGTCGCCGTTTAGACTAATGATATATGTCGGCTATCTTTGAAAGCGTCTGAAAGTGTCTATATGTTCATTTAAGTTAGGTTTTCGCACCTTTCCTAGCTACGAATGAGCGTAACTCATTTCATGTTCGTTCGTATACAGCAGTTCGTGAAAGTCTTCGTTTTGACCTCTTGCAACTTGCACATTAATACACGAGAAGCGCTATCTTGACGATATTCTGTCGCCATCACCTGGATCAGTGAATGCCGTGCAGTGAATCACAAACACCTAATCTCGAATAACGATTTATCATTGTTTCTTGCAAAATCAAAGTTATGTTCGTCTTCCACAAATTAGAGATAGCAAACTTATAAAACTAAGATCTGAGGTTGTCATGATCCAATCTTATTTAATAGTACATTCAATTTGATTCAAACTGAAGACGTTAGCACGCATCGCTAGACTGTTTCGCTGCATGTTTTTAGTCTAAAGTTGAATATTTAAACGCCTAACTACATACCCGATAATCGTTAGATGCGTTACACTGCTTCTGGCTTTCTTATAAACAGATTTTTTGAGTTTTCAGTAACGAGTATAGTTGATAGTGTGAAATTTACATCTTCGGATTGTGCTTTGAATGAGGATTTTTACACAGACTTCCGGAAGAATGTGATTGGTTTGATTCGCGACATTTGCATATTAATTAATTGGCCGTTATCGATTTACCTCTAGGATTGTTGCAGGCTCTCGTTTCACAGCGCCGTGTTGAGAGAGCCTGTTCGCAGGCTAGGTTGAACAATGGCATTGTAAACGGAAAGAAGCGAGTCTCTGTCAACAAATTCCCTTAGACGTCGAAGAGCGCCTAACCCTGACGTGATTTTCTTGCAGATATTTTCTGTATTGCTTTTCCAGGATAAATGTTGGTCAACAGTTACTCCTAGTGTCTTGCACTCAAAAACATCATTGTTTATGGTGACGTATGGTCGTATGGCTGAATCATTATTTAGCATTGGTTTTGATCCGATCAACATAAATTCTGTTTTTGCTACATTCAGACTAAGTTTGTTAGCTATTAACCATATCTTGACATTTTCTAAGTCTGAATTCATTGCAATTTCGACATCATCTATCGTCTCACCAGAGGCTGTTAAATTTGTGTCATCAGCAAATAATCGGGACTGAGTTTCGTTTAAGCATTCTGGTAAATCATTTATGTATAATAAAAAGAATAACGGCCCTAAGATTGAGCCCAAATCGGTCAAAAAAGTGGTTGCCATGGTGCAGATCGGTCAAATTGATCAAACACCAATCAGATCTCTCCGCAAACCGGTCAAAACTCTCAAAGCGAACGCTGACCACCAGTCATCCCTGCCCGGTGTTTGCTGACTCGCAAATTACGATAAAAGCGAATTTGAAAGATTAAAATATTGTGTGATGGTGGAATTATTCTAGTGATTTTTTACGTCAGTCGCGTGACCGGTCTGATGTATGCTAAATCCGCCCCTGGGCGTGGATTATTAACACAGACATTTACGGTGCCAATCGAACAACCAGAAAACATCTTGGTGAAGCTGGATCCCCCGTAGAGGGAATTGGTCTGAGCCATCGAAGTTGCTTCTCTAAACATTGGGGCCTGTTGTTGAGACATACCAAGCTGAAGGTTGGACAAGACATCGCTGCTTTGCTGAAGCTGCGCTGGGGAAGGACGAGCGTTGTAGCTCTTTAATGACTGTTCATTTCGATGACCAGATATAGCCATAATATGCCGATTTTCCAGACTGCATTGGACCACAGGGTAATTGGGGTGGCTCTCACACAATGGTTGGTGTATTTCATTGACAGCTGCGCTTCCTCGCTGATTTCTTTCATCATAACCGCCAATTTGTTTACGCCAAGCGGGCGATTTTCGTACCAAATTGAGTCGTCTGGAGACCACTTTCGCTTTGGAAACTGGTAGAATGCTGTACTCATCGGGTTGGGCTTAGATATGTACAACTGTAAAGCGTTGAAGCCATCACTTGGGTCGTCGGATGCTTTATACATCCTGCCTTCCTTCTCAAAACTTTCGATGTCGCCAATTCCACCTCATGGATGATTCTTTGACGAATCGTCGTGCGTCATTGTCGCATACGGTCGATTATTTTCATCCACAAGAAGCTTAAAACTGGAAGCTGTTAGGTTTCGTTGGCCTTCTCGCCCTCTTCGGCACAAGTATAGAGTTGTGTGAAACCAAACGTTTCTCAAAAGACCAAGAGGAGTCGAAGGGGAGATTACGGGATGGACTTTTAGC
This sequence comes from Paragorgia papillata, assembly GCA_035771165.1. NCBI lineage: Eukaryota > Metazoa > Cnidaria > Anthozoa > Scleralcyonacea > Coralliidae > Paragorgia > Paragorgia papillata. Next base: position 259,696 of record JAWNZC010000452.1, on the reverse strand, counting down.
TTATGCAGATCGTGGCGTCGTTATGCAAGGTTTGTGCTCTACGTTTTGTTTACCCTGTTGCTTTAAATTTCTAATTTTTGCGTCGAGCATCATGTTCGACTTCTTGAAAACTGGGTTTTTAGAAAACTTTATTCCCCTGTTGTAAGCCCTGGGGAAAATTGAGATGGCGTTCAATTCCGCTTCGCAGGTTTAAAAGTGTTGATTTTCCGTAGTCTTCTCCTTCTTTGTTTCTCACTTCTGCATAGAAGACTCTCGGGTTTTTGTCAAGTTCTTCGTCGGTTTGCTTATGAAGCTCTTTTTCAATTTTTCTTTCTAGAGCCCATTCTGAAAGAAAAGTACTTTCAATTAAGAAACTGAACTCGTACCCTTGACAGCCTTCAAAGTCAAAAACAAACTCACCTTTGTAAACCGATATAACGTACACGGTGTTGTATTTCGTTCTTTTAGACTGTGCAGCTTCTAATAAATTCTCCAATTCGTTGGTTTCTAGACTAGCAAAACGTTCTCGTTTTTCTCCTTGTTGACTGCCACAGGGCTCATTTGTATTTGACATATTTTATTTAGTTTAAAAAAACAACTTTTGCGCACGGTCATTTTGACTTTACAAACGGCGGGAAATTGCCATTTTTACATACAGTTATAGAAACACAGCTTTCGGCCAATCAGCGCACAGGACGTATAAATGTTATTATATAAAGTATGATATAAACCATTAACCTGTATATAAATGTGATATAGACACTGATGTTTTATTAATCAGGTCTATATCACATATATAGGCACATGCGGTCTATATCACATATGTAGACACTTGTCCCTCAACAATCCCGACAAGGGTACGCTGGTAGCGACCCCATACGAGAGGGCGAGGCAAATTTAGTTGCAAACAAGCTGTTTTGTATCACAGCGCATGCTCCAATCACCAGTATGATAATTTATAGCCTCCCACATTCGGTTATTGACTTGCTTTGTTATAACCTTAGGTACCTTCGGCCTTTGCCTTCGGCTCGCGTCTATATAATGATAAAGCACGATGACGAGGTTTTTAAATATTACACATATATCATATATATATATTATATATATATATATGAAGTGGAATTTGATACTCCGGTAATTAATGATGATAAAGGTTGTTCACCGAGTGTTGTTCTCCAATTTCCACTTCGCATTATACAGTCTGAATTGAGTACAGTTCGATGCTGACTTGATGAAACGAGATATAGCTTCGAAATTTCCAGCGTTGACCGCATAGCTCAGTTGGTAGAGCGTCAGACTAGTAAGTCGAAGGTCGCGGGTTCGAATCCAGCCGTGGTCAAGTAACTTTTCTACTTACCCGGTATGGCTTCGTTCACTTGGAGAACAACCTTTATCATATATATATATATATATATATATATATAATAATAATTGATGAAATTCATTCAGATTGTTCCAAGCTACACTGATGAGCTGTTGTACAGCGAAACACCGTGTCTGTAGATTGAACTATATATATATATATATATATTATATGTAATATTTATAAACCGCGCAGGAGGGCTTTATCGGATATAAAACACGAGGCTATCGCCTCGTGTTTTATATCCGATAAAGCCCGTACTGCAAGGTTTTTAAATGGCTTCTAAAAAGAATCACTTCATACGTTCATTGGCGTAGTAATTTTGAAAATTAAGCTTATCTCAGCCGTTAAAAACCAGCGAGAAACTTAGAGCGAGTCTATATCACATATATAGATCCGATACGCTCATGATTTTTCTTTGTGTTTTCCTCATGAATTATTAATGAATTTTAGAAATATATATATATATATATATATATATTATCCAGGGGCATTAACTTGATTTATGCGTGGTTGGGAGTAATTATTATAATAATATCACGGCCACGTCGGTTTTCAATGTTCCCACAGGGACATTTAATCTCTAAGGGAAGGGGCTGTTTACATGAGCCCGGTTAACTGGGCTAGCCTGGCGCACGCGATTGATTAGGATCGTACTGTGGTTTTGCAACTCGCATAAACTAAATTTGCAAAGAAGAATTGGTTTAGTTTAGATGTAAATATATCCTAACGTTTATTAAAATCTCCTTTTGCGACGGAGGAAAGAATTTCGTGACACGAGTCAGCCCCACGTAATCGGCCGCTAAATAACCCGATGGACAAAGATTAGGTAATTCAGATTAGTAACTAATCACACCGGCTAATCTTTATGCATTAGGTAAGCAACTAATCTTAATTTATTATCGAGTCGGTTTTCTTTGTTCTTCCGAGGTCTTTATATCGCATAAAGACCTTGAATACTAATTAGATACGAAATGAAGAAAAAAACAAGGAAAATCTTTGTCCAAGGTGGAGAAAAAAGACAAAACTTTGTTGGAAAACCTCCTCGATAATAAATTAAGTCAGATAAATCCCTCGAACGTCGGGATGTATACGATATAAAGCCCTCGGACGCTGCGCGTCCTCGGGTCTTTATATAGCATACATCCCTCGTTGTCGGGATTTATCTATTACATACATAATGTTTGCGCCAAAGTTCACTTATGCATATAATAACTAACAAATACATGAAGTGAACACTTATCGAATTCGCAATAGTATTAATCACAACGCAATAATTATTCACTTTGAAGTTGTTGACTCCGCCAAAAGCGTTCTTGTTTTACTCTCCTTCTTCCTCGGAAACCGTAATATTACAAAGTGGCATTTGGGTTTATTAGTGATTAAATGTCCCTCAGGCCTCGGGAGGTTTAATAAAAGTCTTCAAACTTTTACTAAACCGCCCTCAGCTTTCGGGTACATTTAATGACCAACCAACCTTCAATGCCATGCCATTACTTATAATTAAAACACGATCAAGTCGGTTTTCTTTGTTTTTTGCGGGATTTATATCCCATAAATCCCTCATTATAAATTCATAAGGATTATATATATATATATATATAAGCCCCGGGCTTATATATATAATCCCTATGAATTTATAATTGCCCAATTCATAGGGTGCCTGCTACAACTATCTCGTATGCTAACGCCGGTAGCGCCCACATACGAGAAGGAGAGCAAGGGTTTGCTTTTCGCTCGACGCAGTGAACGAGAGGAAGGCAAACCAATGAAAATCATTAAAATCTGTTGGTTGAGTCAGCACTTTATTACACTGAACGTTGAGCATAAAATGTGGGATTGATACTGCATCAATACGCATGCCCAATGCTGTAATGATAGATCTGGTACTAGTTATTCCTACTAATTATTCAAACAAGCTTGTAGAAACAAGTCTGTGTATGTGTTCAATGAACCTTTACGTACTTCTCAAGTTGTTTAATAATCGGGATCTATCTGGCTTAAAACCTCCGTTCTCGGTATTTATCCTATACATAAACAACAGCGATTCATCAAAGAAAACCGAGATAATCGTGAACTAAATAACGTTTAAAGGCAAACGTAACGATAGCATATTACATAAAATTAATAAAAACATTAACGCTGCCAATTGCGTGAAAAAACGGAATTAAAAAGTTTTTTCCGAAGTTCGTAAATTGATAAAATATCAACTCGTTTTTTATTATAAATAGCATATTTAGAAATAGTAAACGAACTTTCAAAGTTTCCTATCAATTCACGTGACACGCTTTGTTATATCCTTTACTGAACGAAACTTGGAAAAACAGTGCTATTTTATGTTAATATAAGTTCTCAAAAGCACATTATAGTACACAGTGCATTTAAAATATTTTTCAAATCATACAGTGTCTCCAACATCGTTAAATCTTTGAACGCTCCGGGTTTAATTTTTTGAATATGATTATTCTGAAGATATCTGGAAAAGAAGAAAATTGCTCAGAATGTGTTTAAACACACATATTAAACACTAAATTATTGAACGATTGAATGGTTGAATGATTGAATGATTGAAGGATTGAAAGATTTAATGATTTAATTATTTCATTATTTAATTATTTAATTACTTAATTATATAATTATTTAATTATTTAATTATTTAATTATTTAATTATTTAATTATTTAATTATTTAATTATTTAATTATTTAATTATTTAATTATTTAATTATTTAATTATTTAATTATTTAATTATTTAATTATTTAATTACTTAATTATTTAATTATTTAATTATTTAATTATTTAATTATTTAATTATTTAATTATTTAATTATTTAATTATTTAATTGTTTAATTATTTAATTATTTAATTATTTAATTATTCAATTATTTAATTATTTATTTATTTAATTATTTATTTATTTGATTATTTAATTATTTTATTACCTAATTACTTACTTAATTACTTTATTACATTAATACTTAATTACTTAATTACTTAATTACTTAATTACTTACTTACTTCATTATTTCATTATTTCATTATTTCTTTAGTTCGTTACTTCGTTACTTCGTGACTTCGTTACTTCGTTACTTCGTTACTTCGTTACTTCGTTACCTCGTTACTTCGTTACTTCGTTACTTCGTTAAATCGTTATTTCGTTATTTCGTAATTTCGTAATTTCGTTATTTAGTTATTTAGTTATTTAATTATTTAATTATTTAGTTATTTAATAATTTAGTTATTTAATTATTTAATTATTTAATTATTTAATTATTTAATTATTTAATTATTTAATTATTTAATTACTTAATTATTTAATTATTTAATTATTTAATTATTTAATTATTTAATTATTTAATTATTTAATTATTTAATTATTTAATCATTTAATTATTTAATTATTTAATTATTTAATTATTTAATTATTTAATTATTTAATTATTTAATTATTTAATTATTTAATTATTTAATTATTTAATTATTTAATTATTTAATTATTTAATTATTTATTTATTTAATTATTTATTTATTTGATTATTTAATTATTTTATTACCTAATTACTTACTTAATTACTTTATTACATTAATATTTAATTACTTAATTACTTCACGATTTCATTATTTCATTATTTCATTATTCTTAAGTTCGTTACTTCGTTACTTCGTTACTTCGTTACTTCGTTACTTCGTTACTTCGTTACTTCGTTACTTCGTTACTTCGTTACTTCGTTACTTCGTTACTTCGTTACTTCGTTACTTCGTTACTTCGTTACTTCGTTACTTCGTTACTTCGTTACTTCGTTACTTCGTTACTTCGTTACTTCGTTACTTCGTTACTTCGTTACTTCGTTACTTCGTTACTTCGTTACTTCGTTACTTCGTTACTTAGTTACTTCGTTAAATCGTTATTTCGTTATTTCGTAATTTCGTAATTTCCTTATTTAGTTATTAAGTTATTTAATTATTTAATTATTTAATTATTTAATTATTTATTTAGTTATTTAATTATTTAATTATTTAATTATTTAATTATTTAATTATTTAATTATTTAATTATTTAATTATTTAATTATTTAATTATTTAATTATTTAATTATTTAATTATTTAATTATTTAAATATTTAATTATTTAACTATTCAATCATTTAGTTGTTGAATTATTGAAATATTTTATTATTTAACTGTTTAACGAAAAGGTTAAGGTGTTGTTACACCATGCGATTTTTCTTGCAACTTGCAACACTGAATGTTGTAAGTTGCATAAAAAATCGCACCGTGTAACACCCCGTAGCAACTTGTGATTTTGTTATTTTTGCCGTGTTGCAAGTTGCAAGAAAAGTTGGATGGGTTCTACTTTTTGCTGCAACTTACAACAAAAATCGCAAGTTGCTGAACGTGTAACACCCTTCCTGCAACTTGCGATGTTTTATTCATATGTAAATTTGTTGCATGTTGCAAGAAAAATCACATCGTGTAACAGCACATTTATTAATACTTTTGTTTATATGTAATTATACGTCATTCCATACAGCTGTCTTCCATGCATGTACGTGAACACGCACCCACCCATCAATCTTTTTTTATCCATGCCACAATTCATCATCTATCCATCCATGCATCTATTCATTCATCTATCATTTTATTTATCAAGCGATTTATTCACCGGCTTAACCTTCTCCCTCCCACCATTGCACCAAGCTACCTATCCATCAATGCATCATATGAACGGACCATCTAGCTATCCAGCTAACAACCAACCCATCTACATAACTGAATATACGTATCCATCCATCCATCTATTCACCCACCCACCCACTCAAAACACTAGTATTTTAAAAGGCTATTCCAAAAAATACAAAAAAACTTACAAAACTTTAAGATCACCAAGTCCGCTGAAAACTTTACTATCTATTTCCAACAAACGGTTTGAATCAAGATATCTGAAAGAAAGAATAACCAGAAACACTGAGAAAAATGTTATTTAAAAAACATTTTTCTAATGTAAAATAAAAAATTTATTTTATTTATTACACAATTATTTTAAAACGTGAAATAATTCGTAATACATACATACAGGTCGACCGCAGTCGGAGGCAGCCAGAAGGCCCCTCTTTCATTTAGCTGCTACCCTAAGGCAGGAGTGGGCGCCACTCTCCCAGATGGTGTTAATTTTGCGGAGGGAGCAAAACCGGAGAACCCGGTGAAAAACCCTTGGAGCACAGGAGAGACCAACTAAACTCTACTCACATGGTCCAAGCTCGAGAATGGGGCTGTTCCCAAACGGTCACCCATCCAGGTACTAACCCCGTCCAACCGGGCTTAACTATTGGTGAGAGGCAGCGCGCTAACAGCACACGCCACCCGTGCTCCCCTAATTCTTAATACTGCATTTCTAATAGGAGATAAAACAGTACTATTTATTAAGCTCGTTGTCATAAAGAACTCACAAGTATTGAAGATTTTGAAGATTCACGAACACGTTGTTTGGAAGAGCTTTGAATCGATTAAGACGTAGACTCCTAAAACAATTCCAAACCGAGGTACATTTAACGAGGTTGATTTATAAATTACAAATTAACAATTATTTTAATTGATAATCAATATTATAGAACATAATCATTGGACAAACGACGTAAATTGTCTAAAAATGAAAATCAATTATAGAACGATTGATGTCTCAACCGAAAGCTGAGATTATCAGTTTCTACTAATAATAGATGTAAATTCCTTCGGAAAGCATACAACCATGTAAACATTCTTTATTTCGCTGAGATTCCGTCCTGTGATGCTCAGGACATCACAAGAAGTTGCAACTGGATTACAAAGACTGATGAAAAATCTAAAGTCTGATTTATCACGTCATCATAGTGTTAAAAATTAATGTGTTATAATGTTAAATATTACTTAAATATGCTAATTGGTTTTAATTTGATAGAACTGATGAGATTAAATTATCAATAGTATAAGCGATAAAAATCAAAGAAAGAATATTATAGAAAATATTTTATAATATTTGCATGGTTGAGAATTTAACATTCTTTGGAAATTTACGATGCTTATAGAAATATATTTCTATTAATTCCCTAATCATTGAGAGAAGTAGTTGCGTTCAGTACAAATGAGAAAAATTTGTTTCCAACAAATTTGGTGATCGATTAGTAACCCATATGTATTTTGCAACGGTAGATTTTTTATACAGACCGTGATATTTCGGTTGGTTGATGCTTGTGAGGGAATACTTTCTACAGGCAGAGATACAGCGGCAAGTAAGGAAGTTGAACAGATTATTTAGGTTGTTGTTCGGCAGGTTTGTATTGCGGTTGTGGAATGGTGAGTTGGATGTTCCTGGATGGATATATGTTGTCTTCCTAGACAGTTTGTACGTGAGACAGTTCTTGATGCACTTGAAGTGGTCTTGGTCGCAGATGGAATAGGCGCGTTCTATAAAGCTCTTACAAATGAATGGCTTAATTTTTGAGCGATGAAAGGATCAGTAAATTATACATAGCAATCGTCGAGAGAAGGTTTTCTGTAAACAGTGTGCGTAAGACTGCTATTTTCCTTTTTTGTAAGTAGAATATTCAAGAGAACTAGGGATTGATTTTTATCTCGTTCCTCCATGGGGTATTTGATGGAAGAGCTTAAGCTGCATGTTAAGATAGTCAAGGAAAGAATATAAAGATTCTTCTTCGTGAAGGAAGATGTTGAAGGTGCCGTAAACAAACTTCCGCTATAAACTTCGTTTGAGACATGAAAATCGAAAACTATGCTATCAAAATTTTCCATAAATAGTTTGGCAAAAACAGAAAAGAAAAGAGATCCCGTTGCAGCCCTTTCTCTTCGCTCGTAAAATTGATCGCGCCAAATGAAAAAATATATAATTGAAACACAGTTTCAAAAAGGTGAAGATTTCACCAACAGAAAGACCAGTTTAGTCGTTAAATTAGTTTTTCGTGTGATAGATAAAATTAGTGGGAATTCTGTGAAGGTTATCGGCCCAGATAACACACTTTCCAGTCACACTAAGACTAACACCAACACCAACACCAACACTAGAATTTAATAACAAGAATGTTGCCAATTGTCTTTCCTTTGTATTTAAAACATTGCGATAATTGTCACTTATTAGCTACGTACTTTACTGCCACCCATAGTTTCATGACATGAAGATTCATCTTAATGCAACTTGCTATACCAAATTTGATGAATAACGTATTATTATTTACAAAAGTAGAGGGGAATAGCGTTGGGTAATTATTATCTGTCGGCGAATTAGCATATACCTCATAAGTTTTGCCAAAATAAATATGTTTCGCCAATCATATTTCTTCAGTATTTTTAAGCACGACAGAGTCGCTGGTAGTTCTGCTTACAGGAAACTCAACAGTGCACTTAATATCGATCAGCGGTAGAGAAATGGTTAGAAAACAGACCATGGTTAAACCTAATAGTGAAATAAAAGTAGCGTGATGCGTAGGCAGTGTAGAAACAACAATCGAAATATTTATAATAAGGTTAGATATACTGCCGAAACAGAGAACGTAGGAATCTAACGTTTCGAGCGAAGGCCCTTCGTCAGAGAGAAACGTTTCTCCCTGACGAAGGGCGTTCGCTCGAAACGTTAGATTCCTACGTTCTCTGTTTCGGCAGTATATCTAACCTACTATAAATATTTCCATGGTTAATCCTGGTGTCCAACAACAGTGATAAAGAAGTTGAACTCCAATTAAGAATTGCAGTTGTTTTATTTTTCGACTATTTTTAACCTGACTGAAAGCAAACTTGTGTAAGCTTCCAGACAAGAATCTCGTCTAATATAAAGGCTTGATAAGCTAATAGAATATATCTGTATTTAAAAAATGAACTCTGTTAACGTGCAGCATTCAGGGAATTCCTAATGTGGACGCAGATGAATTGCGTTATAAATTATGTTTTGGCAAGTAAAAATCTTTTATGTTAGCCAGAGTAAAATTGTCGCTGGTTTATTAACAAGAGTAAAATACACAAGTTAAAGATATGTGTATAAACATGTCGTTCAGAAAGAGTTAAGTCGAGGATGATTGAATATTGGATTCTTTCACTTGCATAGTTTTGGCAGCAACTTGTGATTTCTTCATGCTCGCATAGGATAGAAAAACTACTATAGAAACGGGTAAAGGAACACAGCTGCGGTCACGTTTCTACTCAATTCTCTAGACAATTCTCTAGACTTATCTATTACGTTATTATACTATATCAGGCATGTTTATCAACAAAATACTCTGCTTCAAACAATTCTTGGTTTTCATTTGACGTCACGGCGGCGATATTGGTGCACAGAAAGAATGAAATGGCGGCCATGTTGGTGCACAATTCTTATCCTTTGGGAATTTAAATCAATCCTTATTCAGACATTTCGTATTGTTTTACTGCCCCAACGGGGCCACCGATCCCATGAGTGGAAACGGTCGATAAAGGAAAAAACAAAACTGGCCGTTGTTTTGCCTGGAAGTGAATAAGGCTCGATATACCGTCATTGAGAAGCCAATTAGATTACATGAAAAGTACTTTTCTAAGTGTGTGCTAATTATGAATATATTGTTATTTCAGAAATGGAAATGGAAATTATAAGTCAATAATTTTAAACAGAACAATTTAATTATAACCGTAATTACAGAAATACTATTATAATTTTTGTTGTTAAACTATAGTTTGTGTCAAATGATTACTCTGTACTTACAACACTTTTATGTTATTTTTAGATGGAAACAATCCAACTTTCAACTCTTCGATAAAGTTCATACTGAGATCTCTAGATATGCAAATAAGAAACATTTTAAATATTTTATTAAGTTATATATAACAAATAGATAAATGTCCAAAAACTTCACTTCAATTTACTAAACTACCAAAGTTTAAAGTTAAATTGACATATTTAAAGTGTCACTAAGACGAAATTTTCACCCGTCATATTTATTTCTTTATTGTAAAATTTACCTTCCCACGACTTACTGGGCGAAATTTCATGTCAAAATTCGAAAAAGCGGCGATGTTATTACAAATTGAAATCTCAAATTTGACGGCCGCCATTAAAATTTCTGAAGCACAAGGAAGAGTAACCTGAGAAGGTCTGTGATGTCATATTCTTAACAACCACCTTGACAACGTATTGAACGCAAAGGCTCGTGTAGTAGAATATATAGAAGGTCGCGGGTTAAAAGTTACAATATTTATTATGCCTTCAACGCGCTGTGTCGTGCAGGACTGCAGCAATGAAGCAGATCCACATAATGGGATAGCATTGCATGTGAGCCCTCTAAACTCAAACTTACATACACACTGGGTTAGATTTGTTCGAATCAAGCGCGCGAATTTTAACCCAGGAGGACCATTTATGGTTTGCTTGGGTCATTTTTCCTAGGATTGTTCTGAGCGAGCTTACTGCGCAAAAGGAGTTTCTCGGCGTCTTCAGTGTGACTCTGTACCTATACCATCTGGGGAAAAAAGACGCCTTCAGAAAAGGAGCTATCTTCAAGACACCGTCGCAAAGTAAGTAAATATTTCCTGTCTCCTGTCTTTATGACTTTATCCGGTTATAATACTTTCACAGCGTAAGCGGATTATTTTAGTATTTCATACCTTTTAATTTCTTTAATGGTTAAGATTTTAAAAGGCATCCTTGAAGTAAAACAAACAACGACGAAAGAACACTGTGGCAATGAGGTGATGGATACTAGCAATTCGGTGAGTAAAGCTAGAATAATGACCAACAATGTTACAAAAATATACACTAGATAATGCGGCTAGATAATTCAAACTTGAATAGCATTTCCTTTAAGCCCTAAAAAATACTTGATACTAATACTATCCTCAATTTATTTCTATGTTATTTTGAACTTCAACCATCTTGAACAATCCTCGCTTTTCCGAATTACCTGCCATCTCGAACAATTTTTTGTTCCCCGTGTCGATTATTCAAGCAAGATTATACTGTAAGTGTAAGTGTAACTCGAACCCGATGGCGGTACATGTAGCTCACGCTATAAACGGTATTTTGGTGTAGACAGTGCAAGTATGTAACATCATAGAAGCGAAAAATGTAAAACTTTTCTTTAAAGACGGCTTTCATTTAAACAAAATTGCTACTTTCTGCATTATATTGCTTCGCTAGATAACCCCTCAAGTGCTGCTAAGTGCCCGGTCATGCGAATGAAAAGAATTCTACAGAAGCCTAAGTAAATGTTGAGGTAAATAAACCTTATCATAGACATACATATAGTTATACTGTTTTTACGTAACCTGGTATAAGCTGGTATCATTATGCATAATTTAGTTATACTGTATTTATATACTCTGGTATAAATAGGTATCATTTATACATGCATTAATAATTCCATATATGTTTTGTAATTTCTTGGGTCTACAGTTCTACAAGCTGAATCCAGAACCCATTCATTCAGACAAATGTCGTGTTGCTCTCACTATTTTCAAATTGTGACATTTGTAGCGGCATTGATTATTCTCCATACAACAGCGACATTCTTCTGGCTTCACCATTAAAGTCAAATCACAGTTGCCATATTCACACCTTAATATAAAAATAGGTACGCAATGCGTACATGTGACTACCGCTGTTAAGCACAGAACATGCCTATAGAAAAAAGAAACATTTCGTCTTGGCAAATACAAATATCAGTTTCGACCGCGAAGCACCGTTGGCGCGACAAGCTTCTAGGGGGTCTGAAATATAAAGTCTCTGAAGTGGCATTTCCTGCATTTTTGGGGAACATTTTATAGTATTCTGAAGATTATAAAACGTCATATAAAACACACAATTTACACAGAAGACAACAGATTTCAGTCGAACTGTAGAGCTGAATTTTGGTCAAGCACACCTAAGAGGCTTTTCTGCAGGTATGGCACAGAGATATAGACTTACGAAGCAATGCTTGAAAATGTGTGAAAAGCACAGACACAAAAAAAAGTACAGTTATTTTAAATCAATTTTATACATGTATTGCTAATTTGAACATGGCACATACTATACATACATCTTTACTGGCTGTTTCCAAAACATAGCATCTATTAGCATTATAAACATGCCCCCAAGTTTTATGTGAAGTGAACTTGAAAAATTCAGATTTTTGTACGAAGCGCAGATAGCTTATCGGGTGGATAAATCCTAGCTAGAGAACCACTCTAGTGGTGCTTTGAACAACCCAATTTAACTTTTATCCACCGAACAGCACTATCAGATACATAACTATTCAGTGGATAAAATTTTATATTAGCTTGTTCAAAGCAGGATTAGTACTGTTCTTTAGCTAGGACTTATCAACTAGATAAGCTATCTCAGCTTTGTACAACTCACCCCAAATCATCAACATTGTGTTCCAAAACAACATTTTACCTGTCATAAATATGCTGTCAGTGGCGTTCAAGTGTAATGCACATGACATCACTAATATTTTGTGATTCTGCTAGTATTTTAAATAAGACAGTACAACAATACTCAGTATTGTAGTTTCAACAGATATATTTCTCATTTCAAGGCTCTAAACATATTCAAGGCTTTAAGTTTCCCAACACTTCACAATAGCTTTTCAACAATTTATCAAAATGTACAATAGAGTGACACTTAGACACCAGATCATAGAATATTTTAGTACTTTCACAAGAGTCAGACTTCTGGTGTATCTACTATTCTGTGGTCAACCGCTGTAGCAGCTTTGGTGTGCACAAACTTTGGTTTCTTAATTTCATTATACAAGATTATTGAACAACACCTAAAACAAGTAAACAAAGCACCAAGTCAAGGTTTTGTAAAACAGCCAATATATTTTGTCCGCATAAATTTCTTATATACATGTATATAGTGTAAATACAGGGCACTGTGATATATACTTCTCAAACTCATTAATAATTCATAAACCAAACACATAGGAAAAGCATTAGCGAGACAAAGGTTTGATATGTGATCAAACACTTGGATAGATCATAGTTAATAGAAAATATACATGGTTTGGAAACCTGGCAAACTTCAAAGCGGTTAACAATCAAGCTACGATTTATGTTGAAAGGTACATGAAGGTGCCAAGTCCTTTGTTTTAGGTTTATTAATATTTAAACAGTACGGTTGAGTGATTGAACCCAAACGTTGCTATAAACGTTGGATGATTGCTTCATTATACAGAAAACACAATATGTTCAGTAACCGTGAAAGTGCAAAAATTTCCAAACCTGAACAAATACAAAAAAAAAATTACTTTTGTTGAGCTTCCAAACCATGTATATTTTCTATTAACTATGGATAGATTAAGCCAACTTTGACCTTAAACTTATCTTAAAATAATAATTCATTTGACAACTGATTCATTTCCTGATTTGTTTGATCTTGAAACATTCAAAAGTTGTGTTTGATCTAATGTCAAAACACTTAGCTCAAAGTTGGTTAAAACACATTTCTCACTTTTAATAGTGTATGAGATATACATGTACATGCAGTATAAACATGAGTGATGAGTCACTGACCAGTGAGCACAACACACAATTCAACCAAAATTACACTTAAATTCATAAAGCGATTTTATCATTAATATTGGCAATTTCTTCGATAAAAGAAGAGCTTTAAAACAGGACACAGTTGAAGGCCCACCTTCTATCGAACTTTGTAAGCTGAATATTTCTAGTACTGCTATAAGTACCAAAGTACGAGGTTGGTTTTGAGATCCGATCAAGTATTTATAGATTTTGTATATAGTGTATAAGAAAAACAACGTCACAGTTTTGAAAGTATTTCTTACCTTGTATAAACTGATCAATGACAGAAACCGCTCCAAGAAGAAAAGATTTGCAAAGTAATATAACTAACACTTTTCAAAAATCAAACTGTGATTCACTCGAGTACTTCCCGAATACCTGGCGATCAATGGCGATCTTCTCGACTATATAGCGATCGTGTCGAATATCTGGCGATGACTGCACGAGTATGACGTAAGTGAGGTCCAAGACAAGCACTCACTCACTCACTCACTCACTCACTCACTCACTCACTCACTCACTCACTCACTCACTCACTCAATCAAGCAGGCAAGGCGATTTTGCAACGGCGTTGTTATCTATATTGTTGTATCCTGTGCTTTTTAATAAAATAAATTGATCTATATATCTTCTCAAATATATGGATGCATTTAATTTGGAATCATAATATTAAGTTAACTATATGCTTTTTATTTATAAAGTTTACTCAGGATATTGTCTGCTTTCCACTCCTATGTACGCCATATTGTTTAGGACCCAAGTGGGTCCTAGTAAGATGGCCGCCGCTGCTCACCTGCATGAGAAAATCCTTGAGTCCTTGAGTTTTGTACTACTTGCATTTCTCAAATCAATTAGAAATAGAAAAAGTATACATTCGGCATGCCTTGGTTACATAAGATTATAATATATATATTTAAGAAATAGAAAATCGAGTATTTGCATCAGGTTATATAAACATGCACAGGGCATCCATTTTCTATTTCTTATATGAAATAAGGCTAAAAAATGTGCCGTGACATCACAAGCGTGTTTATCCAGTCCTTTTATAGAGATCAGTGGTAGTGACACGCATGTTCTACAGCTTTGTGAAATTGTGTATTTTGGCGTAATATGTCTACAGAAAGCAGATCATCATCAATGGAAACCACTTCCCATGACGCGGAACAGCAAAATGTGACGCAGGTGAATTGGGCAACGGCATTCCAATCGCCAGAATTTTTATCGGGTCTTCAGATAGTCATCGCGCAGACGGGTAGTCGACAACAACCGGGCGCAACATCGACCGGTCACCAAATGGCAGGTACGTTCAATGCTCCTAATTTTGTTGAAACAACGGGTGAAATACACCAACCGCGTGACTTAGGTGCAGATCTATTACAATGCGTTGACTCCGATCGCGAGATAGAATTGGTCGCTCCGCCGCTTTTCCCTTTGTAAATGCGCGATCTGACCAAAAACTGACGTCTTCAGCGGTTTCTTTTCGTTAGCGCATGCGCGCATTTTAAGTAGGGAAGAAAAGAAATGGTGTCCTGGAAGCGAAATTTCTTCAGCTTTCGGTAGGTACTAAAATCAATTTGTTTTGTTAAGTTCTTGTCCGTTTGTTTTTCAATTTCGTCAAAAGGATCTACTAAAGGGGTTTTAAGGGGCAAAAGGGATCTCTGTCTTCAAAGTGGCCTAAAACACTTTTTCTGTATTCATTTCTTCTTACTATGTTTTGTATGTTTACCGGCATGTAATCTAGACCTTTATTCGATAAAATCTAATTTAAATTGCAGATGACTTCCCCACAACAGAATGTTAAGTGGGTTCGCTTGGTTTCACTTGGAGAAGTTGTTCCCGATTACAATAAGAAAAACAGCCCATGGATCCGTTGTTCAAAAGGACATGATTATTTAATACGACCTGGCTTTAAAGCAGAAAGATCTGTAAGATTACCAAGTGGAGAGGTCTGTCAAGTGTTTTGTGAAGTAATTAAACCGCAGATTGTGCCTTTATTTAAGTGTACTTGCGACGAGAAATCTGTGGAGGTAATTTCTACAACGCCAACACATGCAGCAAACAATTTCTTAAATAGTCTTGGATTACTAACAAATAAACACTAGTAAGGTCCCAATTCTTTTGGATTTTTAAAAAAAGATGTTATTTGTAAACTCACAGTTGATTTTGTTCCTGATATTGCTGGAAATAATGCTAGAATGGATTTCAGTGAATCTGGCCCTAGTGATCAAGTCATCGTAAACGTTCCACAGAGATCTGGAAAAATAGTTAATTGGCTTGGAATCACATCGCTTGGAGCTGACCCTCATGATGGTTGTGTGAACAGTGATATGTGGTCATATTGCTCTGGCAACAATGTTGTACCACTTTGGCCAGGTTACGATGCTCGTGTTCTTATAAATTCAGAGAATAAATCATTTGAGATTTCATGCAAGATAGTTAGGCCTCTTTCGCATAATTTTGGTCCAATATTTCAATGTGAAGTTATTTGTGGTGAGAATGTCATATACACAACACAAGAAATGAAACCGACCACTGCTGTAAAAAAGGTGTTTAATTTTTTGAAGATCAAGGAATACAAGAAGAAGATCTCAGGTTATGAGTTTTTTTGTTTACAGAGATCAGATGTCATTAAGCAACTCCAAAGTGCTGCTTCCATGAAAAGACAATTACCTGAAGATCCTGAAAAATCTACCGCTACTGACAATGAGAACAGAATTATCAAGAGAAAATACATTGCACAATATCCTCTGTTAGATAAATTAGCAAAAACGAAGACCAGAAATGCTGGACCAACAGGTTCTTTGCAGCTACAAGCAAGAACACAGCGGAATACCCTAACACACGAGGCAGTAAAGTTTACATCATTCAATGATGTACAAAGTTACATCACTTATCTGTGCCAAAATGATCCAGATGTAGTTACCAGTGCCATTGAGGAGAGTGGTTCATACTTAGATCAAATTGTCAGCAAGTTAGAGATTACTGGACCAAGGCATTTAACTCTTTGTAACTCAGCTGAGTTTTTGGTTGGTAAAACGCGCTTGTCACAGAGAGAATACAACGCAGCGAGAAAGGCTCTTAAAAAAGCAAATGTGTACCTGTCTCCGTATACTGAAGCCGTTAAATACACATCAGAATTGGATGTTGGAGTAATACATTTAAAGAAACATTGTGTTCAGTTTCAATGCGAGGGACTTGATTGTCTGTGCTCTGGTAGTGAATTTGAAGATGCGCTTCAGAGAGTAGTATGCACAGCACCACTGTTTGACAAATTTGAATTCCCAACTCATGAACAGCAAACTAGGCTGTTTGCACATTTAACAAAGGAAAATCTAACACTGTATGGCAAGTTGGATCCATGTAAGCGTACAATATTCCTTAGGGAAACAGGAGATAATTTCAGAGGTAGTGCTAACCAGCCCACACAACAGATGTCTTTTAGCATTCTTAATTTAACTAGACTAATAAATTCACCTTATGGTCAATTCATCACATCTGTTTGGAGAGGTCCTGAGAATAGGAAATTTATTGAAGCTCATGTTAAGAGCCATTACGATGCAGTGACGTCAGCTGTACAAAATGGCTTAACTTTGACATTGGTCGATGGCACCATCGAGAAATTTAATGTTCTTGCATTTCTTGTAACTGACCTCAGTCATCTGAAGGAATCCCTTGGTAAATGTACGTGTACCTCAATGTTTGGTTGTTATTGGTGTAAAAAGAATCAAGAGGATTGGGACAACAGTCAGCCTACCTTGTCACCACGTCAAAAGATCTCTGATATGATAAAAGCAGGCAAAGAAGCAGCACGTGTGCTTGGTGAGCACCCAGTCAAGTCATCTGCAACATATACAAGGTTTCAGCAATCTCATTTTGGCCAGACAGTAAGTTGTTATGTTAAAGTTCTGATTTACGTTATGAATTCCTTAAAGGAAACCTCTGCTTTTAAAACAAATTTTCTTTAAAATTATTACATTGTACCCTTTTTCCGGGTTGTAATTATATATTTGACTGGTACTGCCATCTTGAAGTTGATGATATTAACATAGTTGCATATATTTTAAAATTAAACAATTGTTTCACTGTGTTGCAACAATAAGTGCAACCATGAAAAGTTTTCATTGGAGGAAATTTCAAGAGCCCTAATCCTATGTTCATGTTCACCCTGTTTGTTCATGTTTTCACATTTTCTAAAGGTTTCAGCTTGCTTCGTAATCAAGTGGTTTTAGCTTGTGGATCATGATGATGTATTTTTATACTGTAATAATTTAATATTTATATTGTGTACCTAGGGGGTGCCTTTGTTCACTGGACTAAGTGAGAGCTGCCTACTGCCATGTGCTCTACATTTAATATTGGCTGTGCACAGATATTTGTGGAGGATGCTCTTTGAAATAATTTCTAAAAGGGGACAAGAATCTGGAATTCCTGTTGCACTCAGATCCATTAACTGCGGATTCCTTGCATATCAGATTGAATGTTACCAGAAAAGGTGACACCTAAATATATTGTCTACCGTATATGAAATATATCTAATATCCACAACTATCTGTCACCTGGGAAAAACTATAATTTGAAGCCAAACATAAAGTACAAACCTTCTTGCACAGGGCGTTCAATTTTTTTAAGTGCTACTATTAACTGATGATCAAATTCTAAGCTAGCCTTATTTCATCGTAATTCTGAAATATATTCTAAAAAGTATTCTGACTAAGCTGTTCATCTATCCGATAATGGAAATATATTGTTTTTTTCGCTTCAAAAACAAATTATTTGCTTCCACCATTATTTTGCTATGTTCCTGCAGTCTGGTGTGTGATGTTATTTTATACGGTCCAGAGTATTCCCATGGCTATTCAATGTATAGAAATTTGAATATTTTGAATAGCCATGAACACCTCTCATTTGTAACCACGCCTTGTTGACATCGCAAAGTAATGGTGGCTGAAATCTCAAATTTCAGAGCTCAATATTTGTATTTTTAGGCACTTTAACTTTCTTTGTATAAATGGTTAAATGTAGGCCCTTAATCAGCTACTCTGGACTAGAAAGTTGATCATACTTTCTAGCACTTTAAGATCAAACACGTACTCGTGATACACATCCCTTGAATATTTTCAGTAAAAACAAGTACTATGATGGAAGCACCACATTAAAAATGACTGGCAATGACTGCAAGATGGTTGAGGAAAACTGTAGAAAATTTGTCAATCACTTCTTGAAGGTAAAAAATTAACAATAGTACACACATTTACAAAACAAATATATGCTATAAAAATGTTTTATTAATTTTAGGATACAGAGACCTGGAAAAAAAGCAGCTTTCTCAAGCTAAGGCAAATTCACTATTTGTATGACAAGTTTAATGATCTTGCCAGGTATTGAAAGCTAATGTTTAGACTGATAAAGAATCCCAGCTTAATAAACATTTACCCCCATATTAACATCATATTTCAACAGTATACTTCCTTTACATTTTAGAGACCTGCCGGATCATAACATAACACCTGCCAGAGTCGATTCATTCCAAGCAAGATCAGAAAACGTCTTTCAAAAAATGAAGCAGTATGGGCCTGCACAGTGTACAGCAAAACTCCCATATCTTCATATACTGAGGGATCACATTAGTCGACAACTGAAATTTTGGTTTGGAATGCTAGTATGGGGTTACGGGTACTTCTCATGTGTTGCATCAGAACACCTTAACAAGCTGGTGAAGACAATGGAATGGAGTTGTACCAACCGAGACGAAAGGAGGTTCTTTGTAATAATTAGGATGCTACGTACTCAGCATTTTCACTACCCTGAGAATGTGTTCACTTCAACTCGTGATGTCACATGTTCTGCATGTTATCAAAAAGGCCACACAAAAAAGAATAAGGCCTGTTCGATGCATCCTTCCCAACCAGCTATTCAATTTAATGAATCTGACAATGAAGACAGTTAAAGACATGCATTCACTATTCATAATTGATTCTCTTTTAATATTCACCATATTTTTAATTCATTTTTACACTTTTAGAATATTAAAATCAAGTTTTTATATGCATAGATTTTAGACATGTTACATGTACATACACTGTTTTTAAAATAAAATTAATTTTATCAAAAACATCTCAGTTTGATGGAGTTCACTGATTATTGTTTATCATTTGGTAGATTGGTATTTTAATAAGCTAACGTAAACCTCCGAATATAATCCCCCCTGCCCATGTTTTAGCCCAGCAATTTACTAACTCTCTGGCCATTCCAAATATAAGCCCCCATATACAAGCCCATGGAATTTAACTTTGTTGACTTCTCATAATGACATGCAAGATGTAAGATAACAATCTTACATCATCTTGTATGTCATTATGATTGTTTTGTTCACAAAGCTTTATAAATACGTGCTTTATCACAAACACAAAATCTCATCCGTATATATGCCCCCCGTGTATAAGCCCACCAAAAAAGACTTACGAACAAATATAAGCCCAGGGCTTATATTTGGAGGTTTATGGTATTCCACACTCCAGCTCTTCCACTGGAATAGCAATATCGTGTGTCATAATGCCACACTTATTGAAAGCGGCATTCAAAAAACTTATTTGTACCTCGCCTTGCTGGATTTTTACATCTTCCTTGTGATATTTTAAGGCTACCCTTCTCATATACTTTAGGGAACTTAAAGGCAATAAAGCTGCCTTCGATATGATTTTAACTGGCCTCTTTACTTGGAAAATACAGCGCTGGGCATTGAAATTGAGTGGTCTGTCCAATCTAACAATATCTCTGGTCGAATCAAAAACATCTTTGGCAACACCAATCACATAAAAAGCTTCACCACGGATAATTAAAGTATCCCCTTGTTCTATAATGTCACATGATGAGTACACAAAGTCATATCCCTTTTCCACTTTCAATGTATCTTTTCCTTTGTATTGGGGATACATTAATTTACTTCCATTAACATCAATAGTCTGAAGAGAAAACCCATTAGGTAATATATCCTCTTCGTCAGGATTTGACCCTCCATATGGAATTAAACACTTCATATAACCATCTTCAGCATTAAGTGCAAAAACGAGTTGCCCTTTTGAGATTTCAGGGGAATTAACGTCGGCCAAATCCTCTATGAAAGCGTAAATAGGCATGATGATGGTAAAGTCGCCAGAATTGAATCTCCTTACCAAGTTAGCTTCACCAAGAACATAACATACGCGACGCAGAGTTCTAAGTTCGCATATAAGTGGAGATCTTTGCAGCACTTCATCGTTTGCCAACCTTGAAGCCAATGATTTAGCGAAAATAAGCCTGGAAATCTCCAAACAAATTACCTTCTCCCTTGGACTGTCCAATGTCACACGAAAAAGGTTTGTATCTTTCAACTTCCGGATAAATCTTCTCTCAAAATCTCTCACTTGGTTTCGGTAAAAGTCTTGCAATACTATAGCCGAAGGACAAATTTGTAGATTATTACCGAGTGGAGAAAGTTCGACCGCCATGTTGAAAGGAATTACTACGCACGCGCACAATGTTATACGCTGTACAGTGACCACTTGCGCCTGCAAAGGGCGCTGGTCAGGCAAACTGTCGTCAGAATCGCTGTGACGATCACGCCGACATTGTGGCTCCCGCTGACAGGTCAGCGGTAGTCATAAAAATACAAAGCGCGTAGTGAAAAAACACACTCTTGCTGTTTCTTTAGTACCAGTATATAAAAAATGTACTTACCAAGAAGTAACATCGACATTGAAACGTTGTTGTAAAATGTATTCGTTCTGTTCTTCTTCAGCAAGGTTTTGTTCGTATGCCACGATCTCTTCAGCCGAAGCAAGAGGTTCGGACAGTATCATCGTATGGGCGAATTTCAGAATCGGACTCGTCAGAATTTGCGCTGTCATGTAATTCGACGATGTTTAAGAAGACTCCGTGTCGGTCCATGTGCCAGAAGAACGACTAGATATTGAAGAATACGACATTTTCGTAACTACTAACTACACTTTCATACACTATCTACTTGTTTCTTCCATAGTAACGCAATGTTGTTAAGAAGATGACGTCAGAACCCTTCTCAGGTATCAAAATCCACGGCGGAGAAAATTTTAATGGCGGATGTAATATGTCATAAACGAGTGCGAGTGTTTTACCAGGGTTTCCAAAATTCAATTGAATTCAATTGTTCTCAAGTGTTTGGAAACCCTGGTAAAACGCGAGCCACGAGTTTATGAAATTACTTCTCAGTTGACAATAGTCTATTGTTGTAGAATTCCCTAATTAGATGGCGTGCTATTATATAACAGGGTGTGTTGCTCAAATTATTAGCGTATACGTTAGTTCACCAGCGAAGGTGAATATGAATTCGGGAAGCAAAGATGGCCGTTCATTTCGAGAAGCTAGGACATTAACAGAAGAGACAGAAGCTATTCAGACCGCTATTCCTTGTTCTACCCGACACAAAAACAAGTGGGCTGTCGATGTCTTTAAGGAATGGCAGTATTACAGAAGAACGAAAAGCCAGACAAGCGACGAGGTTGATGACAATGTGCAAACTGTTGACACGGCTTTGGAATAAATGAATGGCGAAAGCATGGCATACTGGCTTGGGAAATTTGTTCAGGAGGTTGTTAGGAAAGATGGAGAGAGATATCCACCACGTAGCGTGTATTAGTTAGTGGCCGCTTTGAAGAGGCATCTTGACGAAAAGAATGGCTCATTAGCGTTAAACCCTTTGGATAAGTCGGATAGACGGTGCGTTGCATGTTTTTGTGTATAGTATACTGTAATTGTTAAGCACATTGGGTTTCTGATTAGTAATACACCGTACTGACTATTGTATAATTTTTGTAGATTTTTACGTTTAGCTGCTGGATTGTGAAATGAAGAAGTCTACGAGGGAAAGAGTCGGTATGGCTCACAAAAAAAATGAGAAAGAAGATATAACTGATGAGGAAGAAGAGAAATTTTGGCTTGCGGGACAATTAGGCATGAGTACATCTAAAAGTTTGCTTAATACTGTGTATTATTATAATGGGAAGTTGTTTGGCCTTAGGCGCGGAGAGCATCGTAATGTAATGCTCAATAATTTTGAAGTAGGCAGTAATTATATCCAGTTTGAAGAGAATGTTAGCAAAACATTTCATGGTGGTCTTTGCGATTTGAAATATGTCCCAAGGAAGGTTCGTCATGTATGTCACGAGGAAGGTGAGAAACATGAACGTTGCCTCGTTGAAGTTTACAAGTTCTATATTGAACTTGCCAAGTGCGAAGAACCTAAAGTTAACGCATTTTATTTTCGGCCAAATACAAAGAATTTGGGTTTCTCAAAGAGCCCTGTTGGTGTGAATACGTTGAGTAAGATATTGCCGGATATGTGTAAGAGTGTGGGCATAAAGGTCAAGACGGCTCATTCTCTTAGGGTGACTTGCGCCACTGCACTTTTTCAACATGGCGTTGATGAAAAGCTTATACGAGACAGAACAGGGCATAGCTCTAACGCGCTCTTTAAATACGAGAAGGCAAGCAAAGAGCAAATTTCAAATGTATCTCGAATTCTAGGTCCGTCGGCTAGTTTCGAAAAAGTAGAGAATACCGTCGAGGACGTAAAAGTTAGTTCAACCTCAATTACTCAGAATATTGAGGATGTTAATGTTAGTTCCACCTCAGTTACTGAGGAGCGTGTAGCTAAAAATGCTGTTAGTTTACAAACACCATATTTTGTAAACTGTGACGTGAATTTTGTAGTGAGGAAAATGTAATAAGTGTGCATGTCGTTGTTCATACCATTTATTTTGCGTGATTAAAATTTGCAAACCTAACTTAATTGGTTTCTGTGTTGAGTTTTGCATTTATAATTTAGAATTGTGGTAATAATACAGTTTTCTTTGTTTTGACTGTTTTTATAATTTAGAAATGTTGTAATGTACGCTTTTTATTGTTTAAAGCGTTTATTATCTAATTTCCTAATT
The DNA here is from genome assembly GCA_035771165.1 of Paragorgia papillata. Classification (NCBI taxonomy): domain Eukaryota; kingdom Metazoa; phylum Cnidaria; class Anthozoa; order Scleralcyonacea; family Coralliidae; genus Paragorgia; species Paragorgia papillata. The sequence goes on along the minus strand of JAWNZC010000452.1, from coordinate 235,883 downwards.
ATTAATTCAATTTTTCGTTTATTACCGGGGTTTCGCAACTCACGCACTTGACGAAATACGTGTTTTTGATTTGCTAATTAGCTCATGAATTATTCATGAATTTGAGAAACATATTTCAGAACTTTAAAAGCTTGTAACTTTCAAACTGCTTGTTTATATCAGTTCAAATTTTGTATAGAGAGTATTTAGGTCCTAATAAAACCTGTGGAAGTTAATTTTGGGAACATTTTGAAGTCAATTCTTCGCCTTAGTGACACTTTCAATTTTAAATGTAAAAGATTAATTAACATTTTGTTTTTTTTAAAGTGGCTACGTGTGATTTTTTGAAATCTAAGTAGAAATGTGCATATTTCAATTGTTTATTATTAACAAAAAAAATTGAATGCTTATACCAAATTCGTTTCTCAAGTAAATTAAATGTTAATTTACGACCATTTTTAAACTCGGGGGGGGGGGGCTCAGGCAAGCAGGGTAGTATACGATGCCCAAAAAATAATTAAAGAAACATCCAAGAAACAGTAGAGTCACTTAATTGATTAACCCTATCTAGACTGGGCTTTTTTGGTTTTCAGGGGTTGGGGAAGGGGGGGGGGGCGGAAAGTGCCCGCGGTTAATATAATAAGTATATATAATAAGTATTTTTGCTATCGAAGTGAAACTTGGTATGCTAATAGAACATTTAAAAATATTATAATTTTTAGCGGTGTCACCCCAGATGTTATGTTTCTATGACGTCATTGGTGAAATACAACAAAGTGAAATACAGCCAAATAATAGACAAGAAAAACTTTCAAATCATTATTTAATTTTTTTATTATTATTACTGTAGTTAGAGCCGGTAGAAAGAAGATAAAACTATAAAACTTTAAAATTGAGAAAGAATTTGTTTTATTTTTGGTTTATGGAATGATGGCCGTTGCGTTAGTTGTTGTGATAAGAATATGTTATATTCATTAATCAAGCTTTATTGTTCTATTTTTTCTCTTTACACATTATCTGATGTAATGTATCCTATGAAAATTTACAATTTTCCGTGAAAACTTAATTGATGACGTCACTGTATCACGTCATTGTTCGGCCATCTTCGATTCCGCCATATTGGATTTGTGACGTCATCAGATGAACTTAAATAACACAAAATTCATGGAATTATATGAAAAATACTAAAGTTAATCAAATACTCAAAAAAACAAAACAAAAAAGCCAAATTAAACCAGAATTTCGAAATTTTTGCCACAAACGTCATAAATAACGTGGTTGCTATGGTAACACTAATCAGTGTAAAAAGAATTTTTAGACACGGAAGTGTTCCGCAACACTAGGTATGAAAAGTCACAATATTTCGTGCATTTATTTTAAATACTCAAAAGTTACAAGCCTTTAAATTCGCCGCGGGTACTTTCCGCCACCCCACCCCCTCCAGTCTAGATAGAGTTAAGAAATGCGTGGTATGTAATTATCAAGTTGTAGGCTAGCTACACAAAAAGTTAGATAAACACAGATAAGCCTACTGTAAAACATTATAACGCCTCATAACAACAACACAGAACAACGCGGCTTTTATAACTGTGTATCTATAAAATTTCTTGGGGAAAAATGGTAAGTGTATTTAAGTGCACACGACATCGTTTTGACGTCCAATTGTGATCGAAGTCGGCTTGCGACGTCAATCTACGTGGATACTTTGACGTTGCGTAACGTTGGCGATGTTTCATTTCGTCAGCGGTTTGTCAACGTAAAAAACTGATATTGTTTTGACGTTGAATCGACATCGATATTGCAAAGTTAACTTGCAAATGAAGACGGTCAATTAATACCTTCGTCTCCGGCGCACAACGCAATCTACTCCACAGCTTCAGAAATTTTCTGATACAATTTCCATTCCTCTTCATGGAAATACTATTCAGCCATACAAATCCAGGAGATATCAGCCATTGTCAACAAGATTTCCAAACACAGAACATATAATTTCGCTGGTTAATAGTACGCGTGCTTCTCGGCCTTCTCCAACGTTAAATGCTTTCCCAGCTGAATTTGCAGCATAAGAAGCGTCCAAATATACATGGGACAGCAAGATCCCGTCCAGAAGAACTAATCTGTTTGTTCAACGATAAATATTTTGGCTAGAAATGCCCACGAAGACACGAAGTTTGAATAAACTTTCAATTTGTCATGATCATCATTTTCATAAGTAATACGTGACGTAACTGGAAGCTGAAAAATTAACCAATCAGGACAGCCTTATTTCTTCTGCCGCCCAATCAGATTGCTTTATTTGTATAGATCACTTACGGCGTAATTAAACCTGAATTGAAAATGTTACCTCCTTTTCAATGGCCCTGCCGGTTCGACGATTCAAAAATATCAAACATTTCTTATTAAAATAATAAAATTTGATGTATAAAACAAACAGATGACATTTTCCCGTGCGTGTGTACTGTAATAACGCGCAGAAGACGTCACAGCGTGTAAAGAACAACAGTCACGCCACTCGACTGCGTCTCGTGTCGTACTTCTTTGTTCTTTACACGCTGTGACGTCATCTGTGCGTTATTACAGTACACACGCACGGAAAAATGTTATCTACTTGTTAAAAAAGCATAAGGATGTCTCCGAAGATTTTACCAAAGATCTTGGCGATCGAAAGAAGGAAATTGTGGAATATATTCCAATTGCAGCTCGAAATGAAAATTTAACTGTTTAACTTTCAACTTTTGGCGGTTGCAGAAGGAAATCTAGTGATAAGAAAGCTAGGCTATTGAACCTTCGTCGATCCGAGGTGAGTAGGCTTGTATTATTTTATGCAGATGGAATAGTAAGTGTTGGGAAACAGTTAGGACGTCATAACATCACAATTCTTCCTAAATGAACAACTGAGCTGTGAAGTGAAAGTGTTTACGAATTTTGCTAGGCCTTCTCTAACGGGTCCGTTCGGATCACTTCCGAAACGTGTCAACCGAGGAAGACCTACAAACTAGGCTATATAAGGCCGTAAAAACCATGCCTGTTTGATGTTGGTTCATCGTTGTTGCCGTCGAAAAAAGGTCCGTAATCTTGTTGCCGTCAATAATTGAACGTCGATTCGATTTTCATTTTCAACATTTACTAGACTTTCTTTGGACGACGAATCGATGACGTTTCGCCGGCTGAGTTAATTTGTTCTTGCCAGCGCTACTTAATATATATATACAAAAATACCAGACGCCTGGGTTAGGCGTTCACTCGGTCTACGTACTGACAAGGTCAAGGAGCCTGAATCCAGGGATGAATGTGGTGCAAACTTCACAAATGTAAACATATTTTCTATGAAGAGAGTTGTCAGCCACATTACTGTTAATTAAACTACAAAGAGTCAGTCACTTTCAAAATATACCAACAGCGTGCAAGAACACTTTGATCAAAAACCAAAGCTGTTCGACTTTTTGTCCAACTTACTGCAAGAGCGAAAGTAGAAAATAATATACAACATGTCTCACGGCCTCACTCAGTACACGGCTAACAACTCACCGGAAGTATGAATAGTAACGAAAGTAAAAAGCGAAAAAATGCAAAATCGTGACACATAAAACACCCAAGCTGAAACCTAGACTCTAATTACCACAGTAGCCTAGCTGAGTAATTAGCAGAAACAGGAAACTAACCCTCGTATCAAGTAATATATAATGTAAACGTGGCGTTGTCCATTTATGATTAACCCACGTTCAGTAAACAATCAAAGTGTATATCGGTGCTAACTAATTATATAATGCAATATTAATTACTTACAGTACTTCAAGTGACCGAGTTTCATGAAAGAGTCTTCTTGGAATGTTTTCAATACGGTTTTCAGACAAGCGACTACATCAAATTAAACAAGAAATTTTAATATCCCTACATCTTTCATACATATTTACTTTGTTCATGCTACACTAGATTTATATAATCAGTAGACTGGTGTTCAATTTGCATTATTCGCAACTGTCACTGTCGGACCTTTAAGTCCTTTAAAACAACTGGCAATATCACAATAATATATATCTAACTCTATGTATAGGTTAGAGAGTGGTGACGTGTGCTCTATGGGATATAGAGTTGGCCCCGAGTGGCCTTCTATCTAATTCGAGGGACAATATATCCCATAGAGCACGAGTGACCATTTTCTAACCGATTTAGAGAATGGTTGTAACCACGAAGAAGTTTCAATTTTAACTATAAATGTGTTTGGGTTTTTTCGTCTACCACGTTGACCAGAGAATTTACCCTATATAGACTACAGTACTGACTCTATTGAACATATTAGTGAGCTCTATGTAGTGTCTATTGCAAAGATATTTTGTTTTCTTTTTGTCATAGCACACAGTGAACTCAATATAGAATTACTAGTGACACTATATAGAGTTCACTGTGCTATGACAAAAGAAAACAAAAGATCTTTGCAGTGGACGCTACATAGAGCTCACTAATATGTCTAATGTTGGTGAATCAAAACAATATGGAATATAGAGCGTTGAAATACTCGATCGGAATTGGCTGAGTGCGTGCAACCATTCTCTAAGTTATTTGGCATCCCATAAAATTGAGTACAAAAGTCAAGTGTTGATACAGTGTTGTAATTCCAGTCTAGCTTCCATCAAATAATTTTACTCTGTAACAAGAGGGCACTAAGAAATTGCGTATATTTCCCCCCGCGGCGGTTTATTATTGGAGATGTTTAAAAAGAAAACCAGCAATCATGCTAACCAGGCTAGCTCACATGCAAGACCTACACATAAATAAATGAATAGAATGCTTGATTGCCATCGTACCAAAATTATGCAAAACGTTTGCATAAAATAAGGTTAATGATTGATTATACATAATTTTTGTGGCAAAATTTTGGGTGACGGAAAGTGCGGTTCTGAGGATCCTCAGAAACGGGAGGACAAGGTAGGAGTGAGGGTAGGGGCCCTGACACTCCTTTTGGATGGGATCTTGCCCTCATGTCCTCGAGTGGGCTTCACCGTGGGTAAAGTGTGGCCTGCAGGACACCACTTCCCGCCAACAACATTTTATTGATAAATGAACAATAACATATATATGTATTTTACATATATTTTTCTAGTGCTACACTGTTAAGTTCTTGTTTTTCTTAGGCTAACTAGTATATATTTAGTTTTTTACTGTAAATAATCCTGCTGGTTGATTAGCTGTTAGAAGGGAGGTGGGTGGGATAAACTTTATCTCCTTCACTTTCTTCTCTTGATTTGACGTTCTCCGAGTAACTTACTACAGGAAAGTAAAGGCGCGAATGACCGAAATGACTAATGACATGCCTTGGATTAGTGCTTAGTTGTGTGGTGCCTTTGTTATGGCACAGACAAAGCTTGTATTCTTGGGATAATTGGTGGTTTGTGTACACAAGTCATGTACAGGCCGTGGTGTGCACGTGATGACTTCGTGGGCAGAACAAACTAAGTGAAATTGCTATTTCATTAACCATAATTTATATTAACTATAAATTGTCACTTAATGATTAAACGCAATTTTCTTGACAAAATTTTGGGTGACGGAATGTGCGGTTCTGAGGGTAGGGGCCGTCAGAAACGGGAGGACAAGGTCGGAGTGAGGGTAAGGGCCCTGGCAGTACTTTTGGATAGGACCTTGCCCTCATGTCCTCGTGTGGGAGTAGGACACCACTTCCCGCAACCAATTGGAACTAGAGACAAATCCCACGTGAAGCCTAAATATTACGGAGTAACTACAAAATACCTTATTTTCGAGGCCAAGTAGTGCAGCTATGAGGGCAAGGGCCCTCAGGAAACGCGAGGGACAAGGTCGGGGTGAGGGAAAGGGCCCTGGCACTCCTTTTGGATAGAACTTGCCCTCATGTTCTCGTGTGGGCTTCACCGTGAGTGAAGTGTGCCCTGGAGGACGTCACTTCCAGTCACAAATTGGAACTAGAGACAATTCCCACGTGAAGAATAAATATTACGGAGTAACCACAAAATACCTTATTTTCTAGGACAGGTAGTTCAGCTCTGAGGGTAAGTGCCCTCAGAAAACGGGAGGAACAAGGTCGGGGTGAGGGTAAAGGCCCTGGCACTCCTTTTGGATAGGACCTTTCCCTCATGTCTTCGTGTGGGCTTCACCGTGGGTGAGGTGTGGCCTGGATAACACGACTACCTGCCATTAATTGAAACTAGGCACATTTCCCACGTTAAGCCTAAACATTATAGAGTAACTACTAGATGCCTTGATTTCTAAGACAGGTAGGCCAAGGTCGGTGTGAGGGTAAGGGTAAGGGCCCTGTCACTCCTTTTGGATAGGAGCTTGCCCTCATTTGCTCGTGTGGGCTTCACCGTGAGTGAAGTGTGCCATGGAGGACACCACTTCCAGCCACTAGTTGGAACTAGAGACAATTCCCACGTGAAGCCTAAATATTACAGAGTAACTACAAAATACCTTATTTTCTAGGACAGGTAGTGCAGCTCTGACGGTAAGGGCCCTCAGAAAACAGGAGGTACAAGGTCGGGGTGAGGGTAAAGGCCCTGGCACTCCTTTTGGATAGGACCTTGCCCTCATGTCCTCGTGTGGACTTCACCGTGTGTGAAATGTGCCCTGGAGGATAACACTTCAAGCCACCAATTGGAACTAAAGACAATTCCCACGTGAAGAATAAATATTATAGAGTAACTACAAAATACCTTATTTTCTAGGACCTGTTGTTCAGCTCTGAGGGTAAGTTCCCTCAGAAAACGGGAAGAACAAGGTCGGGGTGAGGGTAAATGCCCTGGCACTCCTTTTGGATATGACCTTGCCCTCATGTCTCGTGTGGGCTTCACCGTTGGTGGAGTGTGGCCTGGATGACACGACTACCTGCCATTAATTGAAACTAGACACAATTCCCACGTGAAGCCTAAACATTATTGAGTAACTACCAGATGCCTTGATTTCTAGGACAGCTAGTGCAGTTTTTAGGGTAAGGACCCAAAGAAAACGGGAAGGACAAGGTCGGGGTGAGGGTAAGGGCCCTGGCACTCCTTTTGGATAGGACCTTGCCTTCATGTCCTCGTGTGGGCTTCACCGTGAGTGAAGTGTGCCCTGGAGGACACCACTTCCAGCCACTAGTTGGAACTAGAGATAATTCCCACGTGAAGCCTAAATATTACAGAGTAACTACAGAATACCTTATTTTCTTGGACAGGTAGTGCACCATTGACGGTAAGGACCCTCAGAAAACGGGAGGAACAAGGTCGGGGTGAGGGTAAAGGCCCTGGCACTCCTTTTGGATAGGACCTTTCCCTCATGTCTTCGTGTGGGCTTCACCGTGGGTGAGGTGTGGCCTGGATAACACGACTACCTGCCATTAATTGAAACTAGGCACATTTCCCACGTTAAGCCTAAACATTATAGAGTAACTACTAGATGCCTTGATTTCTAAGACAGGTAGGCCAAGGTCGGTGTGAGGGTAAGGGTAAGGGCCCTGTCACTCCTTTTGGATAGGAGCTTGCCCTCATTTGCTCGTGTGGGCTTCACCGTGAGTGAAGTGTGCCATGGAGGACACCACTTCCAGCCACTAGTTGGAACTAGAGACAATTCCCACGTGAAGCCTAAATATTACAGAGTAACTACAAAATACCTTATTTTCTAGGACAGGTAGTGCAGCTCTGACGGTAAGGGCCCTCAGAAAACAGGAGGTACAAGGTTGGGGTGAGGGTAAAGGCCCTGGCACTCCTTTTGGATAGGACCTTGCCCTCATGTCCTCGTGTGGACTTCACCGTGTGTGAAATGTGCCCTGGAGGATAACACTTCAAGCCACCAATTGGAACTAAAGACAATTCCCACGTGAAGAATAAATATTATAGAGTAACTACAAAATACCTTATTTTCTAGGACCTGTAGTTCAGCTCTGAGGGTAAGTTCCCTCAGAAAACGGGAAGAACAAGGTCGGGGTGAGGGTAAATGCCCTGGCACTCCTTTTGGATAGGACCTTGCCCTCATGTCTCGTGTGGGCTTCACCGTGGGTGGAGTGTGGCCTGGATGACACGACTACCTGCCATTAATTGAAACTAGACACAATTCCCACGTGAAGCCTAAACATTATAGAGTAACTACTAGATGCCTTGATTTCTAGGACAGCTAGTGCAGTTTTTAGGGTAAGGACCCAAAGAAAACGGGAAGGACAAGGTCGGGGTGAGGGTAAGGGCCCTGGCACTCCTTTTGGATAGGACCTTGCCTTCATGTCCTCGTGTGGGCTTCACCGTGAGTGAAGTGTGCCCTGGAGGACACCCTTTCAAGCCACCAATTGGAACTAAAGACAATTCCCACGTGAAGAATAAATATTATAGAGTAACTACAAAATACCTTATTTTCTTGGACAGGTAGTGCACCATTGACGGTAAGGACCCTCAGAAAACGGGAAGAACAAGCTCGGGGTGAGGGTAAATGCCCTGGCACTCCTTTTGGATAGGACCTTGCCCTCATGTCTTCGTGTGGTCTTCACCGTGGGTGAAGTGTGGCCTGGATGACACGACTAACTGCCATTAATTGAAACTAGACACAATCCCACGTGAAGCCTAAACATTATAGAGTAACTACTAGATGCCTTGATTTCTAGGACAGGTAGTGCAGTTTTTAGGGTAAGGACCCAAAGAAAACGGGAAGGACAAGGTCGGGGTGAGGGTAAAGGCCCTGGCACTCCTTTTGGATAGGACCTTGCCTTCATGTCCTCGTGTGGGCTTCACCGTGAGTAAAGTGTGCCCTGGAGGACACCACTTCCAGCCACTAGTTGGAATTAGAGATAATTCCTACGTGAAGCCTAAATATTACAGAGTAACTACAGAATACCTTATTTTCTAGGACAGGTAGTGCAGCTCTGACGGTAAGGACCCTCAGAAAACGGGGGGAAGAAGGTCGGGTTGAGGGTAAATGCCCTGGCACTCCTTTTGGATAGGACCTTGCCCTCATGTCCTCGTGTGGACTTCACCGTGTGTGAAGTGTGCCCTGGAGGATACCACATCAAGCCTCCAATTCGAACTAAAGACAATTCCCACGTGAAGATTAAATATTATAGAGTAACTACAAAATACCTTATTTTCTAGCACCTGTAGTTCAGCTCTGAGGGTAAGTTCCCTCAGAAAACGGGAAGAACAAGGTCGGGGTGAGGGTAAATGCCCTGGCACTCCTTTTGGATAGGACCTTGCCCTCGTGTCTCGTGTGGGCTTCACCGTGGGTGGACTGTGGCCTGGATGACACGACTACCTGCCATTAATTGAAACTAGACACAATTCCCACGTGAAGCCTAAACATTATAGAGTAACTACTAGATGCCTTGATTTCTGGGACAGGTAGTGCAGTTTTTAGGGTAAGGACCCAAAGAAAACGGGAAGGACAAGGTCGGGGCGAGGGTAAGGGCCCTGGCACTCCTTTTGGATAGGACCTTGCCCTCATGTCCTCGTATGGGCTTCACCGTGAGTGAAGTGTGCCCCGGAGGACGCCACGTCCAGCCACCAATTAGAACAAGAGACAATTCCCACGTGAAGCGTAAATATTACAGAGTAACTACGAAATACCTTATTTTCTAGGACCGGTAGTGCAGCTCTGTGGGTAAGCGCCTACAGGAAACGGGAAGGACAAGGTCGTGGTGACGGTAAGGGCCCTGGCACTCCTTTTGGATAGGACCTTTCCCTCAAGTCCTCGTGTGGGCTTCACCGTGAGTGAAGTGTGCCCTGGAGGACACCACTTCCAGCCACCAATTGGAACTAGACACAATTCCCACGTGAAGCCTAAATATTACATAGTAACTACAAAATACCTTATTTTCTAGGACAGGTAGTGCAGCTCTGACGGTAAGGGCCCTCAGAAAACGGGAGGGACAAGGTCGGGGTGAGGGTAAGGGCCCTGGCACTCCTTTTGGATAGGACCTTTCCCTCATGTCCTCGTATGGGCTTCACCGTGAGTGAAGTGTGCCCCGGAGGACGCCACGTCCAGCCACCAATTGGAACTAGAGACAATTCCCACGTGAAGCCTAAATATTACAGAGTAACTACACAATACCTTTTTTTCTAGGACAGGTAGTGCAGCTCTGAGGGTAAGGGCCCTCAGGAAACGAAAGGGACGTACGGGCCCTGGCACTCCTTTTGGAAAGGACCTTGCCTTCATGTTCTCGTGTGGACTTCACCGTGAGTGAAGTGTGCCCTGGAGGATGCCACTTCCAGCCACCAATTTGAACTAGAGACTATTCCCACGTGAAACCTAAATATTACAGAGTAACTACAAAATACCTTATTTTCTAGGACAGGTAGTGCATCTCTGACGGTAAGGGCCCTCAGAAAACGGGAGGGACAAGGTCGGGGTGAGGGTAAGGGCCCTGGCACTCCTTTTGGACAGGACCTTGCCCTCATGTCCTCGTATGGGCTTCACCGTGAGTGAAGTGTGCCCCGGAGGACGCCACGTCCAGCCACCAATTGGAACTAGAGACAATTCCCACGTGAAGCCTAAATATTACAGAGTAACTACACAATACCCTTTTTTTCTAGGACAGGTAGTGCAGCTCTGAGGGTAAGGGCCCTCAGGAAACGGAAGGGACAAGGTCGGGGTGATGGTACGGGCCCCGGCACTCCTTTTGGATAGGACCTTTCCCTCAAGTCCTCGTGTGGGCTTCACAGTGAGTGAAGTGTGCCCTGTAGGACACCACCGCCAGCCAAGACAATTCCCACGTGAAGCCTAAATATTACAGAGTAACTACAAAATACCTTATTTTCTAGGACAGGTAGTGCAGCAATGACGGTAAGGGCCCTCAGAAAACGGGAGGGACATGGTCGGGGTGAGGATAAGGGCCCTGGCACTCCTTTTGGATAGGACCTTGCCCTCATGTCCTCGTATGGGCTTCACCGTGAGTGAAGTGTGCCCTGGAGGACGCCACTTCCATCCACCAATTGGAACTAGAGACAATTCCCACGTGAAGAATAAATATTCAAATCAAATCAAATCAAAATTTATTAGCACCTAGAGTAAATAATCTACAAGCTTAGTATTAATAATAATTTAAACATCAGTGTGGTGCAAGCTAACTGTAATAACCATACGGTTAGACGAGACAGTTAGCTTGTAATTATACAGCTAACCATATGTGGAGTTAAGTCCAATAATCTTAAATGTTATGAAGCCGAAATAGTGAAATAATTTCATTGACCAGTTTCACGCATAAATAAGCTAGAAACTGATCACATATAGGTAAGGGAAAATACGTATACTTCCGTTATTTCTAATTACGATTCTATTTAGAATTTCTTAAGTATAATGCCAATTTTAATTTTTTTTTTAATTTGAATTAATATATTGGTCCACTAGATACTTTAATTTTGAATTTTGATGGTTTGAGTCTCTTTGTTTCATCATCAATTTCATTCCATACCTTAACACCTGAATATCGAATATTAAATTTTCCGTAATTAGTTCTAATCTGGGGAAGAGAGTAAGATGACCTCGAAGCAAGTCTGGTATTATAGTTATGTCTTTTTTTTACAGGGGGAAAAAATGTGTTAAAAGTTTATGGCAGGTTGCCACTATAAAAATCATACATAAATATTGCATTATGATAAAAAAAAACAAGATCATGTAACTTAGAATCTTAAATTTGAAAAAAAGAGGATTTGTTTGATCGTAAAAACTTGAAAAGGTAATTAACCTAAAACTTTTTTTTTCAAAATAAACAAAGGATTAATTGAGGGACAATAAGTGTTTCCCCAAGCCACCAGTGCATATGTTAGAAAAGGATAAATCAAGGAGTAGTAAAGGTTAGTAAGAATATCACCGCCAACATAGTGTCGTACTTTAGATATAGCTCCAATATTTCGTTTAACCTTTTTTTGAAATATTTGATATGTGTGCTTTCCAATTTAAATGACAATCAATCACCACACTTTAATAAGTAGTACACAATTCTTGCTTAAGTAACTGGCCATTCAAAGAAATTTTTTCTTCATAATTAAGCTCCTTTGCACAGAATGAAATATAATATAGTTAGACTTTTCTATATTAAGTGACAGCTTGTTGGCACATAGCCAGCGATAAACAAGTGAAATTTGAGTGTTGACTATAGTTTCTAATCTTAGTAAACTCGTATCAGTGCAGAAAAAATTCGAATCATCAGCAAAAAGGTGAAGATCAAGAACACTTGGGGAGTTTTGGATATCATTAATATATAATAAGAAAAATAGAGGTCCAAGAACTGAACCTTACGCCACCCCACAAGAAACGTCCAATAATCCTGGAGTAACTCCCCCCAATGAGACAAATTGTTTTCTGTTAGATAAGTATGACTTAAACCAATCATATGCTACACCTCTAATTCCATAGTGTTCAAGTTTTTGTAAAAGAACGTGGTGATTGACAGTATCAAAAGCCTTAGATAAATCAAAAAAAATACCACAAGAGTAATAGCCATCCTCAACAGCTCTTTGTATTTGGTCAGTAATTGACAATATTGCATGTAAAGTAGAATGTTTTGATCGAAATCCAAATTGCTTGTTATATAATATATTATGTTTATCAACAAAGGAACTAATTCTTTTGAACATTAGCTTTTCAAGTAGTTTATTAAATATTGAAAGCAAAGAAATAGGACGATAATTGTTAATAAACATGGTTGACCCCTTTTTGTGCACAGGAATTATCCTGGCTATTTTTAAACTGTTCGGGACTATGCCATTTGACAGAGAGCTATTGAAGATAATTTCGAGTGGTTTTGAGATTATTTCTTTTATTAATTTTAAAATATTAATTGGTATACTAAAGGGACCAGTGGCGTTTGAGGAACTCAAATTATTAATTTCTAACTCAATTTCCTCAGAGGTTATGGGGAAAATAAATAAACAATTGGGTTGTTTTGGTGGCATGAAATCCATTGGAGATATATCTGTAGAGTGTATGGATGCAGCCAGTTTATTTCCTATGTTGGAAAAAAAATCGTTAAATGCATCGGCAATAGATTTACTATCAGTTAATACGTTTTCACCCTCAAGGATTCTTGAAGGAAAACCACCACCACCCCTTGGTTTAAGATTTATCCCCGAGCCAGGGCGTAGGGCCGAAGGCCCGGAGCTCGGTGAGGGTGCTAATCTCGACATGCGTGTAGTCCACTTTACACGCGTGGAGAAAAAGCGAGGGAGACGAAATCTGGAAATAGTTTATATATTTAACAAATAGATTCCATTTTGCCGTTGTCTGTTCAGTTATAGATGCCCAGATGACGTCACAACGTGGTAAGAACAAAAAAGTGGCCCACGAGACGCAGTCGAGTGGGTCACTGATGTTCTTACCACGTTGTGACGTCCTCTGTGCATCTATAACTGAACAAACAACAAAATAATGGAATCTATTTGTTTTATACAATAAAAATTTAAAAGGTTTTTATCGAAACTCTTCCCCAGATTTTGGGGCATGAAGAAAGAAATAAGCAAGTCAGCTGACGTGATCTGACGTGACCATGTGTCTGTCCTCTAATAGATCATGGCCAACAACCAATGAAAACACGCATAGCAACCAGGGTATTGTATAAATATATATATATATATATATATATATATATATATGTATGGCACGGTGTCACGCGGTAAGAATAGTTGGACACTGGTGACTAGCGACGAAGAAAACTATGAACTCTCAAACAAATAGTGTTTTGCTTTCGTTTATTTAAACGAAACGAAATGAAATGGAGCACGAAGAAAAGGATACAAACAACCCGTTTAATATATCTTGAAGAGAAACCAGAGAACTTGAAGAGACCAAACGCCGTATGGTAAACAAAAACTCGATCTGCAGTGTATGTAGCCCTGGTTTGAAGACACTCCGTGAGTCCATGGTCAAATCATCTTAAAGTGGTTAACGGTAGGATTCTTGTTGTTTTCAAGTTTTCGCTTAACCTAAACAATATTCAGCTTCACGTTTTCGTGCTTTCCCTTTGCTCATCCAAACCATAAGTCAGCTTAACTAAAGCTAACTTAAAACACTACCTTTAAGGCTTATATTAACCGTGGTGGACGTGCATGCACTTTTTATTATTAAAAATACTCATGGGCTTTGTTGGTTTTCTTGGCTGTGTTTCGACTGAAACGTCTTTTGAATTCTTCTTTCTGGAATCCGATTCTACTGAATTGTTTTTATCTCAGACTCTATTATAAATGTAATTTCTGAGCTGTTAATTACTTTTAATACTGCCTTTGCAAAATGTACATGCATAGAGAAGCCATTTAAAGGCTTGCTAAAATTAATCCCTTTTGAAACCTCCTAAAAACAATATATTTTTTACAACCAGAATTTAATAATGAAATCTAAATTTTGCTTTGATATGTTCAACTTTCATTAAATGATTTAAATCAGTTTTCTCATCCTATCGACCAATCCATAAATTGTATAATTTAATATCCCAAGGATTTAACATCATTTGTTTTTATATCTGTTTGTTTTTGTATTGGCTGTATATTAGGAGTGCTTATTTTAATCAGGGGGTGGGTGGGTGTTAAAAAAGAATGTAAAAGCGGGCGAGGGGTTGTTGCGTTCATGTATTTCTAGTTATTATAATAATCAGTTTTACTGATTTTTATCAAGTGGTTTAATCTATTTCTATATAATTTGAATTTTTGATAATAATATAATGATCTGGATTTAATATATTTTTTATAAAGATTATTCTTTATTTTTAATAAAGTTCTAATGCCAGGTGTTATCCAGGGTTTAGCCATATATTTAACAGATTTTCTACTCAGCTGCTTTGTCAATGTGTCAATTATTTTTGTTAATTCCAAATTAAATTTATTAAACATGTCATTAACATTGCTATTGAAAGGTTCTAAGTTCCAGTTTATGGTCTGGATTTCTTGAAGAAAATTTTGTTCATTAAAATGAGTGAAATCTCTTTTATAGATCTTAAAACCTTTAGGTATAGGGTTGTAAACTTATTGACAATAAGAAAATTTGGAAGGTGATCAGTTGTTAGATCATGGACAATATTGCCACTAATTGTGTGATGAGCAATCGAATTAAAAAACACATTATCAATTAAAGTAGCTGAGTGATGAGTAATTCTAGTAGGTTGCAAAATATGGGGATTAAAGAAGTGTGATCCTAATGTATTCAAAAATTCATCTGTACCTGAATGTGAGTCTGAATTTAAGAGATTTAAATTAAAATCTCCCATTATAATGCAATATTTATTTTCTCTATTGATTTTGTCAATTAACGCATTCATAAAAGCCAAAAATGCTTCAAGGTTACTATTTGGGTGTCTGTATACAACTCCACATATTAAATCATCCTTAGAATTGCTCTGGATATCAATCCATAAGCATTCATAATTAGCTGTGGACTCTGACAAGTCATTTCTTATATGGAAATTTAATTTATTTAAGAAACCTGTCCCACCTGCATTTGATAAACTAGGTTGAGAAATAAATGGCCAGGAATATTATGGACATGTAAATTTTCCTCAGAAACCTTATATTTTGTTTCTGTCAAGCCAATCAAAGAAAAAGAATGGTTCATTTCTGTTAGCATTTGTAATAAACCATCAAAATTGGCATTTAAACTTCTAATATTAGAGTGAATAACAGAAAAGTAATTTCCAGAGGAGCAATTTGAAATTTCATAACTATTTTTAAAATCCGACGAAGAATAATATCTAAAGTTTGTCTGTAGAGGTATATTAATGTCAGGATCTAAATAGAGGAGTTCAAGGTTTATTTCGCCATATTGCAGGGGGTGCAAAACCACTGGGGCGAGCGCGCGGCCATGCCTATTTATCCTTCTTAAAATCCACTGATCTCAAATAATATACTCATTATACTGGATAGAGCATCTATTGGTTCGCGCCTTGCAAAAATTGAAGTCGGAAGTGAGATTAAAAATCTCGCGGCAGCCATATCCGGTGGGACCCACTTCGTAGTTATATCACTATTGTTGAATCATAGTTTTCGCTTTAAATGATCGGATTTTTAACGAAAACCAGCTAAATTTTACATCCTTAACAAGAAAATGTACCTGTCGCTATGGGACAACTTAAAAGTGGCTGGGATCATGGAAAATCAGCCGAAATTTCACGATTTTACTGAACGAAAATCAGCACCCGCCACCAGGCTACAGTTTGAATAATTATTAAAGGACTAAAGTAAGGAACAAATAACATCTTGTATTCACTTTAGTAGTTTGACAGTGACTTTATGACAAAGTAACAATATTACCGTTTCTATATCCGTCTTTTTCAACGTATATTGGATCAGACTATCTGAGGGTTTTATACAACTGAAGATGTTTATTGGAAGTTTGTAGTTATACTTTATTTATTAAACAGGCAAATTTAAAGCATTTAACTCACTGTTTTACTATTATTGATGAAGTCGGATGAAGTCCTGTTACTATAATATTGACGAAGATAATTCCTGTTCACCTAGCATTTATGGTGTGCATTTTCAATATTTGTAATACATTAATTGTCCATCTGTCCTCTTGTATAAAAAAATATATTTTTGCCTATTGGCTAATTTTTTACATGTTACCTGTGTGTTCTTGCTTTATTTTACCCTGTCTATATACATATATATATATATATATATATACATATATATATTATATCTGTGATGAACTGATGGCTGCCTAGGCTTGCTGGAGAGACTTGCCATTGCCAAGGGTTTTCTATTTGACAAAGTTAAATTGTCTGGTATTTGAAAGAGTAGAATCATCTGAGATTGAAGTAAAATTATAATAAAGGGGCATGGTTTGGCCAGCTCTGATTTACACACAGAAATAATTATTTATTGGTTATAATCTACTATATTCTTTTATATTTTATATACTTCAGTGTACTGACACTACTGTACTTTGTGTAGACTTATATTTGAAACAGATAATAAGTCATGAGCTTTTTTCTAAAATAAACGAAGAGAAGGATGATTCCAAACTATTATTTACTACAGAACTGTTTTCATTTCAAGCTATTTTTGAAAAAGTTTCAATCTTTACTACATTTATCATACCTCAATATCTTGGATCATACAACTTTTTAGGTTTCATACCCATCTATATGTCTTTTCCTTATTAGATCCACACAACTTTTTTATTTATTTATTTTTATTTATTAACTTTGCCTCAATACAAGACACAATTAAGATATGAAACTACAAAGTTATACTATATGAGGCTGGGTAACCGCAACAGCTAAAGCCAATTACTGCGGCCCCTTAACAAACGTGTTTTAAATTATGAGATACTGGACAATCAATCAGACGAAACGGTACGACTAACACACTAATAACAACACGAAGGTACAGTAACGAGATTACGACTACAGTTACATTTAACACACACGCCATTCCAGGTGCGTGGATCGTTAGAGGAGTACGTGTCCTTTAAAGCTGTAAGGTAGTAGTTATAGAGTTGTGACTTAAAAGTTGTGAGTGATAGAGATTTCAAAATTAGAGTTTTTGGTAGAGAGTTCCAGGTTCTTGTTGTCCGGCAGATATACGATTTTTGGTAGGTAGAGGTTTTGAATTTCTTGGTTTGGTAGAGGTAACAGTTTGAGTCCGATGATCGTGTATTTCTATTAGCTTGTGGCGTTGCAATAGCGTTTTTGTCGAGGGTGATTATACCGTGATTAATCTTGTAGAAGAACAGCATATCCACGTACTCGTGCCAGTATGACAATGGAAGAATTTTGCAAGCCAGAAGCCTTTGTTTATAGATCATATCACAGTTAAAGGGTAGATTGAGCATGTATTTGGAGGCTCGTCGTTGTACGTGTTCGACTTTCCTAATTAGATCAGTGGATTGAGGAGACCAAATTTGCGAAGCATATCCCAAGTGTGAGCGAACCAATGCAAAGTACAGTTTACGCCGGATAGAGAAGTTGTGGATGTTATGTGTGCACCTTCGTATACGTCCTAACATTTTGTTAGCTGCACCGGTTTGGTTTGAGACTTGTTTTGACCAAGTAAGATCTTCATTTGTCAGAACACCTAGGTCGCGTTCACACTTGGTTGTCTCTAGGTTGTTGTTATTCAGGCTGTAGGTATGGATAGTTTTTGCATGCTTTCTGGTGATATGGAGGACTTTACATTTTTTAGGGTTCAGTTGTAGATTAACGTTCGAAGAGTGTGTTTGGAAGTTTGAGAGATCTTGTTGCAAACTTATAGGGTCCATCTCGTGTCTAATTTCTTTAAAGATTTTTGTGTCGTCTGCAAACGTTGCAATGGAGGAATTAGTGACAGATGAGTAAAGGTTGTTGGCGTATATCAGAAACAATACTGGCCCAAGGATTAGAACCTTGTGGTACCCCAGATGTTACTTGTTGGGGTAAAGAAGTAGCTCCAAGAACAGTTGTTTGTTGTCTACGGTTATTCAAGTACGACTGGAACCACGCTAGCAAATTTCCTCCAAAGCCGAAATCACGGAGACGGTTGAGAAGTTGTTTGTGGCTAACCTTGTCAAATGCCTTTGACATATCAAGATAGATCATATCTATCTGCTTCCCAAGATCTAACTGACTTCCAATCTTGTCAAGAACTTCGATTAGTTGTGTAACGCAAGATCTACCCGGAGTAAAACCATGTTGACAAGGGTTAATTTTGGAAAAAACATGTTGTTTAATATTGAGGAATACGCAGCGTTCCAAGACTTTAGATATGAGGGATAGTAGCGAGATAGGTCGGTAGCTAATTTTCTGCTTGTTCATTGTCACCTTTCTTATGCACTGGAACGACATTTGCTATTTTCCAGTCTTGTGGTAAAGTGCCAGTTCTAAGTGATTTATTAAATAGGATTGTTAGTGATGGAGATATTTCTCGGGCAGTTTCTTTAAGTAGTTTGGCAGGAATTCCGTCTGGGCCACAAGCTTTGCTTGTGTCGAGGTTTTGCAGTAAGTAGCAGACAGTTTGTTCTGTAATGATGATGTCCGTGAAAACTGGTTCCGTGTGAGAAGTGACTTCCGGCTCCGTTGTGTCAAGATTTTCAACATTTGTATCTTTCGTGAATATGGAAATAAAGTAGTTATTGAAGAGAGTTGAAATGTCTTCCGGGTTATTGGCATACGACCGTGTATCACTTATCGTTCCAACCGATATTTGTTCTGGAACAGAGCAGGATTTTGATTTTAGTTTGAAAAGAGACCAGAATCGTTTCGAACAGGTCTGGTTGTCGTTACAGAGAGAATTGATGTAATTTGAACGGCTTTCTTTCATCATTTGCTTAATTTTAGATCTCAGAGTTTTAAATTTTTCTTGGAGGTAAACGCTGGGGTTGGAACAATTTTTCAAACGTTTTCTAATGGAGTTCTTTTTCTTTATGCAGAAACTATCACTAGCTGATCTTGGCAGAAGACAAGATCAGTCATTATTTTTTTTTTTTGAGATGAGTGATCATAACAATGCATATAGATGTTTATAAGATTTTAGTTTAATTGAAGCTAGTGTAAGCTGCTCTGGATAGTACAAACAATTTTATTGAAATTAATTTAAGTTTTCTCTAATACTGTACAGTACAAAGGCAAAGCTGCAAAGGACTAAAATGTCAAAAAAATTTAAAATACTATCTAGCGCCAGTGGTGGCTGGAGCACTGGCACAATCTTCACAGAGCTTGACAACCATATGGTAGATTCTCTTGTTGATTAAAATCATGTTTTTGCTCTTATCAAGTCCATTGCAAAAAGCTACAGCAAAATTCGTTTTTACCATCTTGGAAAGGAAACCACAGCTAACCTTTCTGGTACATAAATAAGAAAAAAATTGAATAAGCTTGTCCTCTTCCAGCATCAGTAAGAATCAAAACAAAACTAATCTAAACAAAAAAGGAAAGTAAACTACAGGTAACTGTATTTACACTGGATATACCATAACTTTATCTAAGGACCAATGTTACTACAGGAGGAAACCGGAGGGAACCTGTGGTGTTTGGTAGAGTCAAACTGGAAGCACTCAAGTCACATGCATCCAAAGGAAACTGAACTAAACTACTGTAACAGTTAAACAGTCTTTACACTGGATAACCTTATCAGTCATATCTTAACTGTCCTTCCTAGAGATCTAGTAAGGGTCACCCCTCATTGGTCAATGTTACTACAAAAGAAAACTGAAGTAAACTAACTTTATTTATACTGGATACTGATAACTTTATCAGTCATATCTAAACTGTTCTTCCTAGAGGTCCAGCAAGAGTCATCCCTCATTGGTCAGTGTTACTACAGGAGGAAACCGGAGTACCCAGAAGAAATCTCTGGTGTTTGGTAGAGTCAAACTAGAAGCACTCCTCTAATGTACATCCAAGGTGAAATTTTAATCTGATAAGTGCATCAAGTAGGATGTCCACTCCGTATTTTTTGTCAGGTTGGTCTTCACATGGGACTCATGTCCTGTTGACCATACCTTCAACCATGATCAAGTCTTACATTGTTTTTATTTTTAACTTGTATTAATTCTTTCGCACACTTGTATGGTTGTAAAGTTAATAAATAAATAAATAAATAAATAAATAAATAAATAAATAAATAAATAAATAAATAAATAAATAAATAAATAAACCCAGATTGCAGAGAGTAACATCCTTAGATCTACAGTAATCCTGGATGCATGTAACTGGAAAGACTTTTCTTGCTTTCAGCAAACTAGATAAAATTTTAATCTGCTAAATGCACATTAAAACTGCATTGATCGAGTAGGAATCAAACTTGGGTGTAACTTCTTAATGGCCAGTAAGATGCTCTCTAACCATAATAAACTACCACTAACTCAAAATGTTATACAGTATGTACATATTTTGTTTGAGATATACTGTAGACAAAATGAAATACTATCAAGGGACAAGGGCTTGGGCAAAATACATACTGTAGTGTAACCATAATAAAACCATCTGAACTGGTTGAACATTAGCCCAAATTCGACAAAAACTATAAAGTTCGAATATTTCATGTGAACAGTATCAACAGCGGGTAAGTTTATTAGTTTAAACAGACACAGTTATGACTTCTTGGGGTTTAATCGGCATGAAATAAATCAAAAGTTAAACAAACACATCATCGTAAATCATCAAATAATACGCGTTACTAGAAAGAAACAAATACACAGGCAGTCACTTCCAGACATTTGTTTACCGACTTTGCTAGCTCTGAAGCAAATAAACAGGCAAGCGTATCTTGTAAAGAAAAGCACTTTCTAAACAAAAAAATAGTTCAAAACACTAAACTATTACTTAAAATAAGATTACAAACCTCAATTCGGTGGTAACTCTTCGTAACATCCCAGAATTTGGCGAAAAACGCCGTTCAACTGCTTCCACTCCTATTTACGCCATATTGTATGGGACCCAAGTGGGTCCCACCGGAAATGGTCGCCGCTAATCTATTCCGACTTCACTGCGAACACCGGATGCTCTATCCAGTATAATGAGTATATTATTTGAGATCAGTGGTTAAAATCATGGAGAAACTTGCGAAGCAAGAAGGATATCGCTTCGGTTTTTGTGGAATTCGTCTTTAATCGTCGTTTGGACCGCTTTTCTGTGGGCTAGTATGTCCGTTCTCCAATCCCAGACCATTATCGCTGATAACCAACGCGTAGAAACGCTATAATACGAAAGTTTCCTCAACTGAGGGGTGGCTGCGCTGTTATGACGGGCACGACTGAGTGACGATTTCAGCAACGCAATGTAAAACTTTAGCTCCAACTCTCTTGTAAATCACTCGAACTTGAAGCGTATAGTAACGTAAGTAACCAGGGCTTCATCTTCGTCATCTGAAGTCTGAAATATCCTCTTTCTCGTTATCAAACGAAGTGTATTATGTATATATCCTCGCAGGAAAGGGATACGTTTCGGGTTACGCGTGTTTACTTCTAATATGTACACGTTATTAACTGGCATATACAGGGCAAAATATAGTTAAATGCAGTTTAAATCTAGATCTAACTATTAAGTATAAAGATAGAATCGTACATATTGATTGTATTTTTGTCGAATTAAACGTGTAATTATTTTGAGGAACGAAGCAATTTTATGTGGGAAATTGGACACCATTGGCTTTGAAGGCTGATAAACAAGCGGAAAATACGGATATTCTAGACAAATGTTTGCTTACGCCAAGTTTCCGCCGAAATCTGGTGATTTGGCCGCTTATTAAGAACCAAAATTTTGAGAAAGTACCTCTTCACCCAACATTCTGGACTGCGTTTGTTGTTATCGCAGTATCCCACTATACAGCAAGGCGTTTTGTCTCTGCTAAAATCCACAAACAGCCGCGTCCCGTATATGCCACAATGGCGCAGCGACCCCTCAGTTGAGGAAACTTTCGTATTATAGCGTTTCTACCCGTTGGTTATCAGCGATAATGGTCTAAAATCAAAGAACGAACATACCAGCTCACAGGAAAGTCATCCAAACAACGATTAAAGACGAATTCGACAAAAACCGAAGCGATATCCTTCTTGCTTCGCAACTTTCGCCATGATTTTAACAAGGATAAATAGGCATGGCCGCACGCTCGCCCCAATGGTTTTGCACCCACCCCCCCCCCCCCCCTATTAAAGAGAGTAGAACAAGAGTTTAAGGTAGCTAACAATTCTACTTGAGGTAAGGTATCAATATTGTCAATATCGAACGCCATCGTTCATATGATTAGTAATATTGTTCACTTATCTGCTGGTTGAAATATATTAATCAGCTGGAAATCGATTCAAGATCCTTCACGGAAGTGATTGGTTTCGCAGGGGAATCTGAGTTTCTTCGTAAGTAGATCCTTCCTTGGTTAGTCCAGATAAATCTGTAATTCAGGGACTTCTTTGCTTCTAAGCATTTAGTAAACAAATCTTTGTTTCTTCTGGTTAGGCTCTCTGCGATATATATCTTGTTATTGGAAATTCTCCCAAGACCAAGATCTGTAGTAGATTTGTCTTTAAGATATTTCCTAGCATAGTAGAGTTTGTCTCTTGTGGTTCGCCTGACGAATTTCACAATAATTGCTGGTGGTGAATCTGGAGTCGTTCTTCTGCTTTTAAGGCGGTGGTTTATTGAGATATCTTCAGTTTTGATGTTTACGTTGATTAGATTACCGACGGAGCAGACTAGATCGTCAATATTTTCATCTTGTTGGACGGGAATACCTCGTATCTCGAGGCATTCGTGACGGCCATATTGTTCTAGCTCGTTCACGTTTCCGTCCATTTGATCCATATGATTTTGTAAGTTGAATACTTGACTCTTTAACAATTCATTTTCTTTTAGCAGCTCACCGTTTATAGCTTCAATATTCTTTTCGTTAATCAGTATTTCATCGTACTTGGCACTGATGAATTCGGTCGCCTTAACGAGATCTTCAATCTTCTCTTCGAGTGGTCTTAGCTTGCTGTCGAGAATTCATTTTAGTCAGTCTTCTGTGATATCATTGGAAGGCATTGTGATATAATCGAGTATTCGTAAAATAATAACTTTTTATTGTATGATTTGAACTTTCGAAAAAATGCATCTCAGAGTTACACGTCCTCACTCCTTGACTCCTTCACACATGACAGAGCAACTACAAAATACCTTATTTTCTAGGACAGGTAGTGCAGCTCTGCGGGTAAGGACCCTCAGAAAACGGGAGGAACAAGGTCGGGGTGAGGGTAAAGGCCCTGGCACTCCTTTTGGATAGGACCTTGCCCTCATGTCTTCGTGTGGCCTTCACCGTGGGTGAAGTGTGGCCTGGATGACACGACTACCTGCCATTAATTGAAACTAGACACAATTCCCACGTGAAGCCTAAACATTATAGAGTAACTATTAGATGCCTTGATTTTTAGGACAGGTAGTGCAGCTTTGACGGTAAGGGCCCTCAGAAAACGGGAGGTACAAGGTCGGGGTGAGGGTAAGGGCCCTGGCACTCCTTTTGGATAGGACCTTGCCCACATGTTCTCGTGCGGGCTTCACCGTGAGTGAAGTGTGCCCTGGAAGACACCACTTCAAGCCACCAATTGGAAATAGTGACAATTCCCACGGGAAGCCGAAATATTAAAGAGTAACTACAAAATACCTTATTTTCTAGGACAGGTAGTGCAGCCCTGACGGTGAGGGCCCTCAGAAAACGGGGGGGACAAGGTCGGGGTGAGGGTAAGCGCCTTGGCACTCCTTTTGGATAGGACTTTTCCCTCAAGTCCTCGTGTGGGCTTCACCGTGAGTGAAGTGTGCCCTGGAGGACGCCACTTCCAGCCACCAATTGGAACTAGAGACAAATTCCCACGTGAAGCCTAAATATTACAGAGTAACTACAAAATACCTTATTTTCTAGGACCGGTAGTGTATCTCTGAGGGTAAGGGCCCTCAGAAAACGGGAGGGACAAGGTCGGGGTGAGGGTAACGGCCCTGGCACTCCTTTTGGATAGGACCTTTCTCTCATGTCCTCGTGTGGGCTTCACCGTGAGTGAAGTGTGCCCTGGAGGACACCACTTCCAGCCACCAATTTGAACTAGAGACAATTCCCACGTGAAGCCTAAATATTACAGAGTAACTACAAAATACCTTATTTTCTAGGACAAGTAGTGCAGCTCTGAGGGTAAAGGCCATCAGAAAACGGGAGGGACAAGGTCGAGGTGAGGGTAAATGCCCTGGCAGTCCTTGTGGATAGGATCTTGGCCTCATGTCTTCGTGTGGGTTTCATCGTGGGTGAAGTGTGGCTAGGATGACATGACTACCTGCCATTAATTGAAACTAGAGACAATTCCCACGTGAAGCCTAAATATTATAGTGTAACTACTAGATGCATTGATTTAGGTAGTGCAGTTCTGAGGGTAACGGCCTCATGCATTGATTTAGGTAGTGCAGTTCTGAGGGTAACGGCCCTCAGAAAGCGTGAGGAACAAGGTCAGAGTGATGGTAAGGGCCCTGGAACTCCTTTTGTTTAGGACCTTGCCGTCATGTCCCGGCCTGGAGGACACCACTAGCTGCCATTAATTGTCTCTGGAGATAATTTCTTGCAGGTACTAATAACCAGGTCACGCCGAGCGCAAAATACAGAAATCAAAGCAAAGCTGTATGAATAAGACCAAGTTTTGCTAGTCAGGACTATTTTAGTCCAAGTTTTGAATTAGTTTTAGCACTGTTACGTCTAACCTAATCTTTAAGGAACCAAGTTTCCACCCAAAGAAACTGATTGTCGTACTGAGCATTTTTAAACTCTGCAAGCGATTGATAAATCAATTACAATTGAAATCAAGATAACTTCTTCTATTCCTTATGGCTATATATATATATATATATATATATATATATATATATATATATATATATCAAAAAGCGGCTTACCAACCAACGGCAGGAAATTCAAGAAGAAGGACCCAAGATTGGATTCACAGTCTTGCCCAAGAATAAGTTAAAATACATTTAAGAGAGAGCACAGACAACTTCTTTAAGGTTCTTTTATTAAAAATGTTTCGGCATTTCAGCCTTCATCCGTTTACAAAGTCTTCTAGTTAAAATGCAATAAAAGGAGAGGAAAATTGCATTTTAACTGGAAGACTTTGTAAACTGATGAAGGCTGAAATGCCCGAAACGTTTTTAATAAAAGGACCTTAAAGAAGTTGTCTGTGCTCTCTCTTAAATGTATTATATATATATATATACTATAAGTGGGCTTACCTCAAATGTTGATGGTCGCTACTGTCAGTTTCACGCTGGGCGATCTTCAGCCACCTGAAGATCGCCCAGCGTGAAACTGACAGCAGCGACCATCAACATTTGAGTAAGCCCACTTATAGTATATTCGCTCTATCTTTACGGTATTGAGCACTTTTCGACATTTCGCGAACAACACTTTGTTTGTTTGAATATATATATATATGTGTGATTTTGCTAGGTGTTAACAGAGTATAGCTAAGCCTACCTAAGTTTTAAGGATTAATAATTGAAACCAGCGTGGCTGGAACTGATTCTATGATAGAGTGCGGTGTCCTTATATATACTTTGTAGCAATCTGAGCGCCATTGACCTATTGTTTTAATTAGCCATGGGGATAATTTAGCAGCTGCAGCTGTTGTAGCTGCCCCTATGCGAAAGCTATGCGGAGCATAATGTTTTTCTTGGTAACCTAAACATAAAAGTAATGACCTTAAATTAGAGTTTAGAACTGTCCGAGTAAGACCTTCTCCAGACTTCAAAGAAAACAAAGGTTCATGTCCGTTTTCCGGATTGCGTTGAAGAACGTAATCGCGAAGAGCTTTCACGAAACGGATCAATTTTGGATATGTACATAAATATATGTACAGAGATTACAGAGATATGTGCAGAGATTGAAGTTGGGTTTTGGATGTTTGGTGTAAAGCGCACTCGTCAACAGTCAGGAATAGTCCGACTTTGCCAGGTGGTGGAGAGGTAAATTCGCTGACACGTAGGAAACCAAGGAAGGCAAGGGTGAAAGAGGCCCAGAGCATAACAGTGTCGAGATCCTCTGAAAGTGCTGGCTTTAGTAAGTCACATAACGGCAGGCTCAAGATGAAGATTGTCATAGGTTCACGTTTACGTCGTTTTACTTCAGATGTACGTTTGAAACGTTTGAGTATGCGATGGAGTTGGAGCATCCGAGTTGTATCAATAGGATAGTTATATTCGAGGTAAAAGTTCTTAACTGCTGCTAAATAGAGCTTGGCTGTGTGATACTGTACCTTAAGAAAATAAACCAGAGTTTCTTCTGTGGGAATGGGTAGCTACAAGGTTGTTGACAGTGACTAGGTGGTGGTTAAAACAGAAGTCTAGATATATTTTGACGCCAGAAGAGTATGTGGTTCTGGTTGAAGTGGCGATGGACCCAGTTAGCAATTGGTTGACTTTGGAAGTTAGACCTGGATCAATGATAGTGGGATGGTGGTAGGTTGGGGAGAAGCGTAGGGAACCAGTTGGTGGAATTTGGCCATTTGAGAGCGGGACAGGGAGTCGGCAATGGAGTTGTCGACGCCTGGAACATGCGTTGGTGATGGAGTTGATCGTTTTTCCTGGTAGGTGGTCAAACAATGAAGTTGGATGGGAATTGAGGCCGGTTGGCATTTTGTGTGGTTGCGCGACGTTGTTGAACAGAGGTTCGGCAGGTATCGCTCTCAAGCGCGGTATAGAATCTTCGATAGATGAAGAAATCAGGCATCGTAGGGTGTCGAGTTGTGCCGTGGTAAAACCTCCAGTTGTTGGCTCTTATCGTGGTTCCCGCTCGACTGGAGATGACTCTGGAGCGTCTGGCGGTGGAAGGATGTCGTTATGCTGGGATTGTTGTGGTGGGTTTTCGTCGTGGGGATGATCTTGTAAGGCTGTCATTAGTCTTGCCAGTAAGGTGCTTCGTGTTCCTGTCGTAACCAGATTCAATTGACCAGGGCGAAGACGCAATACTTCGGTGGTGAGATGGCTCAAGTGAGTATAGTGCTTCGAGTGGCAGGTATCCTTGAAAACACTTTATCTCCTTCACTTTATTTTCTTGATTTTGCGTTCTCCGAGTAACTTACTCCAGGAAAGTAAAGGCGCGAATGATCGAAATGACTAATGGCATGCCTTGGCTTAGTGCTTAGTTGTGTGGTGCCTTTGTTATGGCAGAGACAAAGGTTGTATTATTGGGATAATTGGTTGTTTGTGTACACAAGTCATGTACAGGCCGTGCTGGGCAAGTGATGACTTCGTAGGCAGAACAAACTAAGTGAAATTGCTATATCATTAACCATAATTTATATTAACTATAAATTGTCACATAGTGAGCGCGACGAAGAAGCAAGCCAAGGATGAGTTCGAATCATCTCAGTTAAGGCATTCCAGTCATAGATACCCTGTTATAATGTTAAAAAGGAAGGTGCTCCGATGGCATTGTTTTAAATAACAAAAGTGAAAGGTAGTAAACTGCCGAGAACAGAATTGATAGGGAAATAAAGGCGTTTCTAGTGGAGTCCTTCATCAGATTAAAATGTGTTAAAATGAAATAAAACAGGGCTTATATATCCAAACGGGTTAAGTAATTAAAATAGCCAAATGCTGGAAGTTTAAACAAACTGATAATCATGCAGTCAAAATGGAAATACCTTCCCACTTCTTCTTCTGTAGTTCGTTGCGTATTACTGTATTACTGTAGTCGCTACGGAAGCCTGAGAAATATTTTTGTTGAAAACTGTACAATTATAGTATAATTTAGCGTTAAATGGTATTTAATTATAATACAATGTATGTTTATCCCAACTCGATACCAACAGACGAATATACATCAAGAATTGGCGACTTTTATCGCTAAACTTTCCTCGCCGTTCAGTAGCGGCTACATAAATACAGTAATACACAACCAACTATACAGAAGCGGAAGTGAGAAGGTATTTCCATTTTGACTGTAATGAGATGTAAAAATGTTAGGTATTAGCTAATTATTACAAATGATCGGCAACCAGATTGTGGGAGAGGGAGAACTAATAAGGCTAAATACTAAAAAGCTGCTATCAAAAATCTTAAAAATAAATGAGGGTGCCGTAACTAATAATAACGAGAAAGATAAATAAAGGAAAATAAGTAGGAAATTCAATAAGAGAAAAACGTTCGTTACCACTTTGAAGCCTGACGACGAGTCTTCAAGGTTTATTCTGGCTAACGCCAGACGATTTTATTCGGCACAGGGAGAGGTCCAAGCCTGAAAGTGTTAAAACCTATCTCTTTAACACCTTGAAGCCTGACGACGAGTCTTCAAGTTTTATTCTGGCTAACGCCAGACGATTTTATTCGGTACAGGGAGAGGTCCAGGACTCAAAGTGTTAAGGCCATTCGCTTTAACGAACGTTTTTGTTTTATTTAACTCCCTATTCCTCTTCCCTATCTTTCTCGTTATGGGCATAATTATGTGAACACGGCGGCACTTTTTGCTTCAAAAGCAATCCCAACCTATTTAAGTAAGTTCGGAAGATTTCGGTTGAAAACGGATAACAGCCATGTTTGGGGACTACGGACGAATTGAAACTTCAAGAGAAAATAGGTGTCATATATGTTGTGAATAATTATTTAGGAGGAATCCTTTCGAAAGCTATACACTAGTTTACTGCTACTAAGTTAAACGAGTACTAACTATATAATCTTCTCGTTTTATATTAAATATCTACATTTGCTTACGCTAATACTAAATAACTGTCAATTACAAGTTGATTAGTCCCCGAGCCCGGGCGGCGGGCCGAAGTCCCGGAGCCCGGTGAGTGTGCTAATCTCGACACGCGTGGAATCCACTTACACGCGAAATTACACGCGAGTGGGAAAGAAATGCTGCGAGATGTATATTATATATTATATATATATATATATATATATATATATGCAACGCTCACTACCCTTGTGGAAGTTTGAGCACTCTGGGCCCATGCGCACTTCACGCTATCTGAATGTACTTCACCAATGCTGTCCCACATGCGGTTGTCACCGACGATCGCATGTGTATAAGTAATTGGTGAAATTCTTTCAGATTGTTCCAAGCTACACTGATGAGCTGTAGTACAGCGAAACACCGTGTCTGTAGATTGAACTATATATACACATGCGATTGTCGGTGACAACCGCATGTGGGACAGCATCGGTGAAGTACATTCAGATAGCGTGAAGTGCGCATGGGCCCAGAGTGCTCAAACTTCCACAAGGGTAGTGAGCGTTGCATTATCGCTAGTAGGTACCCACGGCATATATATATACATCAAATCGCGGCTTTCGCGGCTCAAGCGAAACAAAATCTTTGTCAGAAAAATTGGTTTACAAATGACCGAAAAAGAAAAGCTAAGAAGAGATGTTGCAGTGGGATGAACCAAACAATATTAAACACGACTAGAAACCATTGAAAAAGCATGAAAAATTGCTATAAAGATCGGAAAAGATGCCGCCAAATCTGACTGAACAAAAAAAAGATGTTTCTTCGTGTATCTGTTCAAAGCCAGCAAAATACTTATGCACTGATATATCTTGGCTCGTGAGAGAACAGTGAATTGAAAGGAACATGAACACAAACAGCTTTTCATATTTTGAATAGAATTGATTGCTTTTTACTAAGAACCGAACGAGAAAACCACGGAAACCAAACGCCGTACGTATGAATGAATGAAATGAATGAATAACTTTATTTAAGTGTCAATGTATTTAGCTATATATTACAGCTAATTGGGGACACGTATGGCAGTGTTTGCAGCATCTGAGAAAAGCCAAAAGAAAATTTATCTGTAAGCAGTGATTCGTATTTAACTTACCAGCTTTCTTTAGTTGATTAGAGTCGGTATATATCCAAAACCTTCTCTGTATTAAACTCAGTTAAAACAGCAAAAAACTTGTAAAATAATATACATTTTCTCACTCAGGCGTTTTTTCCATGAGTGAAACTTTGCATTATAGTTCTTCCCTGGTTAGTTTTTCCTCTCTTTATATACCTATTGTTTTCAGGTTGTTACCTACGTTTTTTTCTGTTCTGATGTTTTTCTTTGGGGTTCAACATTATATTTGGAACATGAGGAATCATATTAAAACAGTTTAATAGGCACCTTGATATAAGCGTCTGTAATTATTGTTTGTTTTTGCTATCAGTTTCTGGTGTTAATAGAAAAACTATATTCATAAAATATGATAAAACACTCAAAACAGGATGTAAAGGAGGCCATGCAGGAAGGCAGGGGTTTATATTTGTATACAAAAACAGTTTAATTGGGGGGG
This sequence comes from Paragorgia papillata, assembly GCA_035771165.1. Taxonomy (NCBI): domain Eukaryota; kingdom Metazoa; phylum Cnidaria; class Anthozoa; order Scleralcyonacea; family Coralliidae; genus Paragorgia; species Paragorgia papillata. The sequence continues at coordinate 205,234 of JAWNZC010000452.1, read as the reverse complement.
GGGGGTTATTTATGTATATTTAACGTGTTAAAAGCGGGCGAGGGGTTGTTGTGTTTATGTATTTCTAGTTAAGTTACTTACAGAGTTTCTAAAGACCTTGAATTATAGAACGTCTCTTCTTCTATCTCCATTATTTTATTTCCCCTCAAACTTCTAAACACCATAAACAATAAATAAAATGAATAGTAATTTAGGGATTAGTTGCTTACTATAAAAATATAGACAATAACATACAGGGATAGTAAAAATTCCCAGTCAAAATATTATCTTGCAATTGATAAATTGCGTTCATGGTCAAATAAAGGCTTTAGCATCATTTTTCTTGTTATAATTACAATCCGCTAATGCACTTCCTCGTTTTTCGTATAAAACAATGGGCCCCTAGGTTATTTTGAATTAACTGAGAAAAACTCAAAAACATCACCGTTCTCATTACCAGAAATTGATGACAAAATGGCCGCCGCTTAAAGGAGCAGTGTCACCATTTGCGTATCTTTTTTGCGTACATAAAAATAACTTCGGAAAATGTTGGAAATAGCTTTAAATCGGACAAGAAATCAGAGAAATGAATCAAATGATATTTACCTTCTACGGTATTCCAATGAGAGCAGATGGGATGCGAAGTCGCTATCGCTACATGAACCATATCCAGCTACGATTTTAGCATCTTTCCATGACTCAAATATAGTCAGTGATAAGTAAATACGTTTGTGCTAACTATTCCAGGTTTCTGTGAACTATTTGATCCCTCGTATTTTCTCTTTCGGCCTGAATTATCGCGTCTTCCACCATACGCTCCGCCAAGTGCGGCCGCCATCTTTGGTCAACAAACTTGAAAACCTTCAGGCTGTAGTTTTTCAAGTTGGCGCGTGATTATTGCGTGGGCTTTGCGAGTGACACTGCTCCTTTAAGGGCTAATTTACATATAGCCTTTATTGAATAGTGAATATATAGAGGGGAAGTATTAAAATGAAAATTCTGCTAATTGAGTATCTCGTCTACTATTTGCCGACCTCGCTATTTAAGCAACAGCGATTTTCAAATTATTTACTTCCTTATTTGTTTAAATCTGGTCTACATACGATCTGCCAAATGACTATTACTCGAGCTATCGTTTGTCAATGCATATTTTCTTGTTGTCATTACAAGTCGGGTAGTTGTTGAATCGGATGTATACAACTTCAGCCAATTTGGTCAATATTTAATTTATTACATACAAGATAAAGGTTCTTCTATCAACTCTCAAACATTTGACCAAAGACGATTTCATTTGACCAAATCCTACCGCAATCTGGTGGTACATGACTTGCTTATTTGTTTACTATTTTCAACACAATTTGGCAGATCGCAGATATATATGATGAAAATAAATAGGTCACTAAATGATTGGATAATGGTTGTTGTTTAGATCAGGAGGTCGGCAAATAGTTGGCAAGCTACTCAATGAGCAGAATTCTCACTTATATGTTATTATATAATTATTATTATTATGTAATATTTAAAACGCGACTACGAGTGTTTTGAATAGCTTCAAAAACGCCGACAATAGATTTGCTAATTAGGATGACATTTTATATAAAATTTCACGTTAGTTAATATTCATAGTAGTTCTATCAGGTATAAAAGACTTGCACATGATCAAATACGTGAGTAGTATTATAGGGGCACATCGAGCCGTATTTTTAGGGCGGCGCAGGGGCGGCGTTTCATTAGTATTCAGGGCGGCGTTCTCATTAATATTCAGGCGGCGTTCTCATTAATGTTCAGGCGGCGTTCTCATTAGTATTCAGCGCGGCGTTCTCATTAATGTTCAGGCGGCGTTCTCATTAGTATTCAGAGTTACTCATTTACTCACGAGTTACTCATTTACTCACGAGTTACTCATGAGTTACTCATTTACTCACGAGTTAGACTATAGTGTCCAAAGGGATGCCGCCTCATTAATATTCAGCATGACTCACTAGACTTTAGAGAAAGATTGGAACGTTTGTTGAAAGCATTAGAAAATTTACCGTCGGATTAGAATACCACTACAATGGAATGTTTACACGGTGAACCTGCATCTTCGACAATTACACAGAACGATTATAAGTGTCGAAATATAAACTAAAGGCAAAGCCATTTATTACTTTGAAAGCGTTGCTACGCTTTCTGTTACTAAGTGTGATATTTGCATATTTATCCTCAGTGCACGTGCAGGAGACAAAAGAGAAACTCATTAGGGGTCATTAAGAGGATTAAGCGCTTGGGCAAGTCTAGTCAAGAGAGTCATTAGCAACACGCGTACATGTAATACAGAATTTAAAATATTTTATTGAGAAATATATCTTTACACAAAAAACTCTTGATTATTTAGTGATTTATCGGTAACACTAGCATATGGGCATACAGTACATCTTATAATCCGAAGGCATGGATCATGAGCCTTGAATTCTGTACCACAAACATTACATATCAGATTTCGATTAACGCATTTGTTAAAATATTTCCACAAACACTTAGGACACTCAATTACATGTGTAAAATTAACAGGATTCTGACAACGTTCACAATCAACAGGTTCGTCAGTTATAGAATTTTCTGATTCTATTTCGGTGTGATCCTTATCGTTTTCTGAATCTTCTTCGGAGGAAGTTTCTTCGTTTTCGCTCTCTGATTCTGTTTCTTCTTCTGCCTGCGCCAACATTGTTAGCACTCGAACATTTTCGATAAGGTTTTTGTCAATGTTAATGTCGGCGAGTCCTTTTACAAATACGTTTAAACCAGCTGGTTCGGGAATTCCTGAGAAGTAAGGTGATACACAGTATTCTACCAATTCGGCTATTTTTGTGTTTGGTATAGTTCTTCCTTGATACACAATTTCTCCTTTGGGATTCCATGTTAAGTTGACATAGGATGTGAGTAAACTATTCAACAAAGAGGACGCGTTCGCCTCATCGACTCCGTAGTCAAAATGTGACAGTATTTCTTTAACACGAAAATCGTCATGTAACCTTTCTCCCATAGTGTTCAGGGTTCGAGTGATGGTCTTTACAAAATATCGTTCTTTTTATATTAGTTCTGCGAGTACTTCTAAAACTGGACCAAGTAGGGCATCAAGAAAAACTACTTCGGGGACTGGCCAAAGTTGATATGTCGTCGCTATAAGGCCTAACGGCTTCAAGCAAAGCAAGTGATAATTGATATTGCGTTGACTAAAAGTTCAACATACAATCACAAATGCATCTAATTTGCTCAGGGCTAGCAGTCTCCAACAGACCTCGCTGTTGAATAGGTTCACTTGTACATAAAAGTTCAAGAAACGGTTTGTGCTTTTTGATCAACATCTCTATTTGACAGTCAGTGTCTAAATGAGGAAAACGCTACCAAAACACATATTTTAAGAGGGGGGAGGAAGAGGAGGAGGAGGAGGAGGATAAACAGGAGGAGGAGAAAGAGGAGGAGGAGGAGGAGAAATAGGAGGAGGAGGAGGAGCAAGAGGAGGAGGAGGAGGAGAAAGAGGAGGAGGAGAAAGATAAATATATAATACGAAATTCTCTAGAAGTATTTATTCTGCTCATGCTCTTCAATGAGTGAACATGTCTTATGTTTGCAGCACTTGTGGAAAAACGTTTTCAACACTATTCAACATGCAACGTCATATAAAAAATTCCCATAAAAACGGTACTTATTCAAGACCAGCACATCTTCTCGCTGACGCAACAGTCATGCAGCACCCATTCACATGCATTGTTGCAGGGTGTACTCAGAGCGGCAAAACAGTATGGGTGAAGACACTTCTGGAAAACGCCAAAACTACGATTAATCCTCCTCCCGAACGTATCATTTGGTGTTATGGACAGTGGCAGCCCATGTATTTAGTAATTATCAAGACAATACCAGGCATTGAGCTTAACGAAGGCATACCCTCTGATGTAGACTATGATAATTTTCTTGATGTTTCTAAGCGAAACCTTATTGTTCTTGACGATCTTATGGACCAGTCAGGAAGAGATAAACGTATTGCTAGTTTATTTACTAAGGGAAGTCATCACCGGAATCTCTCCGTGATCTATATTGTTCAGAACATATTTCACCAAGGAAAGGAAACCAGAAACATCAGCCTCAACGCACACTATATCGTACTCTTCAAGTCTCCGAGGGATAAGCAACAAATTTCTGTCTTGGCACGGCAGGTGAACCCAGGTCATGTCCATGAATTTATGAAGAGTTACGACGAAGCCACAAGTCGCCCTCATGGTCATTTAATGCTTGATCTAAAGCCGACTACGGACGACGATCACCGCCTCAAGACCAATGTTCTACCCGGAGAAAATAGCTCCAGCCTGCAGCAACAGCTGGGTAGTTTCATACAAAAGCAATCCTATCAATTACCTCCGATCGTTAATGCCATGTACAATACAGAACAAAAAATGCAAGATATTGTACAAGCGCCACAGTTAACACCTGAAGAAAAGAGCATACTCTACTCAAATCAGTTAGGACGTTTTCTGACGTTTCAAAACCAACTGCAGACTCAGTCTCAACCTCTGACTAATCTTCAAACTCAGCCACCAAAAACTTCAGAAAATTTGACACCAAAGATAAAGCAAGAAACTGACGATCTTCCATGGAGTTTCGATACAGCTCCTGCTACACCTTAAACCTATTTTGTAACACCGCCTCCTACCGTTGAACAACCAACGCTTAAACATAATTTCTTTCATAACAGGGAAAGCTCTTCGGATTGGAAAGAAAGCGACTTGGCAAAGATGACCCCAGATGATAGAGAAGAGTATGAACATCATCTATTGATGACTAGATCAAAATATTTACCCATGACAAAAGAAGATGTATCACAATTATCACCAGAAGACAAGAAAGACTATCACGCTACTTTTAAAATAAAAACGCCTAAATATAATCTAAGAAGCAGACCTTACTAAAACTTTTGATATGCATATGTTTGAGCGAAAATCGAAATAAATATTTTAAGCTAAATGCTTTTGTATGTGTGCGTGTCTATTTGCTCGTCCTCCTCCTCCTCCTCCTCCTCTTTTTCCTCCTCATCCTCCTCCTCCTCCTCGTCCTCCTTCTCCTCCTCCTCTTCCTCCCCCCTCTTAAAATATGTGTTTTGGTAGCGTTTTCCTCATTTAGACACTGACTGTCAAATAGAGATGTTGATCAAAAAGCACAAACCGTTTCTTGAACTTTTATGTACAAGTGAACCTATTCAGCAGCGAGGTCTGCTAGCCCGGAACAAATTAGATGCATTTGTGATTGTATGTTGAACTTTTGGTCAACGCAATATCAATTATCACCTGCTTTGCTTGAAGTCGTTAGGCCTTATAGCGACGACATATCAACTTTGGCCATTCCCCGAAGTAGTTTTATGAGAAAACAAGACGCCTGGTCAGGCGTTCACTCGGGCTACTGCAAAATCACAGTGCTATATATGGTATAGTAGGTGATGTCACATGCAGTGCTAAGATCTAAAGTCTATTAAACACATTGGTCACAGACAAAAGTCAAAACACAATCCAATTCTCCGATAGAAAACACAACTTGCAATAACAAAACACGATTGCCTGTATTTATTAACGTATTTCCACACATGTACACAGCGTTCATATGTCGAGTCTCTTCAGGTATTAAATATCAACACCACTATAAACGGCGTGTGCGATTGTAAGCGTATATAATAATATCAAGATACTTGCCAGCGACATTACTGCCCAATAACTATGTCTGTGAACACACAGAACACATCCGAGACGAGAAAGACTTGATCAGACATCAAGAAAGCAAAGAAAGAAAGTATTATTTCCACACATGTACAGCATTCAATATGTCAAGTCTCTTCGCCTTATTACACAGCTTCATGTTTACCTAGAAAGTGTCACCTGCAAGTTCACTTAATGAACGGTGTAAGCGTATATAATAATATCAAGATACTTGCCAGCGACATTACTGCCCAATAACTATGTCTGTGAACATAACACACAAAACACATCCGAGACGAGAAAGGGCACTCACTCATCAGTCGAAAAGAAAGAAGGCACTGGTCAGTGGTCACATGCCTCAGTTTCGCAAAGCTTATTGGTCAATATCGCCAGCGGCCGCGCGGAGGACTAATAACGCGACACATAAACATAAAAATAAAAATAAAAATAAAAATAATCGCGTAACCTAGACTCGTCTACCATAGGTAGCCCGAGTAAAAAGAGATACTGGTTCAAAAAGGTGAAGCATTTCTTGATGTCCTACTTGGTCCAGTTTTAGAAGGACTCGCAGAACTAATATAAAAAGAACGATATTTTTTAAAGACCATCATTCGAACCCTGAACACTATGGGAGAAAGGTTACATGACGATTTTCGTGTTAAAGAAATACTGTCACATTTTGACTACGGAGTCGATGAAGCGAACGCGTCCTCTTTGTTGAATAGTTTACTCGCATCCTATGTCAACTTAACATGGAATCCCAAAGGAGAAATTGTGTATCAAGGAAGAACTATACCAAACACAAAAATAGCCGAATTGGTAGAATACTGTGTATCACCTTACTTCTCAGGAATTCCCGAACCAGCTGGTTTAAACGTATTTGTAAAAGGACTCGCCGACATTAACATTGACAAAAACCTTATCGAAAATGTTCGAGTGCTAACAATGTTGGCGCAGGCAGAAGAAGAAACAGAATCAGAGAGCGAAAACGAAGAAACTTCCTCCGAAGAAGATTCAGAAAACGATAAAGATCACACCGAAATAGAATCAGAAAATTCTATAATTGACGAACCTGTTGATTGTGAACGTTGTCAGAATCCTGTTAATTTTACACATGTAATTGAGTGTCCTAAGTGTTTGTGGAAATATTTTAACAAATGCGTTAATCGAAATCTGATATGTAATGTTTGTGGTACAGAATTCAAGGCTCATGATCCATGCCTTCGGATTATAAGATGTACTGTATGCCCATATGCTAGTGTTACCGATAAATCACTAAATAATCAAGAGTTTTTTGTGTAAAGATATATTTCTCAATAAAATATTTTAAATTCTGTATTACATGTACGCGTGTTGCTAATGACTCTCTTGACTAGACTTGCCCAAGCGCTTAATCCTCTTAATGACCCCTAATGAGTTTCTCTTTTGTCTCCTGCACGTGCACTGAGGATAAATATGCAAATATCACACTTAGTAACAGAAAGCGTAGCAACGCTTTCAAAGTAATAAATGGCTTTGCCTTTAGTTTATATTTCGACACTTAAAATCGTTCTGTGTAATTGTCGAAGATGCAGGTTCACCGTGTAAACATTCCATTGTAGTGGTATTCTAATCCGACGGTAAATTTTCTAATGCTTTCAACAAACGTTCCAATCTTTCTCTAAAGTCTAGTGAGTCATGCTGAATATTAATGAGGCGGCATCCCTTTGGACACTATAGTCTAACTCGTGAGTAAATAAGTAACTCATGAGTAACTCGTGAGTAAATGAGTAACTCGTGAGTAAATGAGTAACTCTGAATACTAAAGAGAACGCCGCCTGAACATTAACGAGAACGCCGCCCTGAATACTAATGAGAACGCCGCCCTGAATACTAATGAGAACGCCGCCCTGATCATGAATACTAATGAGAACGCCGCCTGAACATTAATGAGAACGCCGCCTGAATATTAATGAGAACGCCGCCCTGAATACTAATGAAACGCCGCCCCTGCGCCGCCCTAAAAATACGGCTCGATCGGCCCCTATAATACTACTTACGTGCATATTAGTGGACAATTTGGTTCATGAATATTAAAGAGTTTTTGAATATTACTTATTATTTAATAATACTTTGTTATTAATTTCTGGTAATGTTTCTTAATTTACACATGTAACTGATTTATAGGAAAAATAATTTTTGACCGGTTTATAAAAGTGTCAATTTGAAATTAAGAGAGGATTTCATACAATAATAACACCAAAATTCTTATTGCCCCGACCGGGAATCAAATCCAAGGTCTTGGAATCAACGCAACGGCGCTTTGACCACTATGCTATTGAGACACGGTCAGAATAGGGTCAACATTAAGGTTTGAGAAAGAGGCAGTTGATAAAACAACTTGCAAAACAACTTTAAAATTTATTAAATTTTACGTACAAGTATTCTAATTGCGTCAACTTTTTGAAATCAAGTTTGGTCAATTTCACAAGAAGATTTTCGTCAAAATGGCTAAACACATAATAAACAACAACTATTAAAACAATAAGTGAACGGCCAAAATGTCAAAAATATAGAACAAAAAAATATGTTTTTGAATAACATACATTGCAGACGTCATCTCTGGGAAATACAAAGGCATATATAACAAATCTTTAGCAGAAAGAAAGATCTTGGTATTGTCTGATTTCAAACGATTACAACGTGCGTTTGGTGGACAGTCTAAAGAAAATAATTATAGCAACACTTGTCAAAATTGTTTCTTTTTTAAACATAAAAATTTCAAATCAATACTACGGTACTGTGCCAAATATAGATCAGCCAATCACACGGACCGGGTGTGGAGAAATAACTTGGCGGAGAGTGTTATAACCGTCTACTGTTTATTACTATTCGTTAAAATTTTTAATTTTTAATTTTTCTTCTCAATCACAGGTGCACATTGCACCTGTGATTGAGAAGAAAATTGAAAATAATTCAACTGGTTTTTGTTAATGCATGCTTTACTCATGAAAGTTAGGATATTACACCGTTTAATTTGTTAAATATATATATCCTTAGTTCGTTGTTTACCATTTGCGACAGTTCGACAGCTCAGTGGTACGCTGTAGCTTGAGTCTCATATTTCTTTCCAATCTTTTTATTGTCACTCAGACATCTAATATCTAGAAACTGGCGTATCTCTGATCTTTGATTAAAGAAATGCCAACATTTCCAAGGATGAGGCCATCCAAACACGGAAACCATTAGGTAGGTCTTTTATAAAATAATAATGACACGTTAGTTTAGCAATTTTTATTTGCCCAACTGTATCAAAATAATAATTCTCCCAAAGTCAACAACCAACCAATCACGAGAGTGCTTAGCGAAAGACCCGATAGGTGAGCGAAGGTCATCCTTCGAAGAAATAGGACAAAGATCAAAAGAACGAAATGTTAATATAAAATGTTTAACTGTTTTAAGCTAGGCGCATGATCGTAAACATAGTATTAAAAATTAACGCTGGAGGTTGAAATTTACGTTGACACTTGCAATTGAGCAACTGGTAAACATGCCACCGAACTGTGGGAGATTTTGCATCGAAACGTTGGCTGAGTCGGAACCGACGGAACGGATAATTGTTGTCGAATTTGTCGCCGTGGTTGCCAAGGTGGTTTCCTTTGAGAGTGTTTGGACAGCAGGTCTTTTTGCCACTGTTTGATAATGGTTGGAAACACTACCGAGAGCTTCCGAAGGTACTTCACTGGAACGCTTTAGTTGCGATAGGATGGTCGTTGATTGTAGTGCAGAAGCGACTGCCCGTTTCGATCCCCTGAAATCGCCATAATGTCTGTTGGTCAAGCCAGCGTTGGACCACAACGTAATAGACGTCGTTCTCACGGAGTGATTGGTGTAAATTTGAGACAAACTTGCTGCTGAGCTGATTGTCTTCATCATATCGCCGAGCTTGTTTATCCCGAGAGGACGGTTTTCGTACCAAACGCTTTCGGTCGGATCCCATTTACGTTTCGGGTACTGAAAAAGTGCTTCGCAGGCTGGATTCAGTTTGGCGATGTACAGTTGCAAGGCTGTATAGCCATCATTCTTATCCATGCTCTTGTACATCTTACCCATGTTTTCAAAGCTTTCGTTGTCGTTAATTCCCCCTGGATGATTTTTGGAGAACTCGTTGTGCGTCATAGTGACATACGCTTCGCCGCTGCCATCCTGAGTAAACACGAAGCTTTTCTTCGTCAGGTTCCTTTGACCTTCTCGCCCTTTGCGACACCAATAAAGTGTTGTGTGAAACCACACATTTCTAAGCAAGCCAGTAGGGGTGGAAAATTTTAACACACCACTTTTTCTCAGCTTGGTCAAGTCCTCGGTTTCCAAAGCAGGTTTGTGTCTCACTTTTTCTTTTAATTGTTTCTTTAATGATATTATCTTTGCGTTGAGGACGGTGTTTTACATCTTAAACGTGGGGTTTGTAGAGATATTCAAACCTCTGTTATACCGTGGGCAGTATCTTTCCAAACTATGCTTTATTCTAACCAAAGTGCGTGGACTTGCTGTAATCTTCACCTTCCTTGTATTTAACCTCCGCATAAAACAAACGAAGGGTTTTGTCCAAAGTCTTGTCGTCCATTTCGTGCAACTCGAGTTCATTTTTTAGTAGTTTTGACCATTCTTAAGAAGTGAAATTCTCATAATTAAATAACGACAATGAAAGCAAAATTTTGATTGAAAGTAATTTTTGAATGTGAGTTTAAATTTAAATAAGAATTAGCTTAACTTACCTTTGAAAATGTTGACGGCGTAAGTTGTTTTGTATTTTGTATTCTTCGCTTGTGCATTGTCCAAAAGCTCGTCTATGTCTTTCTGACTACGTTTGCTAAACCTGTCTTGCTTTTCCTTATTTTCAGTTGTTTTATTACATTGCTAAATGTGATCTAAATTAATGTTTGCAAGTAAATCGTCGTCGGAGTCCGACATTTTTTAATTTTCCCGGGGCGGGAAAATTTCCGTGTTTGCAAGGCCTGATCCAAACATGGGTATTGACCAATCAGAGCTTGCATAGCATACATGTTATTTTATAAAACTCATTACGTCGCGTTGTCTTTATAGACGACTCTATTATATTTTTACCTTGAACGACTATGCCAGACAATTTTATTCAACCGTGCCGTCAGAAACGTGTCGACAAGCGACTCATAAAACAAGGTTCATCCACACAGTGAATTAACACTTTACGCTGCGTTCGTTGTTGTCGTTCGAGTTAGAAGAATTTATTTGCGCCAGATTTTTTTTAATTCTCTTGCTAACACGCGTGGCCGTGACAAATAAAATTGTCTGGTAGATGGGCTGCCAAGTTGAATGTCAACTTTCCCGATTCTAGAAAGTTAAATTTGATTGGTCCATTGCTTAGAATACAATATTGCTCTCCGACAAGCAGGCGTTAGAGAGAGCGGTTCTACCGCCTCCCTATAAGAAGGACTGGTAGGGGGGGTGGGGGGATGGGGGGGGGGGGGGTATATCAGCAACGGAATTAAAACAAAAACAAACGACAATATCCGTCGATAATTATAACATAAACAACAAATACTACATCAATCATTATAAACTACTATTAATATTATTTTCTAAAATATAAATAAAAACAAGGACAACAGCAGCAATGCACCATGTTTATCACCATCAACACTGCTAGTGTGAGCGCAACAGAGAGAACTACTACGACTGCAACAACAACGACAACGACGACAAGACAACAACAGCGACAACTACAACAACGATAACGATGAAAATAACGAGGACAATAACAACGAGAAGAACAACAAAAACAGTGAGAATTTAAACAATTAAAAAATTAACGCAAATTGAAACACTTACTGAAAATATTTTCGTTATCACAACGGGTGGGAACTAAATCATACGGCAGCACAGAAAAACAAAAAAAAAAGAAAACTGAGTATTGGCACGATCTTATACATAGTTAATGTAAAAATACTTCCAGCATTGCAACCAAATATGTAATAACTACTCCAAAAATTCTTTTTAAATTATAAATAAAATTAACGTTTATATATTGACGATTGCCATACTTTTTAGTATGGCAATCGTCACTATATGAAAAGTTAATCTTTTTCAGCATTACGCTAAACATAATTATACTAATTTGACTGTCTGAGTATTTGGAAATAAACAGTGCTGAAAACTAAATGCGATATGCGGTTGTCAGCAACTTAAAATTAAAAAAAAAAATTAAAAAATACAAACAACAAAAACTGAAGAACCCTAATTTCGCATCTCGAGAATCAGCCAAAATCTAATGGAATTTGTGAAGACAGAAAAAATTGCAAAATCAATTCAAGTTTTTATTTTATTTGCTAAACAATATATAATTTTAGTCTGCAACGAAACCAAATTTTCCGGGTCGAAGCAAAATGTTAACGAAAGATACGTTCACTTGTAGTTATACGGTATTTACTATGGTGAAAGCTATGGGACATATGCATTACAATAAATATAGTATTTACAACAATATATATATAACGAAAAGACATACATCCGATTAGAGTATGATATTAATACAGATACATGAGATCCTAACTTAACTCAAACTAAAACCTATTAAAAAACCTAAAACCTAAATCTAACACCTAAAACGAAAACTTAAATCAAACTAAAACATACAGAGAAATCCCAACGGGAGACTACCTTGCAAACTTTGATGTGTGTGTTAGTTTCAAACTTCGAGTAAGAAACAAAACGATCAGTCCTCGACACTTAAATGAACCGGTAGTTACAAATTCGTTTCCAGGGCTTTGAGAATAGATGGTTATATTTTTTCTCTTTTCTTCACATTTTCTGATAGATTGACGTCATTCAAAATAGGTCTGGCAGACTTCTTTTAAAGTTTAAGGACTTTACCAATTGATTGTCGGTCACACCAAATGATGCAAAAGTAGTCAATTATTGGTCTTGTTATGCAGTTGTAAAAAAATCCTTTGATTAAACGGCATACGGCATCTTATTTTTTAAGTATGTCGCTGAGAAATGTTTTTTAAAGAGGTTATCAAATGCGATTTAACTGTGTCTTCCTGATCTATCTCGAGGCATATTGAATTGGAACTTGAAACACTGGAGAACAGGTTTTCGTTTAACTTTAAAACAAAAACGCTTCTACAGTTTATCTTGGAGTCAATGCGCTTTTCTGTAAGAAACATGGTCTTATTTTTTTCCTCTTTTAAGCGGAAACTTGTTTCCCGTTGCCCACTTGAGCTCAGTGAAAACATTGCTTTAAACATATTGCATTGTTCATTGCCCTCTTTACATTCAGCTGGAAGATATGACGATGGTCTTATCAGCTGCACAAACATGTCTATATATCGGGGAACATGTTGCATTGAGTGTCAGATAAAAATGATGAACAATAAATGGCCGAGAATAACGGCCTGACGCGGCCTATGGGTAACAGCAGCCAGACCCGTATCCTTTCTTCCTGACAATTTGTCTTGTATTTGTAAAATCAAAAGTTGGGGAACCCCTCGGACAGGACCGATTTATGAACTATCTCTCTAACTCTTTCCTGTCCGAATTAGTCTTTAATATTTTATTCTGGCTAACGCCAGACGATTGTATTCACCTCTGGGGAAGCCCTCTGAGTAGTAACTGGCGGATTCATAATTAATTAGGTAAATTGAATTTTTAATAAGCTCTGTCATTATCCTCCCAAGGCTCCTTTGAGACTCTCTTTCCCTAACCTCAAAGGAAGGAAAAAGGGGGTTAGGCGAACGCGAAAATGTACACATTTTTATAGAAAAACATGGAAACTATGCAAAGTGCATTGGAGCAAGAAATATAATTAGGATTCAAAAGGGAGAAAAATCGGGTTAGGCGACTTGTTTATAAGTGAAGAAATCGTGAGAAGATAGAATGAGGAATCACTTTGAGAAGCCGTATATAAGAAGAACTTAAGATGGCCATGGTGTGAGGAATCAATTCGAAAAGCCGTGATCTAAGGAGTTTGAAACGTATTTAACACTGGCACACAGCAACGTAAAGCTTGTATGTGAATATTATATTAGATATTTGGTTCGCTTTTGTGGTGTTTATACGTTTAAGAACTGTGCAAAGTTCATCAAGGTTCGCTTTGGATGATAACTCTTAGCGAGTTGTTAGTCTAAATATATTTTATTGTAGGAGTCTACTTCGGAATATTACAGAGCTTGGTTAAATAATTCGATGCTATGGTTTGGTAGCTTATAAACAAATTAGACTCGTACGTGTAGAACACAAAGGAGAAAAGCCATTAGAAACTCATTAAATATCACTAATGAGCAAAACACCACGGATTTGCATATATTGTAGAATGTTTAATTGTTTTGGTGGGTTAAAGGACGATAATTAGGGGCATGAGGAGGTATTCATTCATGCGTGGGCATGTTCGGGCGAGAAGGTCATTAGCAGTGTTACCATAGCGAAACCGCGTTGCCGGCTCTGAGCGACTCCGAGCCTTCGGCTCTCGGCTCCGAGCGGCTCCGATCCCTCGGCTCTTGGCTCCAAGCCCTCAGCTCTTGGCTCCGAGCGACTCTGAGCCCTCGGCTCTTGGCTCCGAGCGGCTCCAATCGGCTCCGAGCCCTTGCCTCTTGGCTCCTAGCCGTCGGCTCTTGGCTCCGAGCCCTCGGCTCTTGGCTCCGAGCGACTCCGAGCCCTCGGCCCTTGGCTCCGACCCATCGGCCCTTGGCTCCGACCCCTCGGCTCTTGGCTCCAGGCGGCTCCGAGCCCTTCCTTCTTGGCTCCGAGACGTCTGCTCTTGGCTCCGAGCCCTCGGCTGTGGGATCTCCGAGCCCTCCGCTCTGGGCTCCGAGCAGCTCCGAGCCCTATGACCTTGACTCCGAGAGGCCCCGAGCGGCTCCGGCTTCCTTTATCTTCCTTTCATCTTCCCCTTACCTTCCTCTTATCTTCCCGGAGACCAGAGCCGAGGACTCGGAGCCAAGAGCTACGGCTCGGAGCCAAGAGCCGACGGCTAGGAGCAAAGAGGCAAGGGCTTGGAGCAGCTCGGAGCCAAGAGCCGAGGGCTAGGAGCCAAGACCCGAGGACTCGGAGCCAAGAGCCGATGGCTCGGAGTCGCTCGGAGCCAAGAGCCGATGACTCGAATTCGCTCGGAGCCAAGACCCGAGGGCTCGGAGCCGAGAGCCGACGGCTCGGAGCCAAGAGGCAAAGGCTCAGAGTCGCTCGTAGCCAAGAGCCGAGGGTTCAGAATCCTTCAGAGCCAAGAGCCGAGGGCTCGGAGCCGCTCGGAGCCAAGAGCCGAGGATTCGGAGTCGCTCAGAGCCAAGAGTCGAGGGCTCGGAGCCGCTCGGAACTAAGAGCCGAAGGCTCGGAGTCGCTCGGAGCCAAGAGCCGAGGGATCGAAGCTGCTCAGAGCAGGCAACGCGTTTTCGCTATGGTAACACTGTTAATGACCTTCTCGCCCGAACATGCCCACGCATGAATGAATACCTCCTCATACCCCTTATTATCCTCCTTTAAGCCACCAAAACATTTAAATATTCTACCATATATGCAAATCCGTGGTGTTTTGCTCATTAGTGACATTTAATGAGTTTCTAATGGCTTTTCTCCTATGTGTTCTACACGTACGAGTCTGATTTTTTTATAAGCCACCAAACCATAGCATCGAAATATTTAACCAAGCTCTGTAATATTCCGAAGTAGACTCCTACAATAAAATATATTTAGACTAACAACTCGCTAAGAGTTATCATCCAAAGCGAACCTTGATGAACTTTACACAGTTCTTAAACGTATAAACACCACAAAACCGAACCAAATATCTAATATAATATTCACATACAAGCTTTACGTTGCTGTGTGCCAGTGTTAAATACGTTTTAAACTCCTTAGCTCACGCCTTTTCGAATTGATTCCTCACACTATCTTAAGTTCTTCTTATATACATACAACTTCTCAAAGTGATTCCTCATTCTATCTTCTCACGATTTCTTCACTTATAAACAAGTCGCCTAACCCGCTTTTTCTCCCTTTTGAATACTAATTATATTTCTTGCTCCAATGCACTTTGCATCGTTTCCATGTTTCGCTCTAAAAATGTATACATTTTCGCGTTCGCCTAACCCCCTTTTTCCTTCCTTTGAGGTTAGCGTTAGAGAGTCTCAAACGAGCCTGAGGAGGATATTGACAGAACTCATTAAAAATTAAATTTACCTAATTAATTAATTAATTATGAATCCGCCAGAGTGGGGGGTATTACTACTCCTCTGGCTAACGCCATGAACGAGTTGATAAGAAAATTGCTTTGTATTTACATATTATTTTTTCCTGCGATAAGTACATGTCAGTGGTTGCTACCATTAGCATAAGGACCCATAAATGCCATTTCGAAAGTGAAAATGGTGACACATTTTTGGGCAGCACCCGCAGTCCAGTTATATATAGGTCAGTGAGTACACCAAACAGACAGTCCAAGGAATAAGTACCTGCTCCATAAGCCTTTCAACGCTTGCAGGGGCATTGCTCAGCCCAAACGGCATAACTACAAACTGCCACAATCCTTCTCCGGTCGTAAACGCTGTCTTCTCCTTATCTGACTCGTTCATGTCTATCTGCCAATAACCACTTTTTAGATCTAAGGTGGAGAACCACGTAGAACCAAAGAAAGAATGGAGACTGATGTCTACTCCAGGAGGTGGATATGAATCTACGCAGAATATTGTACTCCCATCTTTCTTTCTGACCAAGACAACAGGAGGGACCCAAGGCCTCTTTGAAGGCTGTATGATCCCTTGCTCCTTCATTTCGTTGATTGCGTTCGATGCCTCTTCTCGCTTAGCCAAATTAGGTGGAATTCTCGTAGATTGTCGTATAGGAGAGGCTAACAGGTTTTTCAATTCTCCTTGCTGATCTACGTTCCAATTTCTTCCACGTTCTGGTGAGCAGATCAACCAAATGTGCTGGAACACCCGTATCTGTATTCGGTATAACTGGTGTGGCCTGTTCTTTCTCCATGCTCGCGGCGTATGCCACAGGCTCAAAGTCGGCAACTTCTGTCCCTTCGCTTCAGACAACGTACTCTGTCCGACAAATTCAGGTGACCGCGAACCAACCAACGTTCTTCCGACCCGTATGCCATGAGATGCGTGTGTGTTTCTCTGGACCGATACTTTCCCACAAGCCAACTACATCTCCTACATTTTTTAGAGATCTTTAATTTTACTAACTCGCACTGTGGAGGAATTTCGAACATTTCTGCAACTATCACTCTGCGACAACTGGGTTGGTTGTTATATAGACTGCCTATCCCGGACCAAATAATACCCTGTTGACCTATCTGCAGATCTCCGTCTGCGATACCGACATGACAATCGTGGGCCATGGGGAAATCCAGACCAAGTATGCAAGGATCTGCGACAGCAGATCAGGTCAGCAAGCCATACCTCGTAAGAAGTTACCCAGTCTCCCAACCGAAATCTTATGTCTAGACAGCCGCGACAAAAGAGGCATTTCCTCCCGTAACTTCCGTAAACAAGCATTTATTGGAATAGTCTTCCCCTCTACTTTTGCTTCCTTGATGATATCCGGTCTCACGATAGTTATATTGGCCCCAGTCTCAATCACCAATTGACACATCACACTTTCGATGGAGGACTTACGATGGAGCTTCCGTTATTCCTGTTGCTGGCGTCCGCCCCCTGACCCCAGCGTAAAACAGTTTCCCGACTTCCGTCCGCTTTCTGGTTGTTCATCCTCTTTTTTCATTTTTCACGTTTTCCTTCTTTTCTGAACCACGAGGTGGGGTATCCCGAGTACAATCTCGTCTGTAGTGATCTGTCTTACCACACTTCCAACAGCCGATCCTTGATCTTCTTTGCGTTTTTCGGCGTGCACGAGTAGCTGCAAGAAAGCCTAAGCAGTACCGCAGCGATTTCTCAAGACGTTCGATGCCCTGACACATTGGCGTTATTCGCTTGTCTGCGCTGGTCACAGATTGCTGTACGTCATCTGTATTTCGCTTGATTTCGTTGAGTTTCGTCTACAGGGACGTTTGGTACTCCCTGAATATTGACAAAACTAATTTTGTTTTGTTTCATCCTCCTCAACGAATTTCCAAATATAAAATTAAATTACTGGTAAAATGTAACCAGATTAAATAAGAAAAATGTGTCAAATATTTGGCAGTTCTACTTGATTCAAATATGAGTCGGAAATCATTACCATAATTTTGGGCAAGATGGTGGTGCGCGTGCGCATTAACGACCATAATAATGGCGATTCTCAACAGTAAATAATAAGGAGAGCACACAATAATTCAAATTTTGCTTAAACGGTGATATATTTCTTCTTTGCGCAGCTCTATCTGACTTCGGCATGGACTGAGCAACTGTTATAACTAAAAAAAACATTTGCTTACCTCGATGACAAAGTACTTCCCTAGCTTGTCGTATTTTTGCACTAAAAGCGCCACTATCCATGGTGTTAGCCATAGTAATCTTTGTAAACAGGTGTTAGAAATTGGCCAAATTAACCAACAACGTTACCGGCGATGCGAAGTGCGCAGCTCGTGATGCATTCGGCATGAGTCAGTCTAATTCCTGAGCACATAAGGATCCTTATTTGTCCCTAGCATATATAGTACTTCTAAAAGCGTTTGAACTTGCTTGATTTTACAGTTCTTATAGTCGTTTACAGGTTGTTTATATAAAATATTTGCTCGCGAATAGGAATTTTATGCCTTCCGTCGTGTTAAGGTTGAAAGATAGGCAGATGGCATAATTAAGTGTATCGAGAACACATGACTTTTAAGATAAGAAATACTGGAAACACCTCAGGGAAGCTGGAATGGTGTTATAACACACCCTATCACTATTTTACTGCCATTCAGATACAGTCCACTGCCAAGTAAAGACATTCTGAAATTTATTTAATTTGATTTATTTAATTTGATTTTTAAACCTTCAAGTTGGTTTTTGGTGTTCTTCGTCTTCAAGGTAAGAGTTGTTTTGAATCTTACGTTACTATATTGTTCTGCGTTTCTTTATTGTTTTACCAAGGCAAAGGAGTCTACTAAGTTCTGCGCTTATCCTTATCTTTAGCTTTTAACAATGCTAAATTACATTCAGGCAACAAATGTTTATAACTTGCCTACTGAACATGCTTTCTAATATATTTGTGCACACCTCTCCGTTTTTGCTTAAGTCCTTTGCCAACTATTGTTATCCTTGGCGTTACACTGATATGAAACAAATGTCTACAATTTGTCTGTACTCAACACGCATTTCGGTTATATTTGTTCGCACCTCTTCGCATCTAATAATAATTGCTATTTTCGACAAGTACATAGTTATCTGCTCTATATGATTGTCACAAGCCAATGGAGTAAGTTCGTATGAGGCTATTATATAGTGTCGTCAAACTAAAGATCGCGACGATCAAGTTAGCATACAAATGTCTGCTATCCTAGCTATTTAATTCCTTCATCCCCAGTTTAATACAGTAACGTGATTTTGATGTTTGATTGCATACGTGGGGCTACGAGATTGAACGCTTGAGCACCACAAAATATTCCTTATCGTATAATACCACGCGGTAGCGGCATTAAGTTTGAATGTTTCATCCAAACGATAGTGCATGTTGTTATAAATAAACACATCCTTCCGACGTTTAGAACCGCGCCAGAAGCGCCGTCGACTCGGCGTGGGTAATCACCTTTTGATAATTTGCTCTGTTGATTCCCACAATTCCGCTTCTAGTGTTATGAAATATACTATCCGTCCGGCATTGTTCAGCCATTTGCTGTTGCAGTCGTATGGCAATTTGCAAGCGATATAATTTTAAAGCTTATACATTATGGTTAAACTTTGTGAGCTAATCGGTATTTTGCACAATTGCACGCAAATGTTTTAAACGTTTTGGTATGTCCGGTTATTGATAGGATTATTCGCCACAGTTGATTAGTGTGCAGGATATTTGAGATAATGAGGTTATCCTAAAATTGGATTAGTATTAATGAGATCTACAACAGCGGCGACGTGACGCCATACAACAATTTAAAGCAATTTTTGCCGCAGTTGTCCTATTACAACACAGGTTTGCATTTCTGTAGATCATTGCCAGGCAGAAACTGGTAAGAATTCAATAGCGGCCTTAAAAACACTTTTCGAATGCAATTAGAACTCTAGGGAACTGTATACGAAGAGCTGGACTGACTGGACCAGACGGTTGCACGATATCACTTCACTATATATGATAAAAGCGGCCATATGCTAGTCTATACTACGGAAGTTTGAAGATGTGGTTTTCTCTCAATGCGGTAGGGCAAACACTGTCTATCTTAAGCCCCAGTGTTGGACTGATGGTCCAACTGTTTTACTATACAATAACCGCTCTATCTGGGGGGGGTTTTTCGCGTCATTTGAACTAATTTAGTTCTTAATAAATTAAATCTAGCTTTTCACAGGAATTTTAATGTAGTCATAATCGGTTTTAAGTATAGAAATTTTACTATTATATACTATAGTCTTAGTAATAACTGTCCCTAATTCGCCGTAACCTGTTGTTTACGGTATATGTTCTTGTTCCTCACTTTATGTGAGGTATCGTTCCAGCAATTGTTGGATGTGTTCCTCACCCTAATTGGCTGAAGTATTGTTCTATGTATTTGGAGTTTGTCCTATGTGAGGTTTAATTATTAATAGATTTTGGCCACCCAATTAAGGGCCAAAGACTGGTGACGTCGCGACATCAACCTTTCTGTCTGCCATGCTTTTCTCTGCCAAAAATTTATAATCCTTCACGTTTCTCTCAATCTACTAAAAGTTTTGCTTTACTATTATTATTACTACTAATCATTCGATTATTATTATTATCTTATTATTGTTATTATTACTGTTGTTATTATCATTATTACTGTAAATGTAACTACATCTCTTTTGCCTTCGCCCATTCAACGAGGCACAATTACATGTTATTCATGAAGCTGGCATGTTATTATTGAGGCTTCATTGCATGTTTTGACTAAAAGGCTTTGTCCTCGCTTTGCTGTGACGACTTTGCTCTCAGGGCATTAATTATAGGAAAGCAATATTTGCTCTTGCATGCAATTCGAGGCTTCGTCCTCGCTTTTTCTGGGATGACTTTGTCTCACAGCCGTGTATATCGAGCTAATTGCTTCTGCAAGTTTTGTCGAGGCTTCGTCCTCACAATTTTGTTTTGTGGCATACAAGGATTAGGTTGGGGCGACAGTAATGTTTGCCATGCTTGACCTTGCCACAACCTTTATTATTTTTGTCCTAACTTTGTTGGGTTCGTTCCTCACCTTAATTGGCTGAGGTATTGTTTTAACCTTATGGTTAAGCAATTGTCTCCATGTATTTGGAGGTTTTTTATTTTTTTTATATTTTCCCTCATGTTATGTGAGGTTTTGTCCCAACTTTAGTTGGGTTTGTCCTCACCTTAATTGGCTGAGGTATTGTTTTAACCTTATGGTTAAGAAATTGTCTCCATGTATTTGGAGTTTTTTCCTCATGTTATGTGAGGTTTGTCCCAACTTTAGTTGGGTTGTCCTCACCTTAATTGGCTGAGGTATTGTTTTAACCTTATGGTTAAGCAATTGTCTCCATGTATTTGGAGTTTTTTCCTCATACGAGGTTTATTTATTAATAGATTTTGGCCATCCAAGGCTAGTGATGCGGCGACATTAAACTGTCTGCCATGCTTGTCCTTGCGAAAAACTTTATAAGCACAGGACCTCTATTTATAACAGCTATGCCTATGGCATGCAGCTGACACAGTTAACCTGTATAAATAAAGATTATCATTATCATCTTTCGCGTTTTTCTAAATCTGCTCAACGTTTTGGTTTACTCAACGTTTGGGTTTACTATTGTTATTATTATTATTATCATTATCATTATCATTATCATTATTATTATCATTATTATTATTATTATTATTATTATTATTATTATTATTATTATTATTATTATTATTATTGGCTGATGTGTTTTCTTATGGTTAAGCAATTTGGTATCCATTTATTTCGAGTTTGATCCTCACTTGAGTTGCGGTATTCTCCCAACATGTGTTGGGTGTTGTTATTTTATCTCATTAACTTTTGAAGTCCGGGGCTTGACCCTACAAATTTTATGGTGTTTATTTTCTCTTCCACTAACCACATATATGGCACCCTCATTTTGGTCTTTGCCTTTGAGGGTGTCAGGTTACTTTTCTGGTCGTGAACCATCTCATGCACATATGTGAATATCCTGTACCTTGGATTAGATTCTGCCGTTTTGTTCTCTTTTGCCTTACAGAATTAAGTACTCATCTTCCAGTTTCCGATTGCCTACATGGTTGATCTAAGTGGTTGATTCAGCACTTGGGAGACCAGATTTCAAGTATATGCATAATAGCGTGTCACGGACGATGGAGACACAATTGGATACCCAACATTATGCATATTCAGCAAACCTTATTTATAGTACTTAACAATTTTCACACGGAAGGACTCTAAATTTATTAATGCTTCGTGGGGAAGCTTGCTGGTTTTATCTTGTCCCCACTCAGGTTTTCCTGTCACTGGCTTTTCCCAAAGGGTTTTTACCAGCAGCAGGTTTTTTCCTGGCTTCCCTGATTTACCAGCTTGTATAGACCACTTGCACTTATTTCCTTGGTGGATGACAACTACAAACTATAGAATCTTCATTGATTCATTTCTCGGTTGAAGTCGGAACTTTGACGTTGTCCTCCAGATCCACCGTTTTGACTTAGGGAGCAAGAGGTGTATATATATATGTATGTGTGTATGTATGTATGTATGTGTGTATGTGTGTATGTATATAGATATATATATATGTGTATATATGTATGTAAATACGCGTCCTGGCATACTCGTAACCATTAGCTAGTCATAAAGGCCGGTACACCGGCAGTCGCGGTGCATCGGAGTAAATTAGAAGACTGTCGAGCAAGGGCAGCAGTCTTTCCAAATCCTTGAAACAATTAGCTTGATCATTGTTATTGAAAGTTCTCAGTTTGTGTTCACTGGAGAATGGGATTGTCTAGCAGGTAGCAGGGGCGAAAATCCTTCAACCTCCTTGAAACAAACCGAGCTAGGCTAAGCCAAGCTGACAAGGCTGACAAGTGTCACAGATCTGTTCAGGTTTAGTATTTTATTACGAGAATTTTTTGTTTGGCAACAATTGCAATCTTTCATGTTCGGTGATGCTTTATAGTAGGGTTGCATATTGGGTTACTGTCATTTCATCTAAAAATTCATAGCACGAATTTAAAATGGGAGTTTTTTGGCCGGACATCTCCTAATTAGTTCGTTGATTAATTTGTCTAGCACGGGCAGCACATGATTACAACGTAGTTAATCTATTTCCTGCTGTTATACAGCTGTCAAGCGATCATTTGTAGTTAGCAAGGGCGACTGCCCGTGATCGGTTGTCAATTGTCATCAACACTCACGTTATGGACAGTTAGCAAGGGCGACTGTTCTATTATCGTAGCTCTTTATAAATTCAATATGGTCATAGACAGTTAGCAAGGGCGACTGTTCTATTATCGTAGCTCTCGTTATATTTCAATATGGTCATAGACAGTTAGCAAGGGCGACTGTTCTATTATCGTAGCTCCCTTTATAATTCAATATGGTCATAGACAGTTAGCAAGGGCGACTGTTCTATTATCGTAGCTCTCTTTATAATTCAATATGGTCATAGACAGTTAGCAAGGGCGACTGTTCTATTATCGTAGCTCTCTTTATAATTCAACATGGTCATAGACAGTTAGCAAGGGCGACTGTTCTATTATCGTAGCTCTCTTTATAATTCAAGATGGTCACATATTAATTATTAAGTTGCGTGACATTCACATTGGTGTTGCATTTGCCTGGGGTGGGGCGCATCTTCGCTGTGCGAAGACGCTTTGGCGTTATCTGGCCCTCACCTTCACTGGGTGAAACCATTTTAGCACGTTTGTAAAATACATAGTTTATAATTTCTGTTTTCAAAGTTTTAATAAAGCGGCTAGGGGATTTTTACCCCTAGCCAGATTATCCCAAAACGTGTCAAAGTCATTATATTAATTCACCCAGTAAACGGAGCTCAGGAAATGCAACACGCAATGTATCGGAAGATTTATATATAGAAGTAATTATCGTACACGACGGAAGGCATAAATAAAATATTTGCTCGCGAATAGGAATTTTATGCCTTCCGTCGTGTTAAGGTTGAAAGATAGGCAGATGGCATAATTAAGTGTATCGAGAACACATGACTTTTAAGATAAGAAATACTGGAAACACCTCAGGGAAGCTGGAATGGTGTTATAACACACCCTATCACTATTTTACTGCCATTCAGATACAGTCCACTGCCAAGTAAAGACATTCTGAAATTTATTTACCCGCCTCCTCCCCATATCTGCGTCCATAATTTTTAGTTATTATAGAGATATTGTTCTAGGTTTTGGCGTTATCTGGCCCTCACCTTCACTGTGTGAAACCATTTTAGCACGTTTGTAAAATACATAGTTTATAATTTCTGTTTTCAAAGTTTTAATAAAGCGGCTAGGGGATTTTTACCCCTAGCCAGATTATCCCAAAACGTGTCAAAGTCATTATATTAATTCACCCAGTAAACGGAGCTCAGGAAATGCAACACGCAATGTATCGGAAGATTTATATATAGAAGTAATTATCGTACACGACGGAAGGCATAAATATACATACATGCACGATTTAGGCAAATTCTAAAGAACTCAATGACCTGAATAATGAGAATACACTAGAATACAATAGAATCAAATGCATTAGAATACATAATTATATTATTAGGCGACTGAGAGCGGCGGCACAAATGACTCAAATTTCGGGTGATGATCATGTTACTTACATTTCAAAAATGATTAAACGATGCCTAGGTATGGTTTGCAAAATTCGTTACTATGTTGGTTTAAAAATTCTTAAGCAACTCTATTATACCCTGATTCATCCATATTTAATGTATGCCTTGCCAGTTTGGGGCAACACTTATCCCTCCAATCTTGATGTATTAATCAAGTTACAGAAAAAGGCATTACGAATTATGTCTTTTTCCAGCTTTAATTTCCATAGCAGTCCTCGTTTCAAAAGATTTAAAATTCTCAACCTTTCTTCT
Organism: Paragorgia papillata; assembly: GCA_035771165.1. Lineage (NCBI taxonomy): Eukaryota > Metazoa > Cnidaria > Anthozoa > Scleralcyonacea > Coralliidae > Paragorgia > Paragorgia papillata. The sequence goes on along the minus strand of JAWNZC010000452.1, from coordinate 180,390 downwards.
TTCTGTTTCGTTCTATGTTCAAAACGGACCCTCGAAAACTCCGTTCGATGAGTCGACCCGTATCGGCTTTCCAAAGCAGCTACTAACGCCTGATAATCTTGGTGACGATCTACAGGAACATTGCCGAGTACATTCACCGCTGGTCCTTTTAAACTTTTGGCCAAGTACGCTGCCTTCTGTTGATCCGACCAACCGTTCAACTGTGCGGTTATTTCAAACTGCACGAAATAGAAGTTCGAGACTCTTCAAATATTTTATCCTGACCGGGTCCCCGAATGTTACGGTTCTCTCCTGCATTTAACGAAACTTCACTTCCTTATATTAAATACGACCGACCAACAACGACTCACAACAACAACAACTTTTATTTACAAGGCACACTCAAATATATTCAAGTTCATTTCTCCCAAGGGTATTATAAGTTCGGTATAATTATATTACAGTTATATACATGCACGCGATATAGTTACATTACAAATTCATTACAATAATTAATACCGTGTGTGTGTAGAAATTCAGCAATTTCAATAATTGTGCATGCGCGTGAGATAGTAATCAGTTTGATCAGTTTGAAACTAGATTGACTCATCCATTTTCTTGGATGATCAGCTGATATGAAAAAAAGCGGAGCTCGTTAGCAGAGTCTCCTTCTCCGCTTGCGAGGTAAAGGGGCACTCTGTAAGCAGGGTACCAAATTATAGACAAACTACGCTAAGCCACAATATATTACTACAAAAGCATATTTAAAAGAAGATATTAAAACGGCAGTCGCAATAAAGAATATAAAATAGAAATCATAAATTTGAAATGGATCAGTTTAAATGGTTTATAGACAGATAAATAGAAAAAAAATTAACAGCAACAAAATATAAACAGTGAAACTCAAAAGTATTGCTACTAAATGTTCGTGATTACTGATCTCTATTTCTACCGTATTAGCTAATTACCTTTTTGGTTTTTTTCCTTGCTCGTTTTCTTTTGCTATTGCTTTTTCTACCTTTTGAGTTTTGGTTTGACGGGCTTTCTTCTTTCAAAATACGTAAACACTGATTTGTTTCTGTTCTTATCCCAAAAACCCTTTCCTCAAGGCTTTTTGTCAAGAATAGATTATATTGATATTTCAAATGTTTTTTTGTCAAGAATTATATTATTTCCAGTTGCCCAGAATCTTTATCGCGCATGGTCCACAAATTGACATTCTTTGGCGCTTTTCTAAACGCGTGTAAAATGCATTCTGCGCATGTCAGATCATCACCCTTATCGAGCTTCGGGTGTTCGGCCCCTCGCCCGGGTTCGGGCATTAGTTGTTAAATTAATAACACAAATATTAATTGGATAATTTAACGATTTTACTATGTGGTAAAAGTTGACTATTTTAAATGGTCATTTCAACCGAAGAAGCTTGGTGATACCTGTATTGTAACCACAAAGAGTGTTGTTCTTGATTTCTGCTGAACAACCCATGTCATTTAATGCGCATGTTCTTTTACCTAAAAAATAGCGTGTATTTAATTGTAAGTTGTGAATTATGTAAAAGCCCAGCTGTGCGTTATCAACTGAAACTCGGTTTCTTCAGGGCGCGCTCGAAGTATTTTTGTTGAAATTCAATAGTTTTTTCCTAGACCTTTCACATGAATACTTACATGGCAAAAGAAAAAAAAAATCCTCAAGTTATTAAAAGGCTTTCTGTAAAATAGGGCTAATTCTGTGAACGTTTTTTTTTCTGGATTTGAACAAAGTATGCTGCAGCGTCCCAACCATGCACGTGCATATAATGAGCAGACGTTTGATTCAAGGCAGAATTGAACGCTGGTATCTACGTGTACAAAATTACAACTTCGAGATCAAGTACAAGCTACATCAATGGCCCTAAAAATGCAACTGATTATTTATTACGATATCCAGCGACTCATAATGTGTCCGATGCAACGCATTTTCAAACGCTCGCAGATTATTACGTTCAAACACATCAGGCCGTTTCAAAAGCAATGGAACTTTTTAGAAAATCAAGACGCTACGGCGACTGACCGAACATTACAATACTTTGCTGGTGTTATTTGCTCTAATTAGTGGAACCAGATTTTCACCAACTCCATAGTATTTTTTGCTCAAAGTGACTTACAATCCAAATACGCGCCCGTATATTAGTCTGCTTTATCCAGACATAGTCAGTCTTCTGCACTAGACAAAATTCATTTTCCTATGTTGTGAATATTGTGAATAGATTGATAAGTTTTTGCCGTTGAGAATAGCGCCTCAAAGACCGTATAAAATGACTGATATCGTCGAAACGTTTCGAACAGTTAGTCAATAAGCTCCATAGCTTATGTTTGATGTGTTGTATGTATACATGCAGTGTATGAGGTACGACTACGAGCTGTTACAAGTGCAGTAATTGTAACAACACGTATTCAGCTTACTTTAAATTATCCAAAGCAACGGTTGAAAATCTTAATACTGATGTATGGGATTCGCATTGTTGTTGTCAATGTTGTCATTTTATATATATATACTTTAGAAAAGCAAGTTATAGTTGTGTTTGAAGTTTAACTTACTGTTCTTTTCGCCTGTAGGAACACCACATATCTCTGGTTCATCTGCTCTATCCAAGCAATCCGCCACGCCATCGCAGGTAGATTTCCAAGAAATGCATCTGCCACTAGGACAATTATAATAACTTGATGTACAACCATAATCTACAGAAAGGAAAACGTGAATCCTCACATTTTACAACTTTTATTCTAAAAGAGTGGCAAATAATATCCATATAATATCGTCTGAAGCTTGACATGGCAATCTATATAAATGTAACATAATTTGTGGGTATACCCGTATAGAAACTTTAAGCTTTTTGTCCATATTCTCGATAAAATCTTTCAATAAAATTCAATAAAAACTTAGTGTAACCCACAGGTCGTGGTATATTTAATATCCTTGTTTTTAGTCAACTATATAGAATCCTTTATGCATAATACTATATTAGAATACGGATAATAGAGAACCGACATTAAAAGTTGAAGTAGACTTTAGTTTGGCAGTTTCAAACACTATTTATCTCAAGGCATGTTCTCAACAGCGCCTTGTAGCTCAGCCAAATTTGAGAGTCAGATTAGTTAACCAAAATTATCAAATTCATTAATAATTCATGACGAAAATTCAAAAGAAATGAATGTTTAATCAGCATCTTTAAATACGGATAAAACATTGATTAATAAAACACCAATGTTTTATCAAAGTTAATAGGCACTAGTGGCTCAAATTCAGCTTTTTCTGAGTTAAAATGATCTTATTTAACCTTTTCTACGACTCTTAAACAAAGTGTTCATCATTCCACTTACAATTTGATAAGTAAGTTAAAATATTCGCGTCCGATCTTTATGGGCATCTACAATGGCTCGCCTTCGGCTCGCCATTGTAAATGCCCATAAAGATCAGCCGCTCATATTTTAACTATTACTTACAGTGCAAAGGAAATTGTAAGAGTGATAGTTTTTATTTTAAGACCCGACCGTGTACCAGTAGATGTTTCCAATACTATAAATATATTACCAAGATTGCCACAGGAAACTGGAACAATTATGGTCCAGCTGAACCGGCAATAACAGTGTAAGAGTTTAGCACTGTCCCTAATTGTCAGGCCGCATAAGATTTTTCAAGCAGCTGTTTGTTTAGCATGTACAGGCACATTATACCAATTAAGAGCAATGAATAACTCTTTATCAAAATTGGAAAACAAACTTTTGTTTTGGTGTAACTGCTACAAGTAATTATTTACATGCCTGCACACGTGTTTTCAAGAACGCCGCATGTTTAGGTCTCTATTAATGAGGCTGCACGCTTTTTATGCAATATACTAGGGTTTATCTGTAACCAAGATCACGCACAACCAGCCGAATTTCCTGATGTAATATCCACCTTTGCGTATATTTTGACAGTTATAATGTCGACACAATGTTAAAGTTTCAAATATCACTGAATATTAATTCTTATAATAAAAAATGTAACCTAAACGAAGCACAATTTTCATTATTTATTTTTTGAAATTAACTTGCATATTACTGCGCTTTTCAATTGAGCTTGGAGATAGATGATTTTATTTAAGAGTTTGATGGTTTAAGCGCACAAGTTGCCAAGTGTAATTCGAAACGTTGTCATGTGAGAATTTGAATGTTGTCATTGGCAAATTTAAAAGTTTGGGCAACGCCTTAATTTCTATTGGTCAAAATGCGCAAGCAATCAAATTTCCCATGGAAACGTGTGAAATTGTGAAACGATCAAACTTTTCAATAAAACTTCCGGTCTCCAAGCTCAACTGAAAATCGCAGTATCTGTGTGATTTTCGATCTTTTAGAGAGATTTGCTAGCTCGAGCTGTGTTCGCTCCGAACTCTTTCGCACATATAGAATAACTAAAGGGCTGCACACAAGTTTCGACCGCTCGGTGAAAGGTCGCCGTTTGTAGCATGAAAATTCACTTAATACACGCAATTTATTTCTACAAATAAAGGTCAATGATGGTCAATGATGGTTTCATTAGCAATATTTGCTATCTTCTATGCTTGGTCGGCACGGTTACAACACGGTCTTTGAAGAGCTGCGAAGTATCTTTGGAAACTATTTTAAAACAAGACAAATCGATTCACAAGAGCATTCAAATAGCATCATGTATTTCAATCTCTCCCACTGGGTTCCAGAGGCGTCAGCCATTCGTGGGAGGTAGGATGGAGACTGGATTGTTTTACAGTCTTTGGTAATTTATATATATATATATATATATATATATATATATATATATATATATATATATATATATATATATATGGGGAAGTGCAGGGCAAATATCGGATGCCAAGAATGGTAAGTTTAATTCGTTTATTTTCACAAATCCTATTGAAAATTCAGCTTCGCGTTTACGTTTTAATTTGTATTATGCAAATTTACATTCAATGCTAGTTGAATTGAAACCTTATTATAGTGTTTGTACTATAACTGTCAAAATGCCCGTAAAGCCGGCTGCCACGCCTTAAAATTGGGTGCTTAACCAACAAACTTACAACATTCACCCTCATCTGAGCCATCTTCACAGTCTATTATACCGTCACATGACTTTCTGAAAGAAATGCACTTCCCAGAGCGTTTACATTTGTACTTTCCAAAACACTGGCAATTCTTTTCATCCGATCCATCCAAACAATCACGATCTCCATTGCAAACATTAGATAATTTAATACACTGCATCCCATTGTTGCAAGGATAATAACCACGTATACACTGATAACCTGCAATATCGTAATGTAGAACTAGAAGTTACAATCGCAAGTGAAATGCCTCTAATGGGAGAAAACATTTAACATACTCCGCAGGCAACTCTGTGAGTCCGTGGTCAGCGTGACACCACCTTGCCCACTCCCACCCAAGTTTGCCAACTCCACCCACGTTTGCCCACACCACCTAAGTTTGCCCACTCTACACGAGTTTGTTCACTCCACCAAAATTTGCCCACTTCACCCAAGTTTGCCCACTCCGCCCAAGTTTGCCTACTCAACAAATGTTTGCCCACTCAACCCAAATTTTCCCACTCCACCCAAGTTTTCCCACTGCACCCAAGTTTTCCCACTTCGCCCAAATTTGTCCACTCCACCCAAGTTTGCCCACTCCACCCAAGTTTGTTTGCCCACTTTACCCGAATTTTCCCTCAGAGTGTTTACACATTTCTTTTATATTTCTTTAATTTTAAAATTCAAAAATACAAATTACTATAACTTGACATGATTTGCAAGCGTTTTGACAGGATATACTGAACACACAATTAATACACAAATAGAAAATAATCATGCCTCTTGCTCTAATGCTGTGGCAAAACTGTCAATGCAATTCAAAGTGTTTATGTTATGACAAACCTACAATCTTGGGCAAAAGTAATTGTAACAGTGAACCCCCAGATCCAATGTTGTTATTTTAAACTTTTCGTCAACATTGATTTTGGGAGAAAGGACGTTACAACATTGATTTGGGGAGCGGGGGTATTACAACATTATTGTCCAAGATTGTCTTTGGTTGAGTTTCCTCATTCTTGCGTAAAATAGCGGTAAAACGTGTTTTTCATTTATGAAATAGAGTGAATAAACAGGCTTTGAAATTTGAGACATTTTTCTTCAGAAAAAGAGTTATAATTTTGATTTAAAATTGTGGACACAGCCTTCTCGGCCCAGGCTCTTCCACCATAATTTTACATTTAATTATTTATACATCTGCCGACGGTCTACCACGGTCTACCAACAATTTATATAGAAATTAATATAAATTAATACAGTTCTATTTAAACTCGTGGTAGACCGCTGTAGATCGTAATAGACCGTTGTAAACCGTTGTATATTGTGACTAATTGCAAAAAAAAATTAAAACAGCTGTTCATGAATAAAGCTGGTTCGACTGGTGATTACACAAGACGCTTAGCGCTTTACTTTTTCAGTACTTTCGATCCCTTTTAGAGATTGCCTCATTTAAACGTGGAACATCCATACTAAATTATGCATGTTACTATTAACAGCATGACAGTCTTTTGTACTTTTTCAAGCTATTTGTCTCAATATATTGAAAAGAACCTCCATCCCAAGCGTGTCATTGATGAATCATCAATAATATAATAATATCAGCTAGCAGAGAATTTATTAAAGCGAAATTATATCATATTATGAAATGAAATACCCCCGTGGATGCTTGCCACCAATCACCAGTTACATAGTCAGAAATTTTAACACAGGTAATAAATGTAGCTCCGTTTTAATTCAAACCGCAAATGCTCAGAAAACTTTCATCGCCGTAGTCGTAGAGATATTTCCGTCGATATATTGGAGATTCTCTCTCAATATCAATCGTCTAGTGAGGAAGGTGACCATCTGTTGCAATGTTTAAGGGAAGAATATGAAACGCCCATTTCGAAGCCAACTTTATCCGTTAACTATTAAGAAAGTGTTATTTCCTAATATACCTTGTCCCCAAATGATTAGGATCTTCCTCTATTAAACTTCCAGACGGAAATGCTGTCTACACAGCCGTAGGACTCTCGGAGATGGTTTACTCCCGCAAAGGAGCCCGGAACGAGTGATTATGAACGAGTATTAGAATGCTTCGCATTTCCGCACTTTTCACGAAAAAAATTTAAAAAGTTACTAGAAAATATTACTTTCTTGGTTCATCACTGCCGTATTACAAGAAATAGTTATGTGATGAAAATTAGTGAAATTGGGTCTTAGACAATCTTGGACAAACGTAGTTGTAACAGTGAACCCCCCGCCCCCCGATTCAATGTTGTTATTTTAAACTTTTCGTCACCATTAATTTTGGGAGAAAGGACGTTACAACATTGATTTAGGGAGCGGGGGTGTTACAACATTATTGTCCAAGATTGTAGGGCTTAAAAATTATGCAGCAATGTACCATTGAACATATCAGATTATCCTGCAGAATTTGTATAAGTAAATTATGTTCTAAGCCGACATCATGTCAATGCCTAAAACAACAGTTTGTAAATGATTCTCAGGCGGAGTAAAAACCCTTATAGCAGTATATCAAACCTTACTATATTTCTAATTTGTTTCGACGCTGCCTAGGTAGCACGCTAAACACGTTTGATAGACGATCGAGCTTCAAATAACGTTATGGCGACAAGTTCACCGCAGACCGTAGCCTTTAAATTCATTGGCCGTAAAACGGTACGTCAGAAAACGTCATTAATCGAACATTACAAACATCCAAAAATATTTGACTCTATATAGCTCGGCAAAGAGGTCTGGTCATTAGACACAGGGAACACAAGCCGAGGACAGTGTGTATAACAACAAGGACATTTGCAAAATTTATTTATTTAATTTACTAGGCAGGTGAAGTTTATAACTAGCGCGTAATGTAGAACGTAAGCAACTACTCTTTTCTTTTACAATTGTTCTGGTATCTCAACGCGGGAAAATAATGGCTTTATTGCGGTCATTTTTCTGACAATATCGGCATGAAAATTTCCTAAAACGTGCTTTTAACTCTAGACATGAAATGGTTTATATCCAAAACATCACATGCAGTTAGATGGATCAGCTAAACCTGTATGAGCAGAACTAGACCGAATGGAAATTTTTGGGGTCATTAGGATTCACGAACAAGAAGATGCATACGAAGCGTCGCAATTTCTGTTGATAGCAATAAATTTGTTTGGGAACTGCCTGTTTCCAGAACGATCGGCTGATAGCCTATATGCGTTTGAGATTTCACAGATATGCAACACCTATATGCACAGACGGAAAAGGAAATCATGGCGGATAGCCTTTTAGTGCGAGAGATTTCACAACATCAGCTATGAAAAACAAGTGCAAGTAGAAACCGGCCGTAAGCCACTCGAAAACATTTTTTAGAAAGCCACTAAATGAGTGGGCCCTGAATTTTCATAAGAATCCTACTGCAGTACGATCTGCATGAACGTTTTCTGCAAGGCTGGTTCGGAGCTTCATATTTCTGATGCATTAGGGAGGGAATATTTGGACATCAAACCAGGCGACCAGTTACGGCAGTTAGAAGAGGAGTTAGAAATGCATATGACACTGCATGTGTCCGAGGAACGCCTAAAGCAGAAATAAAAACTGAAAATAAAGAAATCCATAAGTTTTTGTTGATTTTGATGTCGACAATTAAATTAGAAATACGTTCAGACCAGCTGGTTTGAAAATGTAACTTCTTCACATTACCAGAAATTGATGAGAAAATGGTCTCCGCTTAAGGGCTAATTTAAATATAGCCTATAAAATGGCATCCAAATTTGAATAGTAAATATATAGAGGGGAAATATTAAAATGAAAATTCTGGTAATTGAATATCTCGTCTACTATTTGGCGACCTCGCTATTTAAGCAACAGCGATTTTCAAATTATTCACTTCGTTATTTCTTGAAATCAGGTATGCCTACGATCCGCCAAATGACAATATCTCTCGAGCTATCGTTTGCCAATATTTGAGCCTCCATCAATTATGGTGAGTACAAAATGGTAGTTGTTAAATTAGAACTATACAACTTCAGCCAATTTTGTCAATATGTAATCTATTACATGCAAGATAAAGGTTCCTCTATCAACTCTCGAACATTTGACCAAAGACGATTTTGAAAGTACCAAACTAAATCCTACCACAATCCAGTGGTGGATGACCTGCTTATTTGTTTGCTATTTTCAACACAATTTGGCAAATCATATATATACCTGAATGATTGGATAAGCAAGCTACTCAATAAGCAGAATTCTAACTTTAATATATTCGCCTTATATATTTACTGTTGAAAATGGGACGACATCCTCTAAGGAATATAATGTAAATTGGCTTTCAAGCTGCGGTCATTTTGTCATTAATTTCTGGTAATGCCTTTCTGAACCAGTACCTGCTTTGTTTTTCTTAAAGATACGACTGAGATTTGCCATCATTAAGGTATCATTGCTATAAGGTCTTACTTCTTCGAGAAAAGCAGGTGATAATTGATATTGCATTCCCCAAAAGTTGAACATTCAATCACCAATACATATATTAATTAATTTATTCTGGTGTTCCAGTTGCCAAATGAGCACGCTGTTAAACAGGCTTACGCGTACACACGAGGTCATGAAACGCTTTGGGCTTCTTGATGTATGACAGCGTTTTCTAACATTTCAAAACTGCAATATCATTTTCAAACTACTATCCAGTAAAACTCATTGTAGTATTGCTTTATTGAGTTTAAACGCGTTACAATAACAGAGTACCAATAGTAGATTTCTAACAAACAACATGTCCTTCCCTCCACTGTGGGCCCACGGGAACCCGTGTCCGCGGTAATGTCAACCTTACTAATACTTTATATAGTCACTATACAGTTCTCCCCTTCTTGGATGAGAAACATATCCCAATCATCTTGCGGAATTGAAACCATAATAATCGGCTGCCGTCGAGTAGAACGACGGACTCTTTCGTGAACGACTGAGGTAAGGTGAACCTTGGTGGTTGGTTTTGCTGGTACCTTCTTAACAGCAGTGGAGTGGCGCATGAACTGTTGATTGTCTGTCTCGACTATGATAGAGTCTCCTTTAACGGCAGTGACTCGAAAGGTGGTGCGACGCCATGGTTCCGTAGTCCTACTTTCCCTTTCTTTTCTTTTCTGAGCGGAAGAAAACATGATCGCCAATTTTAATGGAGTGTGGATTGGCTTTCTTCGTTGTATCATGGTATATTTTAGACTTTTGCTTCTTCTTGGCATCGTGCTGTCTGTAGGATTTACGATTGATCCTTGCTGGCGCTGAAGGGTGAAGACATGGGAGCTTGTCATTGACGCTGCGTCCGAACATCATGACTGCTGCCCGTTGTCCAGTGACGGAATGAGGCGTGTTGCGATATGCTAACAACCAATCATCGAGTGCTCTACTCCAATCACGGGACTCCATTTGCACGTGGATAGCGAGGTGTTATCTTTCTGTGTTTTATACCAAATTCTGCCATTATGGTAGCAAATCGTGACGAGCGGAAAGTTTTGGCATTGTCCGTGATAAGTTCCTGAGGCACTCCATATCGTCAAAAATGCGGCGGAGGCGTGGTTCCAAGGCTGCTGTCGTGATGGTCTTCATGATTTCGACCTCGGGATATCGGCTGTAATAATCCACCATCACCAGTAGGTTTTCGTACGAAATCCATCCCTATCAGCAACCAAGCAGCTTTTGGAAGGGTGTTGGGTTTTAAAGGAGTGTACTGTGCTCTCGGCAACTCCGTTGTTATAGAAGACAGTGTTGGCACTGTTTCACGAATTTCTCTGCTTGCGTAGACATACCTGGCCACCATACTTTGGAATGCAAACGGGATTTTGTTTTGGTGATGCCTTGGTGCCCCTGATGGGCGAGTGTGATGACTCTCTGCTGTAGGGACTTTGGGATTACTGTGCGATTATTTCTTAGGAGGACGCCTTCGGAGGAAGAGAGTTCATTCCAGTGACAAAAATAACTGCCAAGATCTTTATTGCATAGCACTTATTTTGGAGCTCCAATTTTGGCTGCTTCTGTGTTATTTGTCCACGATGCGAACGTCCGAATTTGCTCGAGATGAACGTTACTTTGTTTTGCGGAGTTGTTCGTTGCACTTTTTCGTTGTTTAATAGGTTCCCAAACACCTTAAAATGTACGATTTTGGTGCAGCCGAGTCGTTGTAATTTAATCCATCAAGCGCCGAAGTAAATACTGAACTCGGCGTGAAGAAGCAGTGCATTGCCCGATAATTTCGGGTTCTTGTCCGCCATTTCTTATGGAGCTGTTGCTAGGTTGCCAGGGTCTTAACCGCTGTTATTATTATTAAATGTGACTGTGGATTCAGAAATAATAACCGAAATTTATGCGGCAATTATTGTGAGTATGAGTGTACAGCCCTGTCTAGACGATTAAACCTTTTGTAATTTGATATTTGGGTAAGAAATGGGTCAATAAGACATTTTAGCGAATAACTCTACTTTAATTAATTGTTATAGACTTCTGTTTATAGCTGAAATGATCGATATTTAGCCATCATAATCTTCAAATTAATATTTCCATCTAAATCTGAGCCCACAGGCCACTGCCGCTGGCTGTCCTCGATTTCTGGCCATGTCGCTTAGCGAACGGCTTGCGTATAGGCAACTGGACGCGAAGTTCCGTCATCCTGAAGTTGGCAGAGAATGGCCCCCAGTCCGACAGGTGAGCCGCCGAGTCGAAGCTCAGTTTTGCGGTTTCTATCAAACAAAACCAAGCATGAGTCACTCCAGATGCTGTTCTTATGGCTGTCAAAAGATTTCTGCTGCTCTCGTCCGCAGATCCACTCGTTACCCGAGCGTGTAAGATGTCTGAGCGGTTCTGCCATTGTAGCGAGATCGGGTATGAAACGAGCGAGAAAGTTGATTAGACCGAGGAAGCTTTTCACTTCAGTATTATTGCTAGAAGTTTTGAAGGACTTCACCGCTTCTACTTTCTGTTTCGACGGCTGGATGCCCTTGGCGGAGAGTTGCATGGCCATGAATGTGACTTTGTCCACGCCGAAAATACACTTTGCCTTGTTGAGTGTGATGTTATAGTCTTGCAGTCGCTGAAGACAGGCGGCGAGGCGCTCGTTATGCTCTCCGACAGTTCGACCGTAGATGGTTATGTCATCGTGGATCCATTTTAGTCCTGGCAAACCTGAGAGTACCATATTCATCACTCGCTGGAGGATTTCAGAAGCATTGGTAAACCCCATGAGAGTGGTACATCTTCGGAGACACCTTGGTGTTGAAAAAGTCGCATACTTTCGGCAATTCGGGTGTAAGGCGATTTGGTGGAAGCTTTTGAACACGTCCAGCTTTGACCAGACGGTGGCGCCGTCCATCTCGTCGGTAGCTTCTTCAAAGGTTGGTATAGGCTGGATCTCTCGCGCAGCGTGTGCATTGACGTCACGCCAATCTTGTGTGATGCGGACTTCCCCTGGGGTAGACTTTGGAACGACTATGATTCGAGAGACCCAGCACCGACTGCATGTCTTCCCACGAGACTTGTCACAGCTGCGGTCACAGCGGTAGCGCGTTCTAGGTGGTGATGATTTCTGATTTAACATACCTTTCCTATCGACGAGCGACATTGTTTGGCTCTGTGTAGACGTCAAACTTCGGTGGCGTTGCGCGATCCATATTTGTGATTGTCGATGAAAGCTGTTTATGACGACAGGAAAATTTGCAGAAAAGTGTGTCGGAGATGATTGACTTGCTGGACCTCTGGATACGGAGGCGGGCTCTGCCGACTACGCCATTGTAGTATTGAGTTTAAACGCGTTACAATAACAGAATACCAATAGTAGATTTCTAAAGGCCTGGCCAAACGTAACGCTTTCAACATTTCATGCAACATCGTTCAACATTATTGAATTCAACCGTGATTCAACATGTTGAAAGCGTTGGGCCACCCTGTTGAATGATGTTGAGTGTTGTTGAATGGTGTTGAATGATGTTGAACCAAATTTGGACATGTTCAAATTTTCGTTCAACATGCGTTCAACAATGTTGAACGATGTTGCATGAAATGTTGAAAGCGTTTGGCCAGGCCTTAACAAACAACAGGTGTCCTTCCCTCCACTGTGGGCCCACGGGAACCCGTGTCCGCGGTAATGTCAACCTTACTAATACTTTATATAGCCACTACACTCAGATTACTCAGAATCAGGCACTCGAGACACATCAAGAAACCTTTTTATGGGACTCCCCTGCTGTTCCTGACTCGAAGTCTATTTTCCCCGCACCCCCTTTCTACCGTTTAACAAACAAACAAACTTAAACCTAATTTATTTTATAAATCGGAACTGCGAATTGAAAAGAAAACGATTTGTAGTAAAGATCACCCCGGTAGTAAGAAATTAGATCACCCTAATCGGTGTAAACTTCTCACAGATTCCCGTATAACTTGTTTTTATATGTTTGAACCAAAAATAGACTTCTTTAAACGAAACGCCTTGAATTATAACGTATTCCACGTTTTATGAAAATATGCGTACCGTCTTATAACTACTTCGTTTTCAATTTCTACTCTTCCTCTTTTGTCTATTCCTTTTCCTCTTCCTTCTCCTCTTCTCCCTTTTCTACTCTTTCTTTTTCTGTTTCTATTTTCCTTCCTCCTCCTTCTCTTTTTCTTTCTTTTCCTTTTTCTTTTAGTCCTCCTTCACTTCCTCCAAACATCTCCTGCTTTTGCTCCTTCTTGCCTTATCCCTCATTCTCCTTCTCATATTTTTTTCGTCCTCTTCTTCCTCTTTTTTCTCCTACTCCTCCTCGTTTTCCTTACCTTTTTCTTTGCTTTCGCTTTTTCCCTCTCTTTTTTCTCTTTTCATCCTTTCCTCTTTTTATCCTAAGATGTGTCTTTTGGTAACGTTTCCTCATTTAGTTATTGACTGTCAGACAGAGATGTCCATCAAGAAGTACAAACCGTTTTTTAAACTTCTGTGTACGTGTCAGCCTTGTCCACTGCCTGCTTTTTTAAGAAGTGCAACCCCTGAACTAATTAAATGCATTTGTGATTGATGTTTAATTTTTGGGAAATGCTATATAAATTATTACCTACTTTGCTCGACCTTATAACAAATCTACGCCGGTAAATCCCAGTGGTTATTACTCGGATCTGTTTTAGAAGCACTACCAGAACTGATATTGGTTTACTCTTTAAACTCTAGAAACCACGGAAGAAATATTAGATGATTATTTTTGTGTTAATACTGTCGCATTTAGTCTACGGCGTAGACGACCCCAGACCGTCTTCATTGCTGAACAGTTTATGTCAACTTAACATGGAATCCCAAGAGAAAAAATCGTGTATCAAGGAAGAATAATGCCAAATACAAGTATTGACGACTTTGTAGAATACAGCATATTACCCTACTCTTAAGGCATTCCCCAACCAGCTAGTCCTAATACTTTAATGTTTTTACTTTGCACCTTCCTTGCTGGTATTTGTTTTTTATTTATTTTTATGACATTCTCTAAGACTTCAATTAGAGTTTCTCCCTTTATAAGAATTTCTATTTCAAGTTGTCAGCAAATATTGTCCATATATCATCAGTTGTTCCAACATATAGTCAATCAAAATAAAGTCTGGAATCTCGACAAAAGTCTTTGTTCTATCTTTTTTTTTGAGGTTTGTGCAAACTTGTACACACCGAAGAGAATGAGCTTTTGGTATAATGAAGCAATGATTTAATAGTAGTGTTAAATTGCCCGACCGTGTAATTTAAAAATCAATAAGGGGAAAACAAAATACTTCTCAGAGCATCCTGAAGACCGTTCTAACTCAAAATGTTCTCACACCAAATCAAATAGACCCTTGACGTTTGCCTGGTTGTCAAGCCATTACTCGATTGACTATGACTACACGCATTACTGAATTGCATGTAATAGAAATAGATTATAAAAGACGTAATTTAATGCCAATGACCAATGACACGTGCGTCCATATCTCAGACTATCCGTACTTTGGCAAACCTGTATGATTCAATATACAATTGACGAATAAGCTATACAAACATATTGTGCTGGAAATCAAATTGGCTACTGTATTATTTAACTGTATACAGACGAACCTGGTTTAGCACACGCGGGATAAATATCCCCACAATATTCTGCTGTCCCTGTAAGGTTTGCAATTGCAACGGTTGTATTAGGATGGAGAACATTTCCTTCAAAAACAAACTAGAAAACAAGAAATGCAATAAGGGATAACTAAGGGAGTGGAGTAAAACATAAGCAAAAGCAAACAAGGTAACATAGAAACTGATGAATGGACAAAGGCACAGCACAAACAAAGAAATATTTCATTTTTTTCCCAATTAAAATTGAAAAAATTAGAAGTAAAAGAAAATATAATATTTTCTTGTTTAATCAACTCTATTTAACTTGTTTTAGATCAGTCACTTAGCGTCTGTTAAACATTGTTAACATCTACTTCCGGAATTGTTAAACTTGTCCTTCTCTTACGAACATTCGTTATAACCAGCTAAGTCAAAACACACTCACTTGGTCGAAAGGCAGATAAATATTCAAAATATTGCAATACAAGTAATATATTTTTAAGGTATAACTAGTTTTCTGAGGTGCTTGTATATTTCCAACATTACATAACTGTCCGAAATGTATATGCATCCCAGAAGACTATTTATACTTAGAAATAAATTTAACTTTGCCAAAAACTTATGTTTTCACCTCTGTTTCTCAATCTTTCATTCGTTTGTTTGTTTGTTTGTTTGTTTGTTTGTTTGTTTGTTTGTTTGTTTGTTCGTTTGTTTATTTGCTTGTTTGTTTGTTTGTTTGTTTGTTTGTTCGTTTTATTCGTTTGTTCGTTTGTTCGTTTGTTTGTTTGTTTGTTTGTTTGTTCGGTCGTTTGTTCGTTCGTTCGTTCGTTCGTTTGTTCGTTTGTTTGTTTGTTTGTTTGTTTGTTTGTTTGTTTGTTTGTTTGTTTGTTTGTTTGTTTGTTTGTTTGTTTGTTTGTTTGTTTCTGTCTTTCTTTCTTTGTTTGTTTGCGTATCTGTTGCCAGGATAAGTTATAACATATAGTAGTGCACGGGTTTTCATGAAAGTGTTGGAAGGTTTTATCATATATAGACCAATGACCAACCCTATTCAATTTTGGTTGAATTTTGTTCGAATTTGAATGAAAAAAACAAAACAAAAAACTGACCACAAGATTCTCCATGCAAAAGAACTGCTTGGTTGCGCTCATTATTTTTATTTTATGCAAACATTGTGCATAATTTCCCAGTGGGCATTTGGAAAGTAGAACTCGTGGTGCGTGTTTAGTTTCGAACTTCGAAAAAGAAACAAGACGAGGAGTCCTGGGGACTTAAATAAACTGGAAATTATAAACTTGTTCCCAGGTTTTTTTCTTCACGTGGTTATTAAATATAACATTCTAAACTACCCGTATTGTTTTACCTGATTGAAGACTGAATTAAAATTCAAATGTAAAAAATTGTGAATAAACAATTTTTTGCACTTTTATGCCATGAAATATTAAGTGCCTTTTATCAACTCATTAATAATTCATGACGACAATTGAAATGTTTAATCAGCATCTTTAAATGCGGATAAAACAATGATTAATAAAACATCAATGTTTTATCAAAGTTAATAGGCACTAGTGGCTCAAATTCAACTTTTTCTGAGTTAAAATTATCTTATTTAACCTTTTCTGCGACTCTTAAACAAAGTGTTCATCATTTACACTTACAATTTGATAAGTAAGTTAAAATATGTACGGGTCCGATCTTTATATTTTCTCGCCTTCGGTTCGCCATTGTAAATGCCCATAAAGACCGACCGCTCATATTTTAACTATTACTTACATATTCACTTTGACCAGAAGGTGGTTCAAACGCCAACGACTTACGTTCCAGAAAAACGTGTGGAGAAGTATTGCTAATTCTTGCGCCATAAACTGGAATCATGCACACAATTGTCCCGATTTCTGTCTTTTACAATAATCACGCCCATGCATGACTGTTTTAGTAGACATTGAAATAAAGTCTCGTTTGAATGCAGAACAAGAGCTTAAACATTTGTTAACTGTGTCAACTGGGTTATTATGATAGAATATATTTAAAATTCACGCAATGTTAATAGGCATGATGGTTATTGATGCTAAAAATTTCAGATGCAGAGCTGCTAAATATTTACCTTGTTAACCAGAGATTGTTGTATGTTAACCGAGTAATTGGCTTAGAATAGTGTTAACTTAATAGACCACTTGTACTTACTCCCTTGGTGGAGGACAAATGCTCAGAAATTATAGTTATTTTAAAAATATTTTAGTAATTATTTGCTCGTTTAAACGTCAAAACTGTGAAGTTGTCCTCCAGATCCACCGTTTTGACGTCATGTGCAAGAGGTCATCGACGTTTTCTACACTTGTTAAGAATATTTATATCTATGCAATATGGTAAGCTGTTGACATGCTATTAATTATTATGTCTATCGCGCTGAAGTAGTAAACAGCGTTTGTTGTAACTCAATTAGCTTTTATCCCTTGAAGCTCTTTTATATAAATTACACAGCTAACAGCTTTGGATTAACATAAACAACAAGTAAACCTAATTTCTTAATTTTGATTGGTTGTGATCAGTGCAGTTTCAAAGAAATACAATGAAGAAAAAAAATACAGTGAAAATGTTTGAATCCATTGAGCCAATCAAGAAAAATAAAAACTGAAAAGGACCAATGACTTATGATTGACAACCAAATCATCCTCGGAAAGTACTTTCTTTCGTATCAACTGATCCAATCTGACAGTTTATATGGTCCATCTGTTCTCCACACTTTGCTACGTGTTGCGCATACATGCACATTATTGTTTGTTCTATTGGTGGTGTGCACCAATAAGTCATTGCCGCCATGTTGAATGAATTTTGATTGAAAAGTTTTTGATTATCTGCAATTATAATTTCGTCCAACATGGCGAAAATATCTTTGTCCTTTGAATCTCAAGGAATTGGTTGCACACCAACTATTGTTGGATTTCGCAAACGGAGTCAGAAATCATGAAAAAAAGCCATTCCCCCATGTCCCTCATTAGCTAGCTGCCGGCTATGCTTCGTCAGAACGATCTTATAAGACCAGGAAAGCATTGTCTTTTAGTATTAATGAAACGAGTTTATTCAGCTTGGTTGCACCATAGTCCCTAGAATTACATTGTCTGGAGACGCGGCGAACATCAAAGTGGTTAACAATGAGCTACAATTTAGGTTGAGGGTGGCAAATAAGGTGCACAATCTTTTGTTTTACGTTCATTAATATTTATAAAGCAACGCTGCTATTGGTTGATTGACTCATTATACCAAAAATACTGACAATGTGTTCAGCAAGCGTTAAGGTGAAATAAGGTACACAAACGTGAACAAAAACCTAGAACAAAGACTTTGGCCGCGTTTCCAGACAATTTATTTCTAGGGACTATGGTTGCACGTTTTCCGCTGTTTGTATTCAATCCTGACATGGTAGTTTGAAATATATTTTATAGCGCTGCGGCTATGACTGTGCTGAATTTAAATATGCTTAAAAGTGCACACGCAGATTGCAGTAGACCTATGAAGATGACGTGCAGGATCGAAATGGGAAACTGAAAGTACTCAAGACCTCAAATCTGCAAATTATGAGAGTATTAGGAGAGAAACACAAAGAAGATTTCTGCTGCTTGCTCCAACAACTACAAAACGCAAGTAAACAAGCACCGAATAATATCTAGTCGTCTAGATATCATGTAGGTGTCTTATTACGTTTGGAGTCAAAATGAATATATATATATATATATGTATATATATAATGATTGCTTTTGTCCATTTTGTTTACCAGCAGTATGTAAATTATTAATTTCGTATGCATTCCCAACAAAGTTCAAGACGTGTATTCAAGAAGGAGGGCTTTTGATTACTGCAAGGGAAGGATAGGAGTGACTGATGATTAAATATGTAAGCAAAACAATTTCTATTGTAGGATGATGTAAGACTAAAATAAAAATAGAATAGGATAAAACTGAGAGTGGAGTAGAATTAAGGCAAACAAAAAACTGTCACGTTAAAATGGAACGAGAAGATAGCCAGAAAGTAACATGGAATTTTTTCCCCAGATATACTAGTCCTAATTACCATTATTGTGTCCGTTGATTTGTAAGTTATCGACGCGGATTTCCATTTGTTACCATGGTCACCTCGTAGCCTCCAAATGTCTGTTTGCTTTCCAGATGACGTTTGAAAAAACAATGATAAAGAATTATTATCACCAGACATCTTGTATTTAAATCTGACGCAAATACCAGTTATTTCTCTAATGTCCTCATTTCCAGCCAACTTGAATGAAAATGTTGCAGTGCGGTTTATCATACAACCAATACTATAAGCTAAAAAATAAGTAATTAATAGTAAATTGGAAACAGAATCACCGTAATTAATATTGACTTTCCCCACGATTCCCGTGATTTGTAGTATTAATTGCATTTGTATTTTTAGTGAATTTTTTTGTACTTCAAAAATATTAAGCATAACTGCAAGGATAAACGCTCATACCGTCTATCCCCACAAAGCATTTTAAAATCAAGGCCTATTCGTATTTCACATAAATATTAACCTAATTAAACCTAAATTGCGTACCATTTTACATTTATTTAATTTTGGAAACGGGACAGTATAGTAATTATACAGCTATTTCAATATTTCGATTCTGTGTTCAGGATCATATAACCATTTATGGCCAATTGTTATAATTATAGAAATTGCGACAATCGCACTCCTTACAATACAACACAACACAACACAACACAACACAACACAACACAACACAACACAACACAACACAACACAACACAACACAACACAACACAACACAACACAACACAACACAACACAACACAACACAACACAACACAACACAACACAACACAACACAACACAACACAACACAACACAACACAACACAACACAACACAACACAACACAACACAACACAACACAACACACACACCACCACACACCACCACACACCACCACACACCACCACACACCACCACACACCACCACACACCACCACAAACCACCACACACCACCACACACCACCACACAACACCACACACCACCACACAACACGTAACACAACGCGACGCAACACAACGCAACACAACGCAACACAACGCAACTCAACGCAACACAACGCAACACAACGCAACCCAACGCAACCCAACGCAACCCAACGCAACCCAACGCAACCCAACGCAACCCAACGCAACCCAACGCAACCCAACGCAACCCAACGCAAACCAACGCAACCCAACGCAACCCAACGCAACGCAACGCAACGCAACACACAACACAAAACAACACAACAGATCTATCGAACTATCGAACTATCGATAGAATTCGCGATAAACCATCTCCCTGGATTAACTCTGATCAAGAGAGAAATGTACGCTAGAGATTTATTAAAAAAGAAAGCAATTGAGTCAAATTCACCAGTTGATAGTTGATAGGCTCTCTTTTAAGACAAAGAAAAATACAGTCAACGAGCTTGTTAAAAAATTGAATAAGTCTTATTATCAAAGTAAAATTAAAAATAATTTTGGTAACCCAAAAGGTACCTGGAAGGTGTCAAACGACCTTATGGGAAGAAAGCGAAATAACACTGAAATTACTAAACTCAATATTATATCTTCAGAGTCTGTTATAGACTCAAGAAATATAGCTAATTCATTTAATACATATTTTACCGAAATTGGTCGTAAGCCTCATCAGAAATACCATCTCAAGTCAATAACAAATCTCCTGAGGACTTTCTAACCAAAGTTGACTCTAAATTTGGTTTGAGAAAAATTAAGTCCACAGGAGTTTTTGAACTGTTAAATGGCAGTAAAACAGCTAAGGCTGTTGGAATTGATAAAATTTCAAATAAAATTTGGAAAACAGCTGCTCCATATATACGTGAGTCATTGACAAATTTATTTAACTTATCAATACAAGCCAATTTATTTCCTAATGATTGGAAGTTGGCGAAGGTGACACCAATGTTTAAATCTGGCGATCGCTGTGATGCAAATAATTACAGACCATTCGGTAATCTCAGCTGTTGCACGTATCTTTGAAAAGCTTATTTACATACAGTTAAAGAAATATATTACTGAACACAATTTGATAAATCCTAAGTAGTCAGGCTTTAGGTCTTTACATTCAACAACAACTGCAATGTTGGATCTCACTGATGAATGGTGCTTCAACATTGATAGCAAAATGGTCAATGGAGTCCTATTTTTAGACTTAAAAAAGGCATTTGATACCGTTGATCATAAGATACTATTAATTAAATTAGAATATTTTGGCCTTGACCAATCAACTGTAGATTGGTTTAAATCCTACCTTAGTGATCGTACACAGGTATGCACTCTAAATAGTGTTTTATCTAAATCTCAACAGATTTCATGTGGTGTACCTCAAGGAACTATACTAGGACCACTTCTTTTCTTGATATTTAACAAATAGATTACATTTTCCGTGCGTGTGTACTGTAACAGATCACAGATGACATCACACCGTGTAAAGAACAAAAAAGTACGACACGAGACGAAGTCGAGTGGCGTGACTGTTGTTCTTTACACGCTGTGACGTCTTCTGTGATCTATTACAGTACACACGCACGGAAAAATGTAATCTATTCGTTTTATACATCAAATCTTAAATTATACGAAGTTTAAGATCCTTAAATCGTCAAGTGGCCAGGGCTTTTGAAGAGAGGGAAATTACGTACGGGGTAAAAAATTTCGACAACAGGTAAAAATCGTTTAATTACGTCATAAATGATCTATACAAATAAAGAAAGCTGATTGGTTAACAAAAAGAAAGACGGCTATTCTGATTGGCTATAACTGGCGTTCTGCTGTAGTGTGCCAGGTTTTGCTCGTTGCTGTGGCCGGAGACGAAGGTGATATGTCGATCGGGAATGTCTGCATCGGACCACAAGTTGATGGCGGTGGCTCTGACTGAGTGATTCGTGATGCACTTCATCATTTTTGAGAGATAGTTGACTCCCAAAGGCTTTATTCCGACGGCTGTATTGCTCTCCTTTGCTGGTTCTCGCTTCAAGATAGAACTTTACTAAAGCCGAGTCTAAGTCGTTGTCCGACATTTCCATCAAAGGTGTTGTCATTTTTCGCTCTTGTCGCCAGTCTGCAATATTAATTTTAAGTTTAGTAACTTTATTCAAAAACAACAACTACATATTAGAAATAAAATTTCTCTCACCTTCAAAGAGTTTGATAACCCACTTGTGTGTCGTATCGTGGATTTTGAATGCGAATCTGTCAAAATTTTGTCGACATCCATGTCACTGACGCTAACGAAACGGCTTTTCTGTTCATACTCGTCTACTATTTGTGCCAATTCTAAATCAAAATCGTCATTGCACCAGTCCGGTATTAATTCCTGTATGTTTTCATCCATTTTCCTCATGAAAATTTAAAAAAAAAACAGCCAAAAAAGTGAAAAAATGTAAATACAGCCAACAGTTTTGCGACTTCATGACGTCATCTGTGCATCTATACTGTAGTAACATATAGCTCTTACCCAATCAGATTGCTTGTTTTACTGAAGGTGTTGTATAAATATTAATGATTTATCAAATTGTGTTACCTATAGCACAACAGACTATATGCTGATGGTACAAATTTAACAGTTTCTGGGTGTAATATCTCAGAAATTGAATTAATGATGAAGAAAGACATGGAATGTATTACAGAGTGGCTTTGTGCAAACAAACTCACTTTGAATGTCCTTAAATCCGAATTCATGTTGATTGGCTCCAGGCAAAGGATTGCAACACTCAATGACAATTTTAATCTGTCGGTTAATGGTATTTCTTTGAAAAGAGTCGTGTTGTTTGCTTAGGACTCAACATTGATGAAAACGTAACTTGGAAAAGTCAAATCAACAGCATTAAAAAGAAAGTTTCAATGAACTTAGGTGTCATTAAAAAAGTTAAACCATTTTTTACCCGAATACAATTAGTGAATATATATCGATCGATTGTCGAGCCTTATTTTATTAACACTTTCCCGGAACCAAAAAAACGCAATTGGAAGACATTCCCCCCGCGTTTTTCCTGTTCTTGCACTGGAACTAAGCCGAAGCCACTGGCATTTTTAGTTGAAAATGTAAAGAAAAAACACTTTCCCGGAACAAAAAAAAACGCAATTGGAAAACACTTTTCCTGCGTTTTTCCAGTTCTTGTACTGGAACTATATTATTCCAAGTTCTGAAAAAACTACTGCTGCCTCGTATGTTATCGATGACACATTAACCAACAATTTACAAAGATTGCAAAATCGTGCAGCTCGTATCATCACTGTTGCATCTTACGATGTGCGCACTAGTGATGTTTTTTCTGACCTTGGATGGTCACCATTAGCCGACATGAGAAAATGTCAAAAAGCTATTATGATGTATAAAATCATAAATGGCTTCGCTCCTCCTTATTTATTAGAAATGTTTAAGAAACACATTGGCTCTACTCCCTATAATTTACAAGTATCTGATAAAAACATTCATGATCCCGAAAATTAGAACTAAGTGTTACAAGAAACGTTTTGCAGTAACTGGAGCCATGATATGGAATTATCTGCCTGACACATTGAAAAATGAGTCATCATTAACCAAATTTAAAAAGAGAATTAAATCACACATTCTGCATTGACAACCCTTAGTTTAACCCTTAGTTTAATTGTTTATATTTCATTTAATGTATTTTTAAAAGACAAAGAATATATTTTGTAAATAGATACACGGCTTCTAGGTAGACCAAATTTGGATAATTATTATTGTACTATTTAAATTAATAGAACTACCGTGTTTAAATAAACTTTTTATCTTATCTTATCTTATCTTATCTTATCTTATCTTATCTTATCTTATCTTATCTTATCTTATCTTATCTTATCTTATCTTATCTTATCTTATCTTATCTTATCTTATCTTATCTTATCTTATCTTATCTTATCTTATCTTATCTTATCTTATCTTATCTTATCTTATCTTATCTTATCTTATCTTATCTTATCTTATCTTATCTTATCTTATCTTATCTTATCTTATCTTATCTTATCTTATCTTATCTTATCTTATCTTATCTTATCTTATCTTATCTTATCTTATCTTATCTTATCTTATCTTATCTTATCTTATCTTATCTTATCTTATCTTATCTTATCTTATCTTATCTTATCTTATCTTATCTTATCTTATCTTATCTTATCTTATCTTATCTTATCTTATCTTATCTTATCTTATCTTATCTTATCTTATCTTATCTTATCTTATCTTATCTTATCTTATCTTATCTTATCTTATCTTATCTTATCTTATCTTATCTTATCTTATCTTATCTTATCTTATCTTATCTTATCTTATCGATCGATCTATATTTCTAGCTAGCTATCTATCTATCTATCTATCTATCTATCTATCTATCTATCTATCTATCTATCTATCTATCTATCTATCTATCTATCTATCTATCTATCTATCTATCTATCTATCTATCTATCTATCTATCTATCTATCTCTCTATCTATCTATCTATCTATCTATCTATCTATCTATCTATCTATCTATCTAGCTATTTAGCTACCTAGCTACCTGTCTACCTGTCTACCTGTCTCGCAAATCAACTTACACGAGCCACTTCACCAATATTCACACATTGTTTCATTTCATTCCTCTTAATTATATGGTAGGTCTTATTTACACTCTTTTATTTAGGTATTTTAATACTTGCTCTTCATATTCGATTTTTCATAAAGAAATCCTAAATTTTAAGGCTATTATTATTCGAAATGGTTATCCTGAGAAATTCTTTGATAACATTCTTAGGGCTTTTTAGATAAGACTTTTCACAATCAACCTTCTAAAATTTCAATAGCACCCAAACGTTTGTTTTGTTTACGCTTCCTTTTACCGGTTTTACCCAATCCAAATTTGTAAGCAAGTCACTAAACTTTTCTCTTCGACCTACCCTCAAATTCAAATTCGTTGCGTATTACGACCTATTCGACGTTTATCTTCCTTTGTTTCGATTTAAATATCGTATTCCCTTAAGTTTAAGATCTCGTATGGTCTATAAATATAAGTGTCAATGTTGTGAATCATAAATTGTATTTCCGCAAAACCTCTAACCATTTACACACGCCTGTTTCTGAACACATGGGAATTTCGCCTTACACTGACAAACCAACTTCAAACGCATATCTGTCTAGTGTGCTATCTCATAATATATTTTCCATCTTAACTTCTTGCTCCTCTACTTTTGAATACTTACTTAGAGAGAGTTTACTTATAGGTAAACTCAATGGCCTTCCCTAAACTCTAATCTCCGATCTGTCCCATTAAGTTTATTTTAATTTACGTTTTATTTCTTTTATGACCTTCAGCATATTTTATACTTCCCACTTTAATCTCATTATCTTATATCGTTTCTTTTGGAACTTAATCCGCATTCTATTTTTGTACACCTTATCAAATTCCTAGGTTTATCTTTGTAAATTTAAATTTCAAATTTTCAAATTCTTGACCGTTATTTTGAAATTTCAAATTTTAGCCGTTATCTTTTAATTTTATACTTGTTGTCTTAGTAACCTTATGTATATTAGTCTACATGTATATATATTTGTAGTAATTTAATCATTCTGTAGATGTTGCATGTAGCGACGAAACGTTAGTTCAATAAAAATTTTCATTTTCCATTTCTTTAATGTTATGAGCTTTTTCAAACTAATTTTTTGGGCTTTGATATTTTTAACAAAATGACGTTTTCCGCCTGGAATCTCTGGCAGCAAAACGTAACTTTTGTCATCAAACTGATTTTTGTCCCAAAGTATTGACAAGAAAAGCTTACAATTACATTCATTCGTTCATTCATTCATTCATTCATTCATTCAAAAATAATTTAAAAAGTTTTTTAAAACTTCTAAAATTTTGCTAAAAGGTGTTGTTAGAATACGGGAATTTGTATTTCAGAGACTTTCCTCTAAACACGGAAAAGTTTAAGATTTTTCTTAGGTTGACCATTGGTTTAAATTGAAAATGCCTTCAGCAAGTGCCTTATGAATCTTGTATTAAATAAACTGACTCTTTTGAAGCAGGGTATTGTGTTGATATTATAACAAATTTCCAAACCTACTAGCTTTGAAATCATTAGGTCTTATTTGAAAATTAATTACGCAATTTATTCTGTGCCATTTTTACAAGCTCTAAAGGCCTAGCAAAACTACAACTTTGGTCTAGGAAGGATGCTTGCGCCAAAAAATGAAGAGTTGTCTACCACATTTTACTTACTGTTAGTGCCATTCTGAGCGGGAATTATACTCCATCCATTATTACGTACAAGGTCAACGTTAACACAGAAATCTGAAGTCTTAAACGGACACGAGATCAACACGATGCCTTGAATAAAAACACAAAAATTAAATCATTAAACTGTGAATATAGTAATTTAACAAGTTATAATAAACCATAATAATCAAAGGAGTTCCTTGAAATATTTCTAAGGAGATCGATGAAGTTGATAGACTTCTGGGTAGTGAAATATTCTCACAACTGAATTAATAAATTCAAATAACTGAGAACACTTTTTAAACAATGGTAGCATGTCGGCTGTTTGCAATGTTTCTCGATGTGCACAGTTTTTAAACTAAATTTTCATATTAGGAAATAATGAGAATGGCAAGCTTGACTAAATTTTGAATATGCAAGAAAAAAAGAAAAAATAGAAAACGTTAGCTTTAGTAGAAATATAAAGATGAGCACCACGTTTCTAGATGCGTTATGTCGACGTCATTGCTTTTTCATTCGTTGGACACCATATTGCAATGTTTGCCTAATTACAGTAGTATGAATCTTTTCATATCTTTGAGATGAACGCAATAAGTAACTAATTTTAAGTACTTTAAGTACTTTAAGCAGTAATGTGTCACTTTCCTTCCACTAGCATAGGAGTTTGCTTAAGGCATGCGGTAGTACACTGCAAATTCCCAAAAACTTGTTTTAAGAAAAAAATACTTGTTTTAAGATTTTCTTGTCCCGTTTGCAAGATAATTATCTTACTGCGGTTTCTTGACAAGATATTTTGTCTTAAAACAAGATTAAATATCTTAAAACAAGAAATAAAAACTCAAAAGAAGAAAAATTATCTTGAATCTTGACAAGAATTGGAGGTTTTGCAGTATACTTTCTATGTTTCCTAAAACATGGGTCAATTTGTGAAGTACGTCACAACTGTAAATAATTTTTGGCGGATAAAAGCATACTCCAATTTGAAGCCATATTGAAGCAGCAGTCAAACTCGTATGCCATTCTGTTGACCGCCGACTTGGGAAGAACTAGCAAGGTCGCCGCCCGTGGATAGCACATGATTTCACAGATGAAGAAAAAGGTTCACATTACTGCCGTGCGCGAATGGTATTGCTAACTTAAAGTGCCACTAACCCCAAAAAATTTTTTTGGAAATCTAAGAGCCCTTATTGAGTGGATTAGGCCAGTTAATAAATTATTGGTATTGGACATTTCGTTGGTCCTCTGTAGACCACCAAAGTTGCATCAGCATGTCCCATGGCGGAGCAGGAAAGGGAATGGGTATATTCCTGGTGTGACGTCAGACAAGTCAAACAAGGAACTCCTTTGAGCTCTGTCTGGTGAATACATAGAATTTCTTGGGTTGAAAATTCATTTTCCCAACTAACTCAATGTAAAAATTCTATGTATTCAGCAGACAGAGCTCAAAGGAGTTCCTTGTTTGACTTGTCTGACGTCACACCAGGAATATACTCATTCCCTTTCCTGCTCCGCCATGGGACATGCAGATGCCAATTTTTGCAACTTTGGTGGTCTACAGAAGAGCACAGAAATGTCCAATACCAATAATTTATTCACTGGCCTAATCCACTCAATGAGGGCTTTTAGATTTGCGAAAAAATGTTTTTGAGGTTAGTGGCACTTTAACCGGCGTTACTATAATGAAGCAAAAGTCGACAATATGTGTATCGTTAAGGAAGAAAACTCAATTTTCCTTCGGAGTAGAAAAGGAAAACTGCAGGTACTTGTGTATAAAAGTGTCCTTGTAATACAACCGTAATCGGGGACACGCCCTGGGCAGTTGTCGTATTGTAAAATGGCTATTTTTAGTTCTATGCCTGAGTGTTTGCCGGCTATAAAGTTCGGCAGCTATATGGATCATCAAGTCCATTTCAGTATGTGTTAATAGAGTTGCTTAATTATCTATTTCAAAATTTGCTTTCTTTTGATAACAACATATTCTTGAAATCATGTTGATAATATAGTTTCACTTTTGCTCGGTTTTTACTAGAGTTTGAGCCAAATATCAGATCTGTTAACGTGCCGAAGCCGAAGCAGAAATATCTGAGTTTGCAAACCTTTAGGCGGCCTTTCCAAGTCATCTATTGTCATTTTAATATTTCTCCTGATTTTGCGAGACATTCCAAGTTTATCTTTTCTATACTGTAGGCTTCAATTCGTCTACAATTGTTGTAATTGCAACGTTTCAAATGGGCCTAGCCAACACTTTGTGACAAAACTATACAGAAGTTTTGAACAAATATTTACGTAATGACGGTCAAACTCATAACTCGGAAAGCTGAGACAAAACTTTCTTCAAAGTGCAGTTAATATTCTTTGGAATAATTCAGCCTTCTTTGTTGTAGGTTTACGTTATTTTTAATCCGTGGTTCCCGCTACACAGATCCCAACCCCTATAATGCAGGCATTCCAGTATTTGTAATAATTTATTTCATGAGACAAAGTGAGCAATTACAAATTGAGACGATTGCTTACCTGATCCTTTATTACATAGGACAACTGCAACATTGTAGTGCGTACAATTGTGTCTCCCCCATCCTCGATGACTACAGCTTGCTAAGTACGGTTCACTTCCTGTACAGTTAACCTCATCCAGCCATATTGTTCCATGGCCATCCGGAACATCACGACTTTGAAGAGCTGCTCTAGCTCCCGGAAAGCCAAGTTGTCGACAAACAACGTTAGCATCATTGATCTTCCAGCTATCATCACAAACCATTCCCCATTTTTCTTGGTAAAATATTTCAACACGACCAAAACCAGATCTTTTAAATGGTCCATGCAATCGGATGGAAGTACCTATGGAAAACATCAATAAATTTGAATTGTTTTACTCTGTCAATGATGTATTTCAAAAATAAGCGCGCACGTATCTACTCTGTTTAATGCCTATACCAAAGTACTAAGGTAGAAAGAATTAATCAATTGTGTAGTTATAACAAGATTGCATTCTGGGCTGAACAAGATTTTCGACAGCGTGCACGTATCTACTCTGTTTAATGCCTTTTTTTTCAGGCCTCTATCCACAGTTCCAATCTGCGTATCGCCAATTTCATAGCACGGAGACTGCTTTATTAAAGGTTACAAATGATATCCTTCTTAATATGAACTCGCAACGTGTTACACTTTTGGTTTTATTGGACTTAAACTCGGCGTTTGATACAGTCGATCATGGGATACTACTCAAGCGTTTGAACACTAAATTTGGCATAAACGGAAAGGTTTTGGACTGGTTCGCGTCGTATTTGTTGGGAAGGAGTCAGAGGATTTTATTTGACGGGGCAACATCTGACAGCTTTGATCTGAATTTTGGTGTACCACAAGGATCTTGTTTGGGACCGCTTTTGTTCATAGCATACGCCTCTGAGATGTTTGAGATCATTCAAGCTCACCTACCTGATGCCCATTGCTTTGCTGAAGATACACAGCTATATCTATCGTTCAAGCCTGACAGTTTTACTGGTCAGGCTGAAGCTGTACGCGCCATGGAGAACTACATTGCAGACTTAAGGAAATGGATGTTTAAGAATAAACTTAAACTAAATGATGATAAGACGGAATTTTTGGTTATAGGGTCTAGGCAACAGTTAGCGAAAATTGAAATTCCTTGTGTCCAAGTCGGAAGTAATAGCATTCAGTCGGTTCCTGCAGTGCGAAACTTAGGTTTTTGGTTTGATAGTAATTTATCAATGTCCGTGCATTTAATGAAATCCTGCAGAGCAGCTTTTTTCTGGCTTCATAATATTAAGCGTATAAGTAAATGTTTGCCCCGAGATAGAGACTGTAATCCATGCATTTGTCACAAATCGAATAGATTATTGTAATAGCCTTTTGTATGGACTACCTAAGCGTGAGTTAGCTAAGTTACAAAGAGTGCAGAATGCAGCTGCAAGACTTTTAACTTCAACTAGGAAATATGATCATATAACGCCCGTTCTGCGTGAACTGCACTGGTTACCGATTAGCTTTAGGATAGATTTTAAGATTATACTTTTAACGTTTAAGGCTTTACATGGAATAGCTCCGGACTATATTAGTAACTTAATTACGGTTAGGCAGCCGGCGCGCTATTATTTGCGTTCATGCATTAGTACAGTCTTACTTTTTCCAAAAGGCAAAATCCTTAGAACTTTCGGTGATAGGTCCTTCAGTATGGCTGCACCAAAACCTTGGAATGCCTTGCCAGTAACATTGCATAACATATCTTCAATTAGTACTTTTAAATCTTGCTTGAAGACATATCTTTTTAAACTAGCTTTTTAAGAACATCTTGTATGTATAATATGTTTTTATATGTATGTACTGCGCTTTTGATCATTTTTATGTTAAAAAGCGCATTATAAATTAATACATTATTATTATTATTAATGCCTTGGTTTCATTATAATCCGTTAATAGCTTTCTTGAATGTTCTGTAATTGGGAATTCGCGGTTAGTGACCGTCAAACTTGAATTAGTTATTTTTACGTAAGAGTAAACAAGAATAACGATAGTAGAATAACTTTATCTCTACCATATCTCTGCGCGAATCATTAGTAATTACATTCTGATTTACATGTTCAGTTGTAAGCTAATATTTTTGCGTCGATACCGAACTAGGACAAGTAGTATATACTGTTTATACTGCCTTGAGTTGATTGCTATATGGTTTCATTATAATCCGTTAATAGCTTTCTTGAATGTTCTGTAATTGGGAATTCGCGGTTAGTGACCGTCAAACTTGAATTAGTTATTTTTACGTAAGAGTAAACAAGAATAACGATTGCGCTTTTTAAAATATATTAACTTATGATATGATATGATATGATATAATGATATGATTGATATGATATGATATGATATGATATGATATGATATGATATGATTTGCTTCGCCCTGAACAAGTATTAAGATAGAAAGAATAATATAATTGTGTAGTTATAACAAGATTGTATTCTGGGCTGAACAAGATTTTCGACAAGAT
Organism: Paragorgia papillata; assembly: GCA_035771165.1. Lineage (NCBI taxonomy): Eukaryota > Metazoa > Cnidaria > Anthozoa > Scleralcyonacea > Coralliidae > Paragorgia > Paragorgia papillata. The sequence goes on along the minus strand of JAWNZC010000452.1, from coordinate 149,006 downwards.
TGTCCATGCCGTATTTTTACCTTTTTAAAAAGAGATACGTCATTGAAATTTTAAGAAAATTTTTACAAATTATAGTTGGTTTATACTAAAAGAATTAAACCACTTTTTCTTATTTTTCAATGAGCTACGGCATAGTCAACTTGGCTACCATGTTACTGGTAATGAGCTAAGTGTTTCGTTTTATGATACATTTAGTTTGGCCTAAAAATGTGCAGAACTCAAAGAAAAGTCGTGATGTAATATTGAAATTAAACCAATCCTGAGCGAAATACGTCGAGAAAACGAAGTCCGTCGAACCGTGTTTTGGGAACCAATCAGCGCTCGTAATTTTCGACCTAGGCCAATCAAAACCAAGTACGTCGAAAATGCTTGGCAAGGTATTTCGACGTACTTGGCATTTGATTGGTCGAGGCGTAAAATAACAAGTTGTGATTGGCTGGGCTGAGCATGGTTTGCTGCACGGGCTCTAGGCTTCGACGTATGCGCCTTGAATTTATCCGTGGAAGGGCTTCTACAAGCGTGATTGAACGGTGTGCTTAAAAGAGCAATGATGAAAACTTACTTCACCTAATCTTTCATGATTTGACGAAGAAATTGCAATCCTATTCTATTCTCTCTGGTCACAGTGCTCTAGTCGAGAGCCTATAGCGCAGATTGGGAAGACTTATATACAGTCATTTTGGAATGGAGATAAATATTCCTAAATATGCCAATTATAGTAGAATAACTTTATCTCTACCATATCTCTACGCGAATCATTAGTAATTACATTCTGATTTACATGTTCAGTTGTAAGCTAATATTTTTGCGTCGATACCGAACTAGGACAAGTAGTATATACTGTTTATACTGCCTTGAGTTGATTGCTATATGGTTTCATTATAATCCGTTAATAGCTTTCTTGAATGTTCTGTAATTGGGAATTCGCGGTTAATGACCGTCAAACTTGAATTAGTTATTTTTACGTAAGAGTAAACAAGAATAACGATTGCGCTCTTGTTCTAGTCGGTGATAATTCCTTGATCGAAGACCTGGGAGCACTGCGTTCTTACCATGTGTAAATAGTTGATTGAGTACTCAATATCAAACGATTTGCCAAAGCCATATCCAACTATCCTATTGTCCTCGTAAGTTTGTTGGGGAACTTTTTTACGTACGTCAAAATTATTCAATTTATTCAGGCTTTTCCCTGTATTTGTGTAATTAATCTGCAGATGTATGTGGTGCACGTTGTCATTTAATATGCAACATAGCCGAAACTCATTTATATCTACTCTAAAACTTACATAACATTCCATAAAATTGGTAAAATGCGCCATTAAAAACATGTTTTAAACTTTTAAAATTTTGTTCAAATGTGCTGTCAGAATGACGGAAATACCATTTTCAAGACCCAAATTTCAAATAATTTTCGGGGGAGCATGCCCCCAGGGCCCCCTAGAAATCTGCAGGGAGTCGTCTACCGACGGCCAAACAAGTGTTCAGATGTGTCATCTTCCATCTTGAGGATGGCTATTCCCAGAATCGTACCTATTAAAATGGTACTTGGCCATGTCTCACCGTTTTATGAAAAGGGTGTGATTCCTATGCTCACGGAGCAGGTATGTTGCCAGTAAATCATCAAATTGCTCGAGGAAAATGACAAAATTCCGCAGGATAGGTAAAACACGAAGAACTAGTCCATCAATGATGGCCAAGCACGAACTGTACCAGATGTAACTGTCTAAAACGTTCACTCTGTGGTCGCCTAATGCTGCAGCTGAAAAAAAAAATCCTGGCGATATATTCAACTTGCATCTTGATGAAAGTTCATCCAGTGACGATGACAGACCGCTGCCCTTCTATGTACCTACCCAGAAACCAGCCCCCAGCCCCAGGCCTCATAGAAGGGTGTGCACCTGCCTCCTCCACAGGCCCTCGTTGCATCATAGACAGGTTACACACGCCGAATTTAGGGCCTGCAAGATCCTTTTAAACATTTTTCAAAACTTGGCACGGAATAAATTTGCATAATTAACTACTCATTGTTAATAGCCATGGCTATATCCGAAGATTTTGAAGGCCATTGAAGACTTATGACATACGAATCCTAGCTTTAAAATGAAGGAATTGTTGAAAAAAGCAATTACGGTTGAACTTTGTCAACATTCGGCAGGAATAATCAACGAAAATGCACTTTAGTCTACCCGGAGACTCTTGGGTTTATACTTTCTCGGTTTGCACAACAACTGAAACTTGAATTGCGCCACACCGATAGCGTACAATTTAACAAAATTAAATCTCATTAACTCGTGGTCAGTTGACAGTCTTCGATAGCTAAATAAACAAAAAAAACAATAAGAAAAACCTGTACTTTCCTGACCGTCGAATTTTCTTTTGTTCGCCAGATATTTTCCCTTCAATTCCTTTTTGTCGCTAAGAATACTATTGGCAAGAGGTCGGTAATTCTAAAACATGCTGCTTTCTTCGTTGTCATGATCTGTAAGAAAGTTTAGACCGAATTTCGTGGTGGGTCACAGTGCTAAGAACTTGGACGTACGTTTGTCGAACAGCGGCCGGAAATATTTTGCAAGGGTCTAGTCTCCCTGTGCATAATGGGATCGGTCACCATTTTGTTTACAGGATCTTGCAGGCCCTCTCAAAAGTGTGACCTGTCCATGATGCAATGAGGCCCTGCAGAGGAGGCATGGTTTGCACAGCGACAGACTGTTTCATACCTCCTGACATTATGAAATCATCGAGGTTGGTTTCCTTAGCAGCACGAATGAAAATGACACCCACCCAACAGGCGCGCGGAATTCTTGAGGCGTTCTTAGAGGAACTAGCTTGGGGGCGATCCGTCGAAAGTTTGTACATCGTACAATCACGCCGATAATTCCAGACGTGCAGTTAGCCAGCAGATAGCTCATAAAACCAGGAAGCTGTGGATTCCACCGTGGTGGAACCTCACTACACTGGGATGGGAAAAGTCTCTCCACTATAACAGAACAGTACGTAAATGAGGAGCAATTAGCAATCACCATAGGTGATTCACGGGAAATGAAGCTACTTGGTATTCCTAGCCACAAGTCATGTACAGACCAGCAAGCCGGTGACATCATATCTAACCGGATATTACCATATACGTTGAAAGTTATGGCTCTTTTATTGATTTTACTTGTAAATAGTTAGTTAGTTAGTTAGTTAGTTAGTTAGTTAGTTAGTTAGTTAGTTAGTTAGTTAGTTAGTTAGTTAGTTAGTTAGTTAGTTAGTTAGTTAGTTAGTTAGTTAGTTAGTTAGTTAGTTAGTTAGTTAGTTAGTTAGTTAGTTAGTTAGTTAGTTAGTTAGTTAGTTAGTTAGTTAGTTAGTTAGTTTAGTTAGTTAGTTAGTTAGTTAGTTAGTTAGTTAGTTAGTTAGTTAGTTAGTTAGTTAGTTAGTTAGTTAGTTAGTTAGTTAGTTAGTTAGTTAGTTAGTTAGTTAGTTAGTTAGTTAGTTAGTTAGTTAGTTAGTTAGTTAGTTAGTTAGTTAGTTAGTTAGTTAGTTAGTTAGTTTAGTTAGTTAGTTAGTTAGTTAGTTAGTTAGTTAGTTAGTTAGTTAGTTAGTTAGTTAGTTAGTTAGTTAGTTAGTTAGTTAGTTAGTTAGTTAGTTAGTTAGTTAGTTAGTTAGTTAGTTAGTTAGTTAGTTAGTTAGTTAGTTAGTTAGTTAGTTAGTTAGTTAGTTAGTTAGTTAGTTAGTTAGTTAGTTAGTTAGTTAGTTATATACTTAGGTTAATTTTAGAACTTTATGCACAAGACAAGAATTTTATATATTAGTTGTACTATAGCCATTTTAGATTATTAGACATTTTTAGTATCACACGGCCCCATGAAAAACAACTCTTATAGACGGATTGACGTGGTTACCGTGTATAATGATTTCTAAATAACATGTGAACTATTACAATCTTGGCAGTGCTCTGATACAATCGCCAACATGGTATTCGACACAACGTCGTCTAATACAGGCCATCTGACGGCTGCATGCGTAAGCATCCAACGTGATCTTGGACGTCCATTACTTTGGTCAGGCTGCCAACACCATGTGGGTGAACTGATCGTGTCTCATTTATCTGATGACCTAAAGATAGAATCGTCCAAGTCTCCAGAGGTAGCTCTCTTTCCCGTTTGAGAAAAACTGGAATCTCATCCCACGTCAGCAGCGACCGTTGCAGCATTTGAATATCGACAATTTTCCTGAAAATGTACGAACTCTAGTCACTGAATGGAGGGGTGAAGTGATAGAACGGACCCAGAGAATCCTGGAACTATGTGTAGCATATCTGAATACAGACTGTGATGATGTGAAGTTCAGACGACCTGGTGCTGTCCACAAGGCCCGGTGGATGTGAAAGCTACTCTATACGTTCAAACTGGTACTACTTGGAAACGGAGATCTGTGAGCTTCCGAAGGGCACCGTAACCACCAGTGTTCAGGTACCGAAACTACGAGACTTCGTCAAATTTCGTAACCACCACGAGCAATCCACGAGGATTGCTCGTGGTGGTTTCGTGCTAGCGTTGGGGTGGACGACCCTTCGAACACTCTGCTGCTGTCTCAAAACATTCTCAAGTACAGAAAAGTAAATGAACTTATATCAGCGAGTGCGATTAGGAGTTTTAACAGACATTTGTGGTATCTGGTGGGTGAGATGGTGCCTTTGTCATTGTTCAGCACAAAAGTATCTGATGTTGAGAAGAGGCAGATTGCAGATAAACTATTTAGCGTGAAGCCGGAAATTCCAATAGCCGCACCAAGAGACCGGTTCGGAACTGGTTATGACGAACCAGTCTTTCCATCTGACATCAACAAGTCATCAAAACTGGTAGATTTCATAAAACAAAACTGATGGTTTCTGTTCACTGATGGATTTCTAACTCTCAGTGTAGATGAGTGGCTGAGTGAACGAACATGCAGAGAGAGGTGTGAAATTGTCCTCTGATTATCTCAACAGCGCTAAAAGTGAGAAGCACTACCAAAACGTTCTTCAAGTAGTTGAACAGGACAGCAAACAAAAACCTAATCTGCGCAAAATAAAATTATACCCTTGACTGTCTGACTTTCCATTGCGTTATTTCATCTTCTGAACTTCTACGAATGTAACATTTTAGTTATAATTATTGCCGTGCTGTAACACTGGAAATACTGTAAAATGTCAATTTCGATAACATTTAACAACTTGATAGTCTCTTACCAAATTGGTTTTCACCCTACTAATTTCGTGAAAATGTGTGAAAAAGTTGCAACTTCAGCGGCCGTGTTGCCCACATAGATATCCACCGATTTTGCTAATTGTTTTGTCTGCATGTGTTCATATCTTGGGTAGTGAATATACAATATTATATATAAATATATATATGTATATATATATATATAATCAAAATTTGTTGGTTGGCAAACGTTGGAGATTTTACTTGTGTTTCAACACTTCAATATATATACATATAGTGAGAATATATATATTATATATTATATTTATATATATTATATTATATATATATGCAAACGAGCACTTGTGATTTTGTTCACGGAATGTCGGAAAGTGCTCAATACCATAAAGGTATAGAGCGAATATAGTATAGTTTAAGTGGGCTTACCTCAAAATGTTGAGTGTCGCAACTGTCAGTTTCACGTGAAACTGACAGTTGCGACACTCAACATTTTGAGGAAGCCCACTTAAACTATACTATATATATATATATTTTTTTTTTTTTTTTTTTTTTTTTTTTTTTTTTCCAAGAAATAGCTTGGCTAACCGAATTGTTGAGAAGAAATACCGAAGTAATGGGTCGAATGGTTGGCCTGTTAAACGACATGAGAGTGAACCACGGGGATTCTAGTCAACGACAAAACAGCAGTCCGGGGAATCGAATGAGATGCTGGAATTGTGGTAATGTGGTTCACATTAAAGCCAACTGTACTAGTAAATCCATCAACAATTTTGCGGGAAACGAGGAGCTGCTGACGCTGGGGATCGAGCTTTACATGAGAAAGTGAACGAAAAGACCCTGAATAATAAGAAGAAGCACGAAGGTGAAAGTGAGGATAATGGAAATATGTTGCAACATTCACTCTACGCCTCGGAGCGCATTGATGGGCGTGTAACCCAAATACTGGTAGATACTGGCGCTACTGTTTCTTTGTTGCAAGAGCGCGTGTGGGAACAAGTGGCTCCAGAACAAAATCTACAAAATCTACAAAGGGTAGAAACAGCATTCCAGTCGGTTACTGGACAGGTACTGAAAATGCGTGGAATAGCTGAACTAGACGTTAAACTAGGCTAGTATGAGACGAGGCATGAATTCCTTATAACAGCAGACATTGGGACAGAATGTATACTGGAACAACCCGCTATATTCGATTATGAGATCGAACATCGTCCTGGGATGGCCCATGGAAATGCAGATGGTTTATCTCGAACCAGGTGTCGTCAGTGTCATTTGCCTAGGGAAAGGCCAAACGAGCAAGTCCCTTCAGAGGATGTCGCGAATGCGATTACTGTTGATTGGCCCGCGGGATGGACACCAAGTCAGGTAAAGGAAGCTCAAGAAAAAGATCGAACCGACAGTACAATCCTGCAATGGATGTGGAAGGGGTTAGTCGAGCGGTACGAAGTCTGTGGTCTCAGTGGGAATGACTTGTCTTACGTGATAGCGTGTTTTTCAAGAAGTCGCTCAACACAAACGGCGAGACTATTCGACATCAGATGGTCACCCCTCAAGCATTGGTGCCAGAAATCCTCGAGTAGCTACATAATGGGCCAGCAGGGGGACACCTAGGAATCCTGAGAACTTCAGAGAAAGCCCGAGAACGATTCTACTGGCACGGAATGACGAAAGATTTAGAAGTGTGGTGTCGTCAATTTAATGTGCCAAATGATCAAGGCGTAAACCTCCTTCAACTAAGCCTAGAGCTCCAATGATCAGCAACAAGGTCGGTTATCCATTTGAAGAAGTAGTCATCGACTTGCTGGGGCCGTTACCTACGACGGAAAAGGGGAACAGGTACATCATGGTCGTGACTGACTGCTTTACACGATGGGTTGAGGCATATCCAATCCCTAATCAAGAAGCTGAGACTGTGGCCGGAAAACTTGTCGATGAGTTTGTGTGCAGGTATGGCGCACCAGAAAGCCTGCACTCCGACCAGGGGCGAAACTTCGAGTCGTCGGTCTTCCAAACCATGTGCCATATCTTACAGATTCGCAAGATTAGGACGGTATCTTATCACCCTCAGTTGGACGGTGTTGTTGAAAGGTTCAATCGGACTTTGGTATCCATGCTGTCGATGTATGTGAAAGACAACCACTCCGATTGGGACACTCACCTCCATAAAGTGATGTTGGCTTATCGATCCAGTGTACATGAAACGACAAAGATCACGCCATATTACGTTCTTTTTGGTCATGACATACGTTTACCGACAGATCTTGTCTTCAACTTACCCAGAGATCCAGTGAAGGATCTCCCAAGCTACGTTTCCGGTCGGAAAGGAAAGCTAGTTCAACTGCACGCACTGGTTCGAGACCAGACTAACAAGGCGCAGAAAAAACAGAAGACCTTATACGATGGCAAGGCACATGGTGAGCCGTATAAAAAGGGCGATAAAGTCTTTTACCACAATCCTGTGGTAAAACGAGGACTATCCAAAAACTTTAACCATCCTTGGACAGGTCCATGGGTTACAGTCTCCTGCATTGGATACTCAACATACCGAATCCAGCAATGTGGGACACGTAAACGAAGGGTGGTTCATTTCGATCAAATACGTCTATTTGTCGATGGGTATGACTTGATGGAAATTTGCAATTAAATTTCCCGCAGCCAAGTCCGAGGGCCGCAGACACGAGGACTTTACAAATCTTCCCGAGGCAAAGGGGAAATTGAATCGCTAATTTCCTGAAAAGTCATGGTATTAGTTTGTAATATTATGATCGCCGAGGAAAACTTTGAGAATCTTACCGACAGGAAATTTACAAAAAATTTACAAAAAATTTACAAAGGATTTCTTTGTCTTCTAATTTTCCCTCATCAACATGCACGGGGAAATTAGAAGACAAAGGAAAATTTTCCTCTTGCATGAGCAATGAGGGAAATACGAGGTTTACATTCCCTCGGAGAACAAAAGAATCCGAGTCGATCATGGTATTACATCATTAATTACCCGGGTATCAATTTCCACCGTTAACTAGTTTATCAACAATATTAAAAATAGGTACGCAATGCGTGCATGTGACTACCGCTGTTAAGCACAGAAAGAGATATAGACTTGAGAAGCAATACATGAAAATGTGTGAAAAGCACACAGACACACAAAAAAAATGATAGTTCAGTATTTTAAATCATTTTATACATGTATTGCTAATTTGAACATGGCACATACTATACATACATCTTTAACATGCCCCCAAGTTTTACATGAAGTGAACTTGTAAAATTCAGATTTTTGTACGAAGCCCGGATAGCTTATCTGGTGGATAAATCCTAGCTAGAGAACCACTCTAGTAGTGCTTTGAACTTTTTTTCAATTTAACTTTTATCCACTGAACACTGAACAGCACTATCAGGTACATAACTGTTCAGTGGATAAAATTTTATATTAGATTGTTCAAAGCATGATTAGTGCTGTTCTTTAGCTATAACTTATCAACTACTGTAGATAAGGTATCTAGGCTTTGTACAACTCACCCCAGATCATATACATGTAGATTATTTTTGTGGAAACACCATGTAAAATATTTATAGCATTTCAGCCTGTTGACTCAGGTCGAAAGCTTACCAAATAAATATTCTTCATGGTGTTTCCACAAAAATAATCTATATTACATTATCGCCATGAAAACTTTCAAAAAATTAATCACATCAGATAAATACCAACATTGTGTTCCAAAACAACATTTTACCTGTCATAAATATGCTGTCAGTGGCATTCAAGTGTAATGGCGCACATCACTAACATTTTGTGATTCTGCTAGTATTTTAAATAAGACAGTACGACAATACTCAGTATTATAGTTTCAACAGATATATTTCTTCATTTCAAGGCTTTCAACATATTCAAGGCTTTAAGTTTCCCAACACTTCACAATAGTTTTTCAACAATTTATCAAAATATACAATTGGTGGTACTTAGACACCAGATTATAGAATATTTTAGTACTTTCACAAGAATCAGACTTCTGGTGTATCTACTATTCTGTGGTCAGACCGCTGTAGCAGTTCTGGTGTGCACAAACCTTGGTTTCTTAATTTCATTATACAAGATATTGAACAACACCTAAAACAAGTAAACAAAGCACCAAGCCAAGGTTTTGTAATGTCTATGTAACAACCAACATATTTTGTCAGCATAAATTTCTTATATACATGTGTATCGTGTAAATACAGGGCACTGTGATATATACTTCTCAAACTCATTAAATTAATATTTCGTGTATGATATATACATGTACTGTACATGCAGTATAAACATGATCACTGACCAGTGAGCACAACACACAATTCAACAAAATTAAATCTTATCATTATAAATCATTTATATCAAAGACTTTGGCGTATATTGACAATTTCTTCGATAAAAGAAGGTTGAAGGCCCAAATTCTAGCGAACTTTATAAACTGAATATTTCAGCACTGCTATAAAGTACCGAAGTACGAGGTTGGCTTTGAGTTGAGATATTAAATTTGTTTCCGATCAAGCATTTATAGATTTTGTATATAGTATATAAGATAAACGACGTCACAGTCTTGAAACTATTTCTTACCTTGTATAAACTGATCAATGACAGAAACCGTTGCAAGAAGAAAAGATTTGCAAAGTAATAATTAACACTTTTCAAAAATCAAAACCAACCAAAATGCAAAGATGAGATTCACTTTAGTTTATTCCCACGAAAACAACTCGAGTACTTCTCGAATACCTGGCGATCAATGGCGATCTTCTCGACTATATGGCGATCGTGCCGAATATCTGGCGATAGCTGTCGAGAATGACGTAGGTGAGGTCCAAGACAAGCAAGCACTCAAGCAAGATCACGCCGATATTGTGGCTCCCGCTGACAGGTCAGCGGTAGTCACAAAAATTCTGTAACAATTAGGAGACGTCTACTCCTCATAGTTATTATTTGACGAGCAATAGTGAAAACATTTTAAACATTTCCAAGGGGTCTGAAATTGTCACCGTGCTGAGATTGTATATCGTTTTGTGTGATTGACTCTATATCCAGAATAATCAAACTTTATGCCTTGGAATGGCTGATTTATGAAAACTTCCAGGATAAAGTCCAAATCCAATCGCTTTCGTCAGTACTTATAATGAATAATTGCATTTTATTGCAAATTTCGTGTTGATATGCTCGTGAATCGGAATGCACGGCGACATTTTTGGACGTACCAATCTAGTTTTGTGGCAATCGGTCCTTGGATTGAAATATATCCAAAGCTAAAAAGAGGGATATAACTGATTTTGGTTAATATTTACACCGAGAATATACGATCATCTAAAACGAAAAACGGTAGTCACTCATTATTTTGTTTCAGTTTAGCGGAGATCGCGTTTGTTAATCATAGCATTATTTGAAAGCTCCTGTGGTGCGTAATATGTTGTGACAAATTCAAGTTGGATAGAAATAATTCCATATATGAAATTACTTATTTTATTTATGAAATTGGTATTTCATATATGAAATGTATGTGAATTTTCGGAACGCCAAGCAGCATAGTTAGAAGGGTGCTCGAAGCCTAGCCAGTATGCATCGTTCAAACAGCTAGCTTACTTAGCCAGCACCGTTCAAATGCCGAATTAAAATTGTTCAAACGCCTAAACAAGACAAAACAAAAAATTGTACGAATGTTGAACTATATAATTTTGCTATTAGTCAAGACACATACGGACGCCGAACTCGAAAGCGTTCGGATATGTACCTAATAATGAACATTGCAATTTCCATGCACCGATGCACGCAAATTTTGTCTTGTTTGCTACGTTTTTCAGGAAACTTGAAAATATTTCGAAAAAAGATACTTTAGCGTCACACTGACGCATAATTTAATAAATGCGCGCGAGACTTTCTGGCAAAATATTTGGGGTTTTTTATTACGTGTAATTTAACACCTCATGTCGAGAAAGACTGCTTTACCTGATAAAGAACGCTCAGTAACAATTTGAATATGAGTAGATAACCAACCAACCCCCCACCCCCCATATAGCGTACAAAGGGATGCCGCCTCATTAAATATTCAGTGTGACGACACATGTGACGCCCAGTGTGACGCCCTGTGTGACGCCCAGTGTGACGCCCAGTGTGACGCCCAGTGTGACGCTCGGTGTGACGCCCAGTGTGACGCCCGGTGTGACGCCCTGTTTGGCGCCGGTGTGACGCCCAGTGTGACGCCCTGAAGTAATGTGATTGGTGATATAAGCCCAGTGTTGTCGTACAGTCAGTTACTTTCATACAGTGTTTCGCTCGTGGTTTCTAGAGTTCTCTTGTTCTATCGCTTGTTTGGATTTATTTTCGACGTCTAATAGTCGACAGTTGTGGGACACGTAGACGTATAGAGCAGGCGTCAGTAAACTTTAACAAAATAGACGTTCTTTGCAAGGAACTATAGAGAAATTGATAGAGACACCTCATATTTTTTATCTGAAACCTTGTCTGGAGGAATAGAGAGAGTTTTGAACATTCTAAATGACTGAATCTGCAGAGATAACTTAACTTGAATATTATCTGAATAAGCTATGAAAATTATATTAGAACCTAAAAGAATAGATCATCCTAGAATCATTCCTAACTAAACCCTCGTTTATAAGTGAAGGAAGATAGAATGAGGAATCACTTCGAGAAGTTATGAAAAGAGCGATTTTAAATGTCGAAATATAAAGGCAAAGCGATTTATTACTTTGAAGGCGTTGCTACGCTTTCTGTTACTAAGTGTGATATTTGCATATTTATCCTCAGTGCACGTGCAGGAGACAAAAGAGAAACTCATTATGGATCATTAAGAGGATTAAGCGCTTGGGCAAGTCTAGTCGAGAAGATTATCAGCATTGGTGTACAGTGTCGCGTCGCCTCATAAGACAGAATTCAAAGCATTCAGTTTGAAATATTTATTTAGGCTTTGGTTTAAACTTACACATATCAAAACAAATTACGGTTACATATAAATAGTTCACGCCGAGCATCTAGTAAGTTCTGCTTCTTAGATTATATTTAGGTGTTTTTATTTTAAAAGTAGCATGATAATCGTTCTTGTCTTCTGATGATAATTGGGACACATCTTCTTTTGTCATGGGTAAATATTTTGATCTAGTCATCAATAGATGATGTTCATGCTCTTCTCTATCATCCCAATCTCGTTCACAGAACCAAATATGCCCGGCCGCGCGGGCGAATCAAATGGCTCTGGGACAATCCATTTGAAATACAGGAAAAAGTGTGTATTTGGGGGCATGCGCAGTTGGTATTTTTGTACCCAGACCCACGAAAACCTTCAGCACGGCCGTTCAATATTCTGCAAAATACATCGATATGTTGTGGCTGATTTTGGAATTTAATAGTAACAAATAGCAGTAGAAATGTTGTAAGAATATAATCGTGGCTGGTTTGTGATGCGATGAACTATTACTTGGCACAAATTTCTGGATAAGAGACTGATAAATGGAAAATAATGGACCAGGCGTGATAGTGATCGATGACCAGTTCCTGACCTTCTGATGAAACCCAGTTTGAATTCTTGTTTATTCAAACTTATGAACACGAGAATACCGTATTATTGTTCTGAATATTATTCGAATATTCGTAGACAGCTACAAGGTCAATTACAACGAAATCTGGAATTTTAACTTATTTAATGTATATAGTACTGCATGTATGTCTTTCAAATAAAACGTGACCTTGGTGGTATATTTGACATTTGTTGATTTGCAACATTTAATTTGTTACATGTTTTAATCCACTTGTTTGTGTGTAATCGAAATAATCGACACTGTAGCTTTCTGAGGTTTAACATTTATTAATTCATATTACATCTGTTTATACTGATCTATGTGATTGAAGATTCAAACACCAGTAGCTGAACCTCACTATGAACCAGCCATATTTGTACGGCCTGTTTATATTGCTCATTTGAGTATGGCGAAAAAATTATATGCATAAAAAAATAACAAAATGAGAAGTTCTTCTTTTACTTATTTTTAAACATTAACTTTAAGGTACTTAAACACCAAAGATGCGAGGGGCAGGTGGCACACATTTAGCTAATATATGATTTATAATGATATTGGATTTTGGTTTCATTTGTCACAGTCTAGCTCAGTTGTAAAATTTACTAAAGTTTGTGGAGCTCTTCATCAAAGTAAAACCAAGGGCACCACCTTTTTAATTTTATACCCAAAACACTGCTTAAATATAATTATCAACTTTACTCTTAAAAACATTACAATTATATGATTATTGGTACATATATATACAGTACTGTAACAAAGCAGCTTCGGGTACAAAATATACCCTTTAGACTTGGCATCTTGTGCAGTCTGGTAACTGATAAGGGTGTAACAATAGAGGGACTAGGGGGGGGGGGAGGGGGGGGGATACCGCCCACTTAATATTTTTCCTAAGCTCCATTGGTAACTCTGAAAATGGGGCTAAAATGCGACTAAAGCCTGGTTTCCATTTGGTGACTAGTGGTCATTGACAGAGTTGCTGCTGGGATAGGAATTATTCTATCCCAGCAACTGCAATCGACCGCTTTTGACCCACCAACGTCCAAATGTCAATCAGGATTAAAATTTCCAAGGGAAAGCACAATGCACCCCACCTTACTATAATATTTTGACAAATTAGGCTAACCCGAACTATCTTCTGCCAGCACAAGGTAGATAATGCTGGCATGTGTGTAGTCCCCATTTATAACAAGGGTGTCCATAGTTAGTAAGGCTCTCATTTGTACTGTATACTCTACGGATAAATTTACTTTTGGATGAAGTGCCAACTGAAGATATTTGAACCAAGGCTACATTATGTGCAGCCTAAGATGAGTAAAGTCATAGTCAGCAATAAATTATGAGTTTTAAGAAATCATTTTATTAACCTTTTCACCACCAGGTTAAGCTATTTAGAATTTTATTCTGGTTAACATGCCAGATGATTTTATTCTACTGCAGAGGGAATGCATTAACTGGTTGGGGTGGCCTTGCAAGCTCACATTGAAAGGGTCAACTCACTGTTGCTTAGGTTTGCTGAGAATCCCAGCTGTTAATCAGCTAATTAAGTTAGCTGGTATAGGCAGGAATGGGTTATGGTCCAAATCAAAATGTCAAACGCAGTAAATGTAATATTAATTTTATTGTGTAAACAACCAGAGTAGTACAGTAGTGGAAAATTGTTCTCTCGAGGTGGGAATTCTTAACTTCTGGCTTTTAAATACATCCCAAATGCAGCTGCTCATGTACATAAGAAATAATACAGAGATTGTTGTTTGCAAGAGTAAAACTACAGTTGGTGACTGTACTATATGAAAAGACCTTTGGCTGAACTGATTTTCAAAGTAATTTTCTTTAATTTAGAAAGCAGACTTTAGATATACATTAAACACCCGCGTGTAAGAACCTAGTGATTTAAGAACCTGTAGGCAGAAATTTTGGATTTTAATACCCCAAAATATAAGAACCTGTTTAGCCAACCAAAGCCGCAAGGTTCTTATATGAAGAGTCACTCTGAATAATGAAACAGTGCTGTAGCCAAAATGTGGGACTATAAAATATAAATTTGCTATATATTTGGCCCTTCCATAAAAATATCATTACAGAAATTACATACATACAGTATAATCTCTCTATAACAAAGTGGTTTATATATCTGGTCATATAACAATAGCATTTCCCTTAAAGAAATTTCAAAAACCTATTAAGAACCTATTTTGCCTAAATTGCCAGTAATTACCCCAAAATATAAGAACATATTTTGCCAGACTTGAAAAAATCTAGGTTCTTATACGTTGGTGTTTACTGTACTGTACAGTGTGTACTAAAACATTGACTGTAACCATCAATCACTGTCTGTTTATTATCAGGGATGCCCGGGGCACAGGGATGTAGGAACTGGAGGGAAAATGCGGCATGTCCCCCCCCCCCCCCACTTTGTCACGAAGTGCCATTTTTGCAACAGGAAAGTGCCCTTTTTATGTTAAAACATGTGCCTAAGTGTCCTTTTGAAGTCCTACCCCCTGAACAAAGTGCCCTTTTGAAGCCGTGCCCCTCCAAGATCAAATTGCTTCCTACACCACTGGAGGGGTAGCTTCCACTCTTGCCTTTCAGTGCTAGGAGGGGCAAGGGGGGTTATCACTTAATATGGATGTCACTTAAAACAACATATTAAAAAGAAAACTATATGGGGTCACTACATAGACTGTGTGTATCTCCTTGTATTTAAATTATAATTAAATAGAAAAATAAGTTCACCATTTATTATTTTGTTATCATATATTTTATTTATTAACATTTGTACCTAACTGATACTGGAGAAACAACAATAGGACTCAAGGTCCCTTACAAGGTTGTTCTCCTAAGATTGAATTGTTGATTTTATGGAGGGGGGAACCAGAGAACCTGGAAAAACCCTTGAAGCACAGGAGAGATCAACTACAATAAGGCCTAAAGAAATAAATCCTGTGGTTCCAGTTTCCCGACCGAACCCCCCCCCCCCCCCCCCCAACCTACCTACCGACCCTATTTTTTGGGGGGGGTCGTTGCGGGTTGCACGCATGCAACAACGCCAAGATGGCATCTGTTGTCACAGTTATTGTCGAACCTTGTGTTCACAATAGCATGACACGAAAAATATTTTTCGCTTCAGTGCCTCACAACAAAACATTCTACGAGTTACTACAAGAATATCATGGAATTCCCACGAGTGATTGTAAGAGTGAAGTAGCACGGGACGAACACTCTATTTTTTGGGGGTTGACATTGGTCAGTAATGGCAAACTGATCACCCCCATGGCCATTGCTGACCAATGTCAACCTCAAAAAAAATTGTAAAAACCAAACTTTTATCCGACCTACCTACCCTACTTTTTTGAGGACATGAAATAGGAACCACAGGATATTTTTTTTAGGCCTAACTCTACTCACACGAGTTCCAAGCTCAAGCCTGTGACAAGGTGTCAAAAGTGGTCACCCATCCAAGTACTAACCCCATGGTCACATAGGTATAGTACCAGTTTAAAACTGGTGTAAAATGTATAAATCGGCAACTAATGTTTACCCCATATGGATATAATACTTCAAACTAATGTATATTACTTGTAGATACAGTGTATTTTAGTGTGCCAGGTTCAAATTAAAAAAACAATGCCTTGTAGTACATTGTACAGCTATAAGAATATTATGTCACATATAAAATATATAAAAAGTAATAAACACAGTGTCAACAGCCATAAGACAATATGTTTTTTTGTTAAAAATATGAGGAGATACATACATGTTGATATAAACTTGATCAGTCACTCAGCTAATTATGAATATTTGAGGTGATTGAAAGATGTAGACAATTATTTATTATTCAAATAGCCATCATTTATACGTTCCAATGATACTTCTTGAAGTCAAATCCAGTGTCCATATGACGATATACCATAAATATTTAATTATTTTACATACAAGTACGGAAAACTATGAATTCTGAAAAGTGAACTCGTCACGAAGCATGGGCCACGATGAATCTGTTATCTGTCATACTTTAAACTCAAACCAGAGTTCCAAAAATACCACAAAGGCAAGCAAGTATTTCTTGTCTCCTTGAAATGACTTTTGCAAAGGAATAACTCTCAATTTCTCAGATTAAGTCCCAATAAACATGTTATTTCACTTCACTCCTTCTCGAAAACAACCACCATTACATGAAGACCGCGATGGGAGGATGGGTGTGAAATTATCTGCGCAGCGCAGTAGGCGTCAACGCGTTAAGCCAATCAGAGTCGATTTTCAAATGGATTGTCCCAGAGCCATTCGCTTCCCGCGCGCGTATGGGTCTGGGTACGAGGTTGCTATCATCCGGAGTTATCTTTGCCAAGTCTTTCTCTGTCGGGTCGCCCAAACTCTGCCAGTTATGGAAGAAATTATGTTTAAGCGTCGGTTGTTCAACGGTAGGAGGCGGTGTTAGGAAATAGGTTTTAGGTGTAGCGGGGAAACCCCACGGAAGATCGTCAGTTTCCTGCTTTATTTCCGGTGTCAAATTTGGTGTATTTTTCCGAGGCTGAGTTTCAAGATTAGTTAGATGTTGAAGCTGATTCTGCAGTTGATTTTGAAATGTTAGAAAACGTCCTAGCTGGTGGGAGTAGAGTATGCTCTTTTCTTCTGTTGTTAACTGTGGAGATTGTACAATATCTTGCATTTTTTGTTCTGTATTGTGCATGGCATTAACGATCGGAGGTTGCTAATAAGATTGCTTTTGTATGAAACTACCAAGTTGCTGCTGCAGGGTGGAGTTACTTTCTCCAGGTAGAACATTGGTCTTGAGACGATGATCGTTATCCGTTGTAGGCTTTAGATCTAGCATAAGATTTCATGAAAAGAGCGATTTTAAATGTCGAAATATAAAGGCAAAGTCTTTTATTACTTTGAAGGCGTTGCTACGCTTTCTGTTGCCAAGTGTGGTATTTGCATATTTATCCTCAGTGCACGTGCAGGAGACAAAAGAGAAACTATTAGGGAACGTTAAGAGGATTAAGCGCCTGGGCAAGTCTAGTCGAGAAGGTTATTAGCTTTGGTGTACAGCGTCGCGTCGCCTCATAAGACAGAATTCAAAGCATTCAGTTTAAAATATTTATTTAGGCTTTGGTTTAAACTTACACATATCAAAACAAATTACGGTTACATATAAATAGTTCACGCCGAGCATCTAGTAAGGTCTGCTTCTTAGATTATATTTAGGTGTTTTTATTTTAAAAGTAGCATGATAATCTTTCTTGTCTTCTGATGATAATTGGGACACATCTTCTTTTGTCATGGGTACATATTTTGATCTAGTCATCAATAGATGATGTTCATACTCTTCTCTATCATCCGGAGTCATCTTTGCCAAGTCTTTCTCTGTCGGGTCGCCCAAACGTTCCCGGTTATGAAAGAAATTATGTTTAAGCGTCGGTTGTTCAACGGTAGGAGGCGGTGTTAGGAAATAGGTTTTAGGTGTAGCAGGGAAACCCCACGGAAGATCGTCAGTTTCTTGTTTTATCTCCGCTGTCAAATTTGGTGTATTTTTTCGAGGCTGAGTTTCAAGATTAGTTAGAGGTTGAAGCTGATTCTGCAGTTGATTTTGAAATGTTAGAAAACGTCCTAGCTGGTTGGAGTAGAGTATGCTCTTTTCTTCTGTTGTTAACTGTGGAGATTGTACAATATCTTGCATTTTTTGTTCTGTATTGTACATGGCATTAACGATCGGAGGTTGCTGATAAGATTGTTTTTGTATGAAACTACCAAGTTGCTGCTGCAGGGTGGAGTTACTTTCTCCAGGCAGAAAATTGGTCTTGAGACGATGATCGTCATCCGTTGTAGGCTTTAGATCTAGCATAAGATAACCATGAGGGCGGCTTGTTGCTTTCTCATAACTTTTTTATAAATTCCTGAACATGACCAGGGTTCACCTGTCGAGCCAAGACAGAAATTTGCTGTTTATCCCTCGGAGACTTGAAGAGTAAGATATAGTGTGCGTTGAGGCTAATGTTTCTGGTTTCTTTGCCTTGATGGAAAATATTTTGAACAATATAGATGATAGATAAATTCCGGCGATGACTACCTTTTGTAAATAGACTAGCAATACGTTTATCTCCCCCTGATTGAGCCATAAGATCATCGAAGACGATCAGGTTACGTTGAGAGACTTCAAGAAAATCATCCGAGTCAATGTCGGAAGGTATACCGTCGTAGAATTCGATGCCTGGTATTGTTTTGATCATCTCAAGATACATGGGCTGCCATTGTCCACAGCACCAAATGATACGTTCGGGAGGAGGATTAATCGTAGTTTTGGTGTTTTCCAGAAGTGTCTTCACCCATACTGTTTTGCCGCTCTGATTACACCCTGCAACAATGCATGTAAAAGGATGCTGCATGACTGTAGATCCATTGATAACCGGGGAAACTTGCCCGGTATTACTTTCCTGATGGAAATTTTTAATATGACGTTGAAGGTTGCCTCTTGTCGAAAACGTTTTTCCGCAAGTGCTACAGATGTAGGACATGTTGACTCTTTGACGATTAGGAGTAAAATGATTGTTTCAAAGTATATTCGGACAATTTATTTCAATTTTTTCTCCTC
This sequence comes from Paragorgia papillata, assembly GCA_035771165.1. Lineage (NCBI taxonomy): Eukaryota > Metazoa > Cnidaria > Anthozoa > Scleralcyonacea > Coralliidae > Paragorgia > Paragorgia papillata. Next base: position 129,680 of record JAWNZC010000452.1, on the reverse strand, counting down.
TTATCTTCCCTTTATCTTCCTCTTATCTTGCTCTTATCTTCCTTATCTTTTCTTTATCTTCCCTTTATCTTCCACTTATCTTCCTCCTATCTTTCTCTTATCTTCCTTATCTTCCTCTTATCTTCCTTATCTTCCTTATCTTTTCTTTATCTTCCTCATCTTCCCTTTTATCTTCCCTTTATCTTGCTCTTATTTTCCTTATCTTCCTTATCTTTTCTTTATCTTCCCTTTATCTTCTTCTTGTCTTCCTCTTATCTTTCTCTTCTCTTCATTATCTTCCTCTTATCTTTCCCTTATCTTCCTTATCTTCCCGTTATTTTCCCTTTATCTTTCTCTTATCTTCTTCTTATCTTCCTTATCTTTCTCTTCTCTCCCTCTTCTCTTCCTCTTCTCTTCCTCTTCTCTTCCTCTTCTCTTCCTCTTCTCTTCCTCTTCTCTTTAGCCTGCGTAGCTGGCGGTATTAGGCAGTTCGGGCGCGGGCGGTAGGCGGGCAACGCGAAATACCGCCTGCCCGAAAACCATATGTTTTTTAGTGGTCTCCGTCCGCTGGGTGACGGAGCATTCTGATTGGTCAGAATATTGATTTTTGAATTCAGGAGTTATCATATTACAGACATGAGCGGACAAATATTAAGCGAATGTATGAGATCATGACAATGTCTGGAATTATTAATAACAATCGAAATATAGTAAACTGAGATCGGCGGCTGGCTTTCAGTCTAGTGTTAAACAACAATCGGAATATAGTAAGGTTAGATATACTGCCGAAACAGAGAACGTAGGAATCGAACGTTTCGAGCGAAGGCCCTTCGTCGGAGAGAAAGAGAGAAGGGCCTTCGCTCGAAACGCTAGACTCCTACGTTCTCTGTTTCGGCAGTATATCTAACCTTACTATATTCCGATTGTTGTTTAACACTAGACTGAAAGCCAGCCGCCGATCTCATCTCGTTCTCACTCCTGAGCTACTCTCAGGAGTGAGAACGAGATGAGACCGGCGGCTGGCTTTCAGTCTAGTATATAAACACTGTCTACGCAGCACACTATTTTTATTTCACTGTTTGGAATTATTAATGATGTCTGTTCTGTACTCGTCGTCTCTTCCTTGAAGAGTATCTATAAACGATCAAATCTCTTCTCTTGAATCGCTTAACTACTCAGCAATTTAACTATCCGATGAACCATTTGCAGATGTAGTGCGATCACCGCGTCAATTTTAATCTACCATTGAAACAACAACCATGCTTCATGCATCACTATTATTAGCTCACGTTCTGATTGGTTCTATTAAACAAACATATTCGGTGGGCCGAATTCAGAAACATATGGTTTTCGGGCAGGCGGTATTTCGCGTTGCCCGCCTACCGCCCGCGCCCGAAGTCCCTAATACCGCCAGCTACGCAGGCTATCTTCTCTTCCTCTTATCTTCCTCTTATCTTCACTTTATCTTCCTCATCTTTTCTTTATATTCCCTTTATCTTCCTCTTATCTTCCTCTTATCTTCCTCTTATCTTCCTCTTGTCTTCCTTATCTTCCTTTTATCTTCCTCTTATCTTCCTATTATCTTCCTCTTGTCTTCCTTATCTTCCTTTTATCTTTGTTATCTTTACTTTATCTTCCCTTTGTCTTCCTCTTATCTTCCTCTTATCTTCCTTTTATCTTCCTCTTATCTTTCTCTTCTCTTCCTTATCTACCTCTTATCTTTCCCTTATCTTCCTTATCTTCCCTTTATCTTCCCTTTATCTTCCCTTTATCTTGCTCTTGTCTTCCTTATCTTCCTTATCTTTTCTTTATCTTCCCTTTATCTTCCTCTTATCTTCCTCTTATCTTTCTCTTCTCTTCCTTATCTTCCTCTTATCTTTCCCTTATCTTCCTTATCTTCCCTTTATCTTCCCTTTATCTCTCTCTTATCTTCCATTTATCTTCCTTATCTTTATCTTCTCTTCCTTATCTTCCTCTTATCTTCATTTTATCTTCCTTATCTCCCTTATTTCCTCTTATCTTCTTTATCTGCCTCTTATCTTCCCCTTTATATCTTCCCTCCCTTCCCTTTATCTTCCCTTTACCTTCCTTATCTTGTTTTTATCTTTCTTATCTTTCGCTTATCTGCCTTATATTCCCAATTTTCAGTCCCAGACCCCTCAAGGATATCTGTCACAAATCCAAAATATATAGACATGTTCTGGTAGAGATTTCCTCATTTAGCCACTGACTGTCAGATAGAGATGTTTACCAACGAACAGAGGGCATTTTTTCAGTTTTTGTGTCTTTCAAAACCCATACAACAGCGAACTGTTTTGGAGTCTACGAGCCCTGAGCAGGTTCGATGTATATGCGAGTGTGCGCACAATTTTTGGCAAATGCACTACCAACTACCTCGTCAGGTGATTGAAAGACTTAGCCCTTTCCAGGACGATCTACACATTTTGGTTGATCCCCAACGAAGTTTTAGACGAAAAAATAAAACACTGGTTCAAAACGGTGAAGGATTTCTAAGCCTGTTGTTTGGTCCTGTTTTAGAAGGACTCACAGAAATAGTATAAAAGAACTGAAAGTTTCTACGATAGTCAGTTTAAACGTGAAGATCATGGAAGAAACAAGTCTCGCTAATTATCGAATCCAACAAATAATATCACATTTACACTACGAAATCGATGAAGAGAAAGTGTCTTCTCTGCTAATCAGTTTTCTGATATCTCATAGTCTTCTCACGCCGAATTGAAGAGGGGAAACAGTATATAACGGAAGAAGTATACCAAGAACAAATATCACTGATTTGATAGAATGTTGTCTTACAGAATACGATGCGAGATTCCCGATCCCCATATTTTTATTAAAGGACTAGCAAATTTGAAAATTGATAAAAGTCTCATTGAAAATGTTAAAGTTTTGACCATGCTGGCACGTCACGAACATCAAGAGCCGGAAACCGAAAGCGTAGACGTAGAAAGCGAAGACGAAGAAAGCGAAGACGAAGAAACTGACTCCGAAAAACAAGAAGAGTCGGACGCGGAGCATTGGAGTGGAGAGGACTCGGAGAGAAATGAAGAACTTACTGGAGAATGTGAACACTGTCAGAGTATTGTACATGTTGTATATTTATTTCAGTGTCGTAAATGTTCATGGAAAGATTTCTATCACGATAACAATCAATGTAAATTATGTAACTTAGGATCTCCGTTATCTTTTTCACATTCAATTGGTTCCTGTACTGCATGTCCCAAGGCTTATATACCGATGGAGTTAATGAAAATAATTTTGAACCGAAATAAAAAAATAGATAATCTTGAAACTCAGCCTCGGATAAATACACCAAATTTGACACCGGAGATAAAGCAAGAAACTGACGATCTTCCGTGGGGTTCCCCTGCTACACCTAAAACCTATTTCCTAACACCGTCTCCTACCGTTGAACAACCGACGCTTAAACATAATTTCTTTCATAACTGGGAAAGTTTGGGCGACCCGACAGAGAAAGACTTGGCAAAGATGACTCCGGATGATAGAGAAGAGTATGAACATCATCTATTGATGACTAGATCAAAATATTTACCCACGACAAAAGAAGATGTGTCCCAATTATCATCAGAAGACAAGAAAGATTATCATGCTACTTTAAAAAAAAACCCACCTAAATATAATCTAAGAAGCAGACCTTACTAGATGCTCGGCGTGAACTATTTATATGTAACCGTAATTTGTTTTGATATGTGTAAGTTTAAACCAAAGCCTAAATAAATATTTTAAACTGAATGCTTTGAATTCTGTCTTATGAGGCGACGCGACGCTGTACACCAATGCTAATAACCTTCTCGACTAGACTCGCCCAAGCGCTTAATCCTCTTAATGATCCCTAATGAGTTTCTCTTTTGTCTCCTGCACGTGCACTGAGGATAAATATGCAAATATCACACTTAGTAACAGAAAGCGTAGCAACGCCTTCAAAGAAATAAATCGCTTTGCCTTTATATTTCGACATTTAAAATCGCTCTTTTCATGACTTCTCGAAGTGATTCCTCATTCTATCTTCCTTCACTTATAAACGGGGGTTTAGTTAGGAATGATTCTAGGATGACCTATTCTGTTAGGTTCAAATATAATATTCATAGCTTATTCAAATAATATTCAAGTTAAGTTATCTCAGCAGATTCAGTCATTTAGAATGTTCAAAACTCTCTCTATTCCTCCAGACAAGGTTTCAGATATTAAGTGTCTGTATCAATTTCTCTATAATTCCTTGCAAAGAACGTCTATTTTGTTAAAGTTTACTGTACGCATCGGGCCTCACACCGGGCCTCACACCGGGCCTCACATCGGGCCTCACACCGGGCCTCACACCGGGCCTCACACCGGGCCTCACACCGGGCCTCACACCGGGCCTCACACCGGGCCTCACACCGGGCCTCACACCGGGCCTCACACCGGGCCTCACACCGGGCCTCACACCGGGCCTCACACCGGGCCTCACAAAGGGCGTCACACTGGGCGTCACATGTGGCGTCACACTGAATATTTAATGAGGCGGCACCCCTTTGTACGCTATATGGAGAGGGGGGTATCTACTAATATGTCTCGTGTTTCAAACTACATGTATCAAAGTTAAAGAGAACGGTTATGGTGTCATGGTTAATCTCAGCAAAGGTTTATACATCGAAGTACTTCATATATAGAAGAAATATAGAAGACCAAACAGACCAAATATAGAATACCTTGTGCGATTTGTCAAGAATTTAATATGCTAGTCTTGATAAAGTGCGTACTGTACTCCTGGGAGTCGTAATTTTAATACTTGAAAATCGACAATAAATTAAGGTTACCTCCAACAGTCTCAGTGCGGTTCTACATGGCTTAGTGATTGCTTCTCGAAATGTTGTCCTTCTTAACAAAACGCTTATGCGCGCGCTTTTCCGCAGGTTTTCTACATGTGCACAGGCTACGACGACAGAGTTGCACGGATCAGTAGACCGAGTGAACGCCTCAGCAGGCGTCTTGTTAATTTTAAGTGACGCAAGTTCTCTCACAAGAATATCTAAACCCGGTAGATCAGAGATTTCGGCAACATAAGGAAATTAACAACATTCTATCAAATCTACTATACTCGTACGACTTTCGATACATGCATGGTGGTTCTAACGATTCTTTTGGCTCTGTGGAAGGGATCTCAGCATTGATAGAAGTGTTCTGTTGAATCTTTCTCCTTACCGTTACTCTGGGGTGATAAGGTGTTGTACTTTATTGAGAAGTTTATTCCACAAGACTTCTCCTGTTGATGCAAAAGTTTATTCTCAAACTCTCTTCCGTCGTCGTGAAGAATGCGAGTTGGAAAGCCATACTTTAAAATGAAGTCATTGTATAGTTTCTCGGCTGCCGTGCGTTCTTCTTTGTTTTTCGTTAGATATAAGCTTGAGCGAAACGAGTAAAATGTTTGACAATTACTAGGATGTACTCGTGTCTACTTGAGCTCTTTTCTAGATGGAGAAAGTCTATTGAGACTAATTGGAGTGGTGCATAGCTGGCAATTTTTTGCAAAGGAGCGCGCGTTTTATCTGCGGGCGTTGTTTCAAACGGCTACACACGTTTGTAATAAAACGTGTTATGTCTCTTTGCATGTGTGGCCGGAAGAATATTTCTCAGGTGACTTCCATGAGTCTCTCCAAGACCAAATGGCCCGTTTCTTGATGCAATTCCCTGTAAACCAATGTACAGTAGCACTTTGACAACCCCAGTTGGAATGTTGACCGTGGTCAAGTTTCTTCCACTCACGAAGCAAAGCTTTGGTTTCCAGTGTCTTGTTTCTTAGATTTTGGTTTGTCGGAAAGCGGTTCTGCTCTTTGAATACACGGATTCTTCCAATACTTGGGTCTTCTTTCTGGGAAAGGATGACTTGAGGTGTGTCCAACTTCTGTATTGCACCTAATTTTGACACGAATTCGCTGCAGTGGATGGTGTCCATGTTTCCAATAATCGCTGTTATCAATGGGATAGTCTCTAGTTGTTGTGCTTGTGCATGTATTCCGGTGATGACAGCTTTGATAGTGTACAGCTGTACATGTGATGACTTTATATACTTATCAATACCCAGTGGCATTCTTGATTAAAGTATCTGCGTCTTGGTCTATTTTGCTTTGTCTGTATTTGATTGTGCGGTGAAGTCAGCCAATTCCGCTATCCAGCAATGTCCAGTTACGTTAAATTTTCCCGGGAGTAGTTTGTACATACGTCAACGGATGGTTATCGTATCGGTAAAAACAGTAAACGATTTTGCGTAGTATTGGTAGTCCCGAAAATGTTCGCACACCGTCGTGAATTGATATTTTACCTTGGATTTCAAGAATGCAGAATGCTTTGTCAAGTTCCACAATTCCAACGTGCATTTGAGCTGCATTTTATTCAGGGTTCTCAGGAATATAACATCAAGGAGTATTTTCATCAAGGAGTATTTTCACCAAGGAGTATTTTCACTGCGATTTCAAAACGAAGTCATTAAAACACACCGAACATTCTTAGCTCAGGCTACGGTAGCTCAGGCAACGATCATGCGCTTAACAACCGGACCCCTCATTTCAGGGGTTATTAAATCCAATTTCCCATCTCTCCCGAGCTCTCCCGCTGACCAAATACGGGGATATTATGGGCTCGAGGTTGACTGTTTCCATGTCTAATCGTCTAGATATCCTGTATGTGTCGTATTACATTTGAAATTGGAATTGTGATTCAAGACATGTTTAAATATTTTCTGTTTGAAAGATTTAATTACATTTTATATGGAAATGATCGCTTGAATCTGCCGTATCCAACACTACGGGTTTTGTCTACTGAAACTCAGAAAATACGTTTGATTATTCAGCTATTTTTAAGAAAACGGGCTAGTTTGTTAACCTCAGCAAAGGTTACACATCAAAGGTGTGTGATTTTTCAGGAATTTAATATGCTAGTCTTGATAAAGTGCGTACTGTACTGCTGGGGGTCGTAATTTTAATACTTTAAAATCGACAATTAATGTTACCTCAAACAGTCTCAGTGCGATTCTACATGGCTTACTGATTTCTTCTGAAAATGTTGTCCTTTTTAGCAAACACTTATGCGCGCGCTGTTCCGCAGGTTATTTGATGTGAAAAGGCTACGACAAAGTTGCACTGATCAGTAGACCGAGTGAACGCCTGAGCAGGCGTCTTGTTAATTTTAAGTGACGCAAGCTCTTTCACAAGAATATCTAACCCCGGTAGATCAGAGACTTCGGCAACATAAGGAGATAAACAACATTCTCGCAAGTCTACTATACTCATATGAGGTATAGTTCTACCATAGTAAAAAATTTGAAACAAAGACCTCCATTTTAAGATGCCATGAGTCATTAGCAAGCTGTTTAGCAACGTAGACGTTTTAGTTTAATCGATTGATCAAAATATGTCAGTATTCGTACGACACGTTGATCAGCTTGCATGAGATGTTAACTCTTTCTGTGCTGTCCATGACTTTACATGATTACGCTACTGTGAGACGGTTATTTTAATACAAGCTCTTCGAGTTCCTGTAGGACTAGACCAAGTAAGAAATCCCTCGCCTCTCTGAACCAAAATTGTTTTCTTTCTTTTATATCAGACATAGTTTAACGCTGCTCTGACTTAATTTTAATTTTTTTGAACGTAGCTTAAAAAGTTACTGTTCATGACCCAACGTTTCGACAGTCCGATCTCGTGTCTTCATTAGGCGTGATCGTTGTAAAGCGGACAGGTCCCATATTTATACTCTCATACAACCATTGATGAGGTTACCTATCAACAAAATGCAAATAGGCTTCCTGCAGTAGATCGCCGTCATCAGGATTTAATGGAGCGTTGGCGCTATTGATGTCCCAAGCTTCCAAACAACGTACTTGGAATGGTGGTCTAATGATTTCTTAAAAAACTGTTTAGAACCAGTTATACCACCACCACTACGCAAAAACACTGAGGATGAAAATTCGATGATGGGTTTTGCGATTGTTTCGTACATTCAAGGAATTATGGAACCAATTATAAGAATCTTTGGTAGTTTCAACGTAAAAGTTACTCAAACACCTTTCTTAACGTTAGGTCATATTTTTGCAAGAAAAGATGCCATTTATTCCATTTCGTGCAATGACTGTTATCAGGAGTACATCGGCCAAACAAAACGTCAGTTTGGCACGCGTTTAAAAGAGCACCAAAAATCGGTTTTCTTTTCAAAAAAGGAAAATTCTTCTTTGTCGGAGCACGCGTGCAAAACCAACCATGAGATTGCGTGAGATAATTCAAAAATTATCACTACCAATCCATGGTACCACCGAAGACGTTATTTGCAAGCTTGGCACATCAATAGCGCCCACGCTCCATTAAATCGTGATGACGGCGGTCTACTGCTGGAAGCCTATTTGCATCTTGTTGATATGTAACGTCACCTGTCTTCACAATGATCACCCCTGATGAAGACACTAGATCGGAGTGTCGAAACGTTGGGTCATGAACAGTAACCTTTTGAGCTAGGTCAAAAAAAATTAAGCCAGAATAGCGTTAAACTATGTCTGATTCTTCTCCTGCTACGTTGGGAATTTATTTGTTTTCTTTTATATATTTCCCGGGGTTTGTTAGGGTAGATATATCACCTTTGTGAGAGCTGAGTTTCTTCATAAGGTGTGTCGTAACGGGATAGTGCATTTGGTAAATATTAAATGCACAATTGCAGATAAAATTTTACTTGTTCATACCCTGGTTCCAAAAGTTTTCTCTCGTAAGCGAACTCTCGATCACCGCTTTAAAATTATGCTGGCCCGTTTGAAGACGGCAAGCCCTGACCCTGTTGTAACGGCTCAGATATAATAGAGAGAGACGGAATTGTTAATATTGAGGCGTAACGGGTTGCGTAACGGCGTGGAAACGGATCGGCGTGTCGAACGGAAGTAATTGTGCGCATCAAATGGGGTGAATAAACTCTGTGATTTCATATAATCATTACAATGTTAGGACTACATCTGTCTGCGTCGCTCTGGCTAAGTACGATCATGGATAGTAAAAAGACTGGATTGGAAACTTGATGGCGTGAGCATAACAACCTGGTTGCAATTGACAAGCTTAAAAAACCCGAGTATATTCAATGTTTGGGATTAATACAGCCTAAAATGATAATGGAATTGTCTGTAAATACGACAAAGCCACAATACGACAAAATTCCCGTCTATTCTTACTCATTTTAAAAGAAGATATCAAGGTTTACTAGTTAAAATATGCATCCCAAATTCCGAGCAAAACAAAGCACAATTTGGGGACGCCAGTTTCTTCAAAACAACACAGGAATCATCAAAACAAAGATCAACAACGCTTACCCCGAACGTTCGATTGTGGCTTAGGCAGGTTTGTAAGGCGATAAAATCATTTGAAACGTCAACATAGTCATCTGAATGTGAGGATATGAAGAATTTGAAGAAAAGTTCACTAAAAACCTCAGTAAAACAAGCGTACTCACGCCATTCGTGACATCACAATTTGCAACTAGGTTTCAACATCTCTCGAGCAAAGAAAAACGCTTTTCAGCCAATCGGCGGCCTGGAAACACCTCACGTGACTATTAGTTTCCAATCCACTCATTTTACTATCCATGGTACGATGGATGAATCTATTATTCTTATTTGAGACTTTAGAGAAGGATTGGAAAGTTTACTGAAAGCGCATCAGGAAATAGGCATAAATTTGAAATATTTTATTCTAAAAATAAAATTTCTAAAATTCAATGTATTTATATATTTATTTATTTATTTATTTATTTATTTATTTATTTATTTATTCATTTATTTATTTATTTATTTATTTATTTATTTATTTATTCATTTATTTATTCATTTATTTATTCATTCATTCATTCATTCATTCATTCATTCATTCATTTATTTATTTATTTAAGAAAGCTTGTGCAATTTTATTAATTAAGCATAATGATTGGGGTTTTTTCCACCAAAAAGCAAAAACATTCGTTCCCTTTTTTAAATAAGTTTGACGAAACATTAATAACAGAAATTTGTTATTCGATTATTGGCTCATTATGATAGCTGACAACATTGTGGGTTTTTTACGGTTATAATCTTTATGTTATTTAAAAATTTACGCTTTCTTCATCTCGTAGACTATTCGCAATCCATTCTCTAATATAACCGGAATTGTTCTTACGGTTTTTTGTTGACTTTCTTTTTTTCCGATAGTGGTATAGTACCGAGTTTGAGATATGCCATCAATGACAAAAACCAGTCCAAAACGGAAAGATTTATAAGCTAGTATAGAGACACTTCAAAAGAGCAATCCAAATACGAGATTCGTTTTGACTTATGATTATTATAGCCCCTACGAGCAGCGCGAGTACTTCTCAAATATTTGGCAATAATCTTGTCGACTCTGCGGCGATCATGTCACATATCTGGCCATGACTAAATGTCGTCCAAAACAAGCAAGCAATTAAGCAAGCGACACGCTGACATTATAGCTGAACTACGTCAACGGTAGTCACAAAAATATTGCCTCAGCCTTCTACGATACTACATACTCTACCGTTCTTAATTAAAAACTCATTGATTAAGTGGGAGGTAATTACGACAAAATTATCCGCTTTCAACAATCTTTCGCTACAGACTAAACGGCGAAAGAGCGACGTGTTTACGAAAAAAGAACCTATACATTTATATCGAGAATACAAGCAGCAAAGACAAAAGGATCCGACTTTCAATCAAAACACTTTCAATTGGTGGTTTGCAATCAATCCCTTGAGATTTAGAAGACAAAGAAACGGCGGCCATGTGGAAGGAAAATATACTCCAAATACAATAGCTTCAAATGACATTCCTTTGTTAGAGTTCCTCCAACATGGCCGCCATGACGTTAATGCGAACAAAGAATACCGTAAACATTGTGGTATTTAATTTTTTTTTTATATATGATATAAATACGGAATACAATTTGACTTGGTTAATTTTCTGAATTCAGTTTTTCAATTTTAGTAATAACTGATCTATACCGGTTTGCGAAGGTCGCTCAGGCACCAATCAGATTGGAAAAACATCGTGTTAGGTGTTGCATTTACGTATTTGCAGTAATTTCTTTCCTGAATCGAAATAAACAATTTACAAATCGAGATGATAATTTACCTGAGCCGTTATTACATAGGACACCGGCATCTTCTTCGTGCCTACAACTGTGTCTCCCCCATCCGGGATGACTACAGTTTGCCAAATACTGTTCGCTTCCTGTACAAAAAACCTCATTAAGCCATATTGTCCCACCACCATCTGGAACATCACCACCTGGAAGGGCTGCTCTAGCTCCTGGAAAGCCAAGTTGTCGACAAACTACGTTAGCGTCGTTAAAGTCCCAGCTACCATCACAAACTGTTCCCCATGTTCCTTGGTAAAATATTTCAACACGACCAGTACCAGATGTGTTAAATGGTCCTTGTAATCGGATTGGAATACCTATAGAAAATAGAGATAAATTTCAAATGTTCCATTCTCTTAATGAAATATTGAAGAAACAATTTATTTAAGAAAGCTAGTGCAGTTTTATTAATTAATTCATAGTTATTATTAGGTTTTGTTCCGCCAAAAAACATGAGCTCTCCTTTATCTATTAAAATATGTTTGACAAACTATAAATAACAAAAATTCGATATTCTGTTATTGGATCACTGGCATCATCCTGGATATTTTAAGCTGATAACGTTTTATTTTTAAATTAAATTTATCTTATGTGCTTTTAATAAAGTCTATATTATATAAATATAACATTGTAGTTATAATATTTATTATAACTGCATAAAAAGCACGTTATATGTTGCCCATAATGTATGTCATTTAGAGAATTTTAATTCAAAATAGTCAATTATATCGAAAATTTAAAGAAAATATACCAACTTTGCCAATAACAGAGATGAGCAAAATTACGTTTTTAGCTAATGAAAAATTCCATACAAGGAACACAAAAAAAGATTAATTACAAATTGAAAATCTTAGCAAGTAAATGTAACAAATTACTCAGCAATTGCCTGGGCAGTATAGAGTGCAGCACAGTGCAGCAGAGTGGAATTGAGTGCTGTGTAGTGCATCAAGTGCAGTCAATTAAAAGGTTGGTGGATAGCCTGCAAAACAGGTGCAGGGACAGCGAAGAGCTCTGGGTACAAAGACTGTGACCGGGACAGGGACAGGGACAGGGAAAGTGACGATTACGTAAACGGACACCGTGAACTGGACGTGGAAAAGTAAGGCAAGAAAGCAGGGACAAAAATAAGAAGAAGTATATTCACAGTCACAGTCCGTCCCAGTAATAGTTACAGATACAGTCACAGGTACAGGTAATCTATGCGTGGACTTCGATGTAGACGTGGAATCGACCGTGGACGTGATGTAAACGTGGACGTTGACACTGACGTAGACGTACATGTGGACGTGACTGGAGAAAGGCGAGCGGGATGGGGATATAAGGAAGCACAGGCAAAGTTAGAGTAAACCTGAATGCTGACGTGAACGTGGTGTTAGACGTGATTGTAAATGTTGACGTAAACGTAGAGGTAAACGTCAAAGAAAACGGGAACATAATCGTGGACGTGTGGTCCTGGACGTGTGAACATGGACATAGACGTGGACGTGGTGGCCACCGAGAAAAATTGTGGGAAGGACCCAGGGCAAGTTATCGATTTGTGGCCCCTGATGACGTCACATGGGTCGATTTGGGGGACCTAATGACGTCACACGTCATAAGGTCGTGTCCACGTGGTCCCCTGATCTTTACACATTCTGGGCCTCGTGTTTTCGTAAGTCAAAAACTCAAGTCTCAAAAATTTTAAGGGGCCCTTCTCAAGTTGGGAGCCCGGGGAAAATTGCCCCCCTAGCCCTATATCCCCCCCCCCCCCCTTCTCGGTTCCCTGTGAACCTATACCAAGACAAGGAATTTGGACCTAGATGTACAGCAGATATAGATACGGTTGCAAATATTCAACTTGACTTACCTTGAGCAATAGGATACTGGATGGCGACGCCGCAGATTAGCAATGCCAAAAATTGCCTGTTCATGCTTGAGTCTTTGTAGAAATCCACAAATAGCAACGAATTAATTGCTTTCGTAATGATTAACTTTCAAGTCTTTTGCGCCTTGTTTGTCGATCTATCCTGGGATATATTCAAGTCAGAAAGATTTGGTATGAATGTCAGATTTGAATAATAAATATAATAATAATGATACTAATAAATATAATAATAAATATAATAATAAATAAATTCCCAACGCAGCCAGGTGAAGAATTAGACATAGTTTAATGCTACTCTGGCTTAAAAGTTTTTTGAACGTAGCTTAAAAAGTTACTCTTCATGGCCCAACGTTTCGACACTCCAATCTAGTGTCTTCATCAGGGTATGGGCGATCGTTTTGAAGACAGGTCCCATATTTATACTCTCATACAATCATTTAGTTTTTCTTTTTAAAAAAGAAAACCGCTTTTTGGTACTCTTAAACGCGTGCCAAACTGACGTTTTTTCTGGCCGACGTACTCCTGATTACAGTCGTTGCACGGAATGGAATAAATAGCGCTTCTTTCTGTTCTTTCACAATACGATCCTTAGGTTTTGCAAATATATGACCTAACGTTAAGAAAGGTTTTTGAGCAACTTTTACGTTGAAATTACATAAGGTTCTTTTAATTGGTTCCGTAATTCCTTGAATGAACGGAACAATCGCAAAACCCATCATCGAATTTTCATCCTCAGTGTTTTCGCGTTGTGGCGGTGTAACTGGTTTTAAACAGTTATTTTTAAGAAATCATTAGGGTAATTATTCCCCTTTAACACGTCAAATACATAATGTTGCTCACTTTCCCTCGACTCGCCACTAGATAGTGTGCCCTGGACTCTCAAAAACAAAGTTCTTGAAACGGACTTCTTATGGCATATGGACTTCTTATGGATGGTGAGAGTCAAATGGGAGGTATTTTTCAGCATTTATAGGTTTTCGGTAAATCCCAGTTTCGAGATTACTTAAATTCGATCGAGCCTTGGATTCAATTCACGGTAGAACGTGAAACGAATAGAAGTTTGCCTTTCTTGGATTTGGTTGTCAAAAGAAAAGACCACGGGAATCTCGAAACTGGGGTATACCGAAAACCTACACACACTGACAAATACCTCCCATTTGACTCTCATCATTCTATATGATATAAGAAGTCCGTTTCAAGGACTTTTTTTTTGAGAGCCCAGGGCATACCGTCTAGTGCCGACTCGCGGGAAAGTGAGCAACAGTATGTATTTGACGTTTTAAAGGCGAATAATTACCCTAATATTTCTTAAAAAACTGTTTAAAACCAGTTTCAACACCACCACCACGCGAAAACATTGTGGATGAAAATTCGATGATGGGTGTTGCGATTGTTCCGTACATTCAAGGAATTACGGAAACAATTAAAATAATCTTATGTAGTTTCAACGTAAAAGTTGCTCAAAAACCTTTCTTAACGTTAGGTCGTGTATTTGTAAAACGGAAAGATCGTATTGTGAAATAACATAGGAAAGATGCTATTTATTCCATTCCGTGCAATGACTGTAAACAGGAGTACATCGGTCAGACAAAACGTCAGTTTGGCACGCGTTTAAAAGAGCACCAAAAAGCGGTTTTCTTTTTCAAAAAGGAACACTTTGCTTTGTCGGAGCACGCGTGAAACACCAACCATGAGATTGCGTGACATTATTTAAAAATTATCATTACCAATCCACAATACCACAAAAGACGTTGTTTGGAAGCTTGGCACATCAATAGCGCCCACGCTCCATTAAATCGTGGTGACGGCGGTCTACTGCCGGACGGAAACCTATTTGCATCTTGTTGATAGGTAACGTCATCGATGGTTGTATGAGAGTTTAAATATAGGACATGTTGAAGACACTAGATCGGATTGTCGAAACGTTGGGTCATGAACAGTAACTTTTTAAGCTACGTTCAAAAAACGTTTAAGCCAGAGTAGCGTTAAACTATGTAAAATATAATAATAATGATAATGGTGATGGTGATGGTGATGGTGATGGTGATGGTGATGGTGATGGTGGTGGTGATGGTGATGGTGATGGTGGTGGTGATGGTGGCGTTGCTGGTGCTGGTGGCGCTGGTGTTGCTGGTGCTGGTCCATGTGTTGCTGGTGGGGGTGATGGTGCTGGTGATGCTGGTGTTGGTGATGGTGCTGATGGTGCTGTTGATGCTAATGCTCCTGCTGATGCTGGTGCTGGTTATGGGGCTGGTGGTGCTGGTGCTGGTGCCAATGCTGGTGCTGGTCCTGTTGATGGTGGTAGTGCCGGAGTAGGTGATGATAATGCTGGTGGTCGTGGTCGTGGTGGGGATGGGGTGGGGGTGCGGTTGAGCGCTGGGGGTGATGGTGGTGGTGGTGGTATTGCTGGTGATGGTCCTGGGGGTGGTGGTGGGCCTGGTGGTGGCTTTGGTTGTGGTGGTGGTGTTGGTGCTGGTACTGGTGGTGGTGCTGGTTGTGGTGGTGACACTGGTGGTGTTGCTGGTGGTAATAGCGCTGGTGGTCGCGTTAGTGGTGGTAGTGTTGGTGGGGGTGGTGGTGTTTATGGTAGTGGTGCTGGTTGTACTGGTGGTGCTGGTGGTGCTGGTGGTGCTAGGTTACTGGTGCTGATGGTGGTGGTGGTGCAGGTGGTGGGATGGTGGTGGTAGTGATTTACGCGGTGGTGTTGCTGGTGGTGGTGCTGGGGTGGTTTTGGTGGTGGTGGTGCTGCTGGTGCTGGTGCTGGTGATGGTGGTGGTGTTAGGTTGCTGCAGGAGGTGGTGGTGGTGGAGGTGGTGCTGCTTGTGTTGGTGGTGATGATGGTGTTGCTGGTGGTGGTGGTGGTGCTGGTGGGATGGGATTGGTGGTGATGTCGGCGGTAGTTTTGCTGGTGGTGGTGCTGGAGGTGGTTTTGGTAATGGTGCTGGTGCTGGTGGTGATGCTGGTGCTGGCGCTTGTGTTGGGGCTGGTTGTTGTGGTGGTGGTGTTGGTGCTGGTGCTGGTGCAGGTGGTGGTGCTGAAGATGGTGGTGAGGGTTCTGGTGCTGGTGATGGCGCGGGTGCTGGTGATGGCGCTGCTTCTGGAGGTGTTGCTGGGGGTGGTGATTGTTGCGTTTGTACTGCTGGTGGTTGTAGTTGTTCTGGTTGTGGTGATGGTGGCGCTGGTGGTTGGCAATGGTGCTGGTGGGGTTGGTGGTTCTGGTGCTCGTGCTGGCGTTCGTGGTGGTAGAGGTGGTGGTGGCGGTGTTGGTAGTTGTGCTGGTTGTGCTGGTGGTGCTGGTGCTGTTAGGTTACTGGTTGTGCTGGTGCTGCTAGGTTACTGGTGGTGATGGTGGTGGTGATGCTGGTGCTGGTGGTGGGACTAGTCATGGTGGTTCTAGGTTGCCGGAGGGGCTGGTGGTGCTGGTGGTGCTGGTGGTGCTGGTGCTGCTGGTGCTGGTGCTGCTGGTGTTGGTGCTGGTGCTGGTGCTGGTGCTGGTAGTGATTGATGTGCTGATGGTGCTAGTGGTTGTGGTGGTGCTGGTGCTGGTGGTCCTTGTGGTCGTGCTGGTGCTGGTGGTACTGGTGGTGGTGTTGCTAGTGGTTGTGGTGGGGCTGATGTTGGTGGTGGCGATGGTGGTGGTGTTGTTGGTAGTGGTGGTTTTGGTGGTGCTGGTGGAGATGTTGGTGCTGGTGGTGGTGCTAGTGCTGGTGGTGATGGTTGTGGTGGTTGTGGTGCTGGTGGTTCTTGTCGTGCTGGTCGTCGGGCTTCTGGTGGTTGTTCTGGTGCTGGAGCTGGAGCTGATGCTGGTGGTGCTGGATTTGCTGATGGTGCTAGTGGTTGTGGTGCTGGTGGTAGTTGTGGTGGTTGTGGAGCTGGTGGTCCTTGTGGTCGTGCTGGTGGTCGTGCTGGTGGTGGTGGTACTGGTGCTGGTGCTGGTGCTGGTGCTGGTGCGGTGGTGCTGATGGTGCTGGTTGTGCTGGTGGAGCAGGTGGTTGTGCTGGTGCATGTGTTGGTGCTAGTGCTGGTGCACATGTTGCTGATGCTGGATGTGCTGGGTGTGCTAGTCGTTGTGGTAGTGGTGGTGGTGCTGCTGGTGCTGGTTGTGGTAGTTGTGGTGCTGGTGCTGGTGGTCCTTGTTGTCATGCTGGTGATCGTTCTGGTGGTACTAGTCGTGGCGGTGGTTGTGCTGGTGTGCTGATGCTGGTGCTGGTGGTGGTGCTGATACTGTTGGTGCTGGAGGTGCTGGTGGTGCTAGTGGTTGGGCTGGTTCTGGTGTTGGTGCTGGTGCTGGTGGAGATTTTGATGCTGGTTCTGGTGGTTGTGGTGGTTCTGATGTTGGTGGTGGTGCTGGTAGAGATGGTGGTGCTGGTCTTAAAAATATTTTTATTCATATTTTCTATAGCATGTGATTCAATATATTATATTTGTAATTTTTATTCGTAATTTTATATATGTATTTCGTGTTTGTTGTAATAGTTATTTGTATACATATGTAATTGTAATCTAAGTTAAGAATGTAACAAACGGCCTCTTGAAAAACAGGTGCCTATGGGCCCTGAAGGGTTACCGTTTTCAAATATTTGTAAATAATAATAAAATAAAGTGCTAGTGCTGGTGGTGGTGCTGATGCTGGTTGTGCTTGTTGTGGTGCTGGTGGTTCTTGTGGTCGTGCTGGTGGTGGTGCTGCTGGGCGTAATGGTGGTGGTGGTGGTACGTGTGTTGGTGGTGTTGGTGCCGGTGCTGCTAGTAGTGCTAGTGCTGGTGGTGGTGCTGCTGATTCTGGTTGTGGTGGTTGTGGTGCTGGTGGTTCTTGTGGTCAAGTTGGTGGTCGAGTTGCTGATGGTGGTGGTGGTGCAGGTGGTGGTGGTGCTGGTGCTGGTGCTGATAGTGGTGCTGGTGCTGATAGTGGTGCTAGTGCTGGTAGTGGTGGTGGTGCTGGTTGTGGTGTTTGTGGTGCTGGTGGTTCTTGTTGTCGTGCTGGTGTTCGTGCTGCTCCTGGTGGTAGTATTGCTTTTGGTACTGGTGGTGCTCGTGTTGCTGGTGGTGCTGGTACTGGTGCTGCTGGTGTTGGTTCTGGTGCTGGTACTGGTGCTGATGCTGGTGGTGATGGATGTGCTGATGGTGTTGGTGGTGGTGCTAGTGCTGGTGGAGATGTTGGGGCTGGTGGTGGTGGTGGTGGGGGTGGTGGTGGTACTGGTGGTGGTGGTGGCGCTGGTTGAGCTGGTGGTGCTGGTTCTGGTGGTGGTGCTGATGCTGGTTTTGTTGATGGTGGTGCTGGTGGTGGTGCTACTGGCGGTGGCTTTGGTGGTGCTAATGGTGGTGGTGGTTCTGGTGGTGCTGGTTGTGCTGGTTGTGCTGGAACTGGTGGGGCTGGTGTTGGTGGTGTTGGTGGAGATGGTGGTGGTGCTGGTGGAAGTGGTACTGCTGGTGCTGGTGGTCATGGTGGTGGTAGTGCTGGTGCTGGTTGTGCCGGACCTGTTGGTGCTGGTGGTGGTGGTGGTCGTTATGGTGGTGGTACCTGTGGTTGTGTTGGGTTGCGCTGGTGTTGGGGCTGCTGGTGCTAGTGGTGGTCCTGATGCTGGTGGTGGTGGTGAAAATGCTGGTGGTGTTGGCTGGTATGGTAGTGGTGGTGCTGCTTGTTGTGGGGATGGTGGTGTTGTGGGTGGTGATGGTGGTTGTATTGGTGCTGGTGGTTGAGGTCATTGCGTTGGTGGTAGTGCTGGTGCTGATGGTGCTGCTGGTGGTGGAGGTGGTGCTGGTGGTGGTGCTAATTCTGGTGCTGGTTCTGGTGCTGTTGGTGGTGCTTGTGGCGGTGGTGGTCCTGGTACTGGTTGTGCTGGAGCTGGTGGGGCTGGTGTTGTTGGTGGTGGTGGTGTTGGTGGTGCTGGTGGTGGTGTTTGTGGTGGCGCTGGTGGTGCTGCGGCTGGTGTTGTTGTTGGTGGTGGTGCTTGTGCTGGTGTTGGTTGTGGTGCTGGTGGTGGTGGTGGTTTTGGAGGTGGTGGTGGTGGCGCTGCTGGTAGCGCTCGCTCTGCAGCTGGTGCTGGTGGTGATGCCGGTGATGGTCGTGCTGGTGTTGGTTGTGCTGGTTTTCCTTGTGGTGGTGGTGCTGGTTGTGCTGGTGTTGGTGCTAGTGTTGGTGTTGCTTGTGGTGCTGGTGGTGGTTTTTTTGGAGGTATCGGTGGATGTGGTGGCGATGTTGGAGGTGGTGGCGCTTGTGGAGGTGGTGCTGCTGGTGCTGGTGGTGGTGCTGATGCTGGTGGTGGTGCTGGTGCTGGTGGCGGTAGTGGTGGTGGTGGTGGTGGTGGTGGAGATGGTGGTGCTTGTGTTGTGGTGGTGTTGGTGGAGATGATGGTGCTGGTGGTGGTGCTGGTGGTGCAGATGTTGGTGGTGGTGCTGGTGGTGGTGGTTGTACATGTGGTGTGGAGGGGCTTGTTCTGGTGCTGGTGCTAGTTTTGGTGTTGGCGGTGGTGGTGATGTTGTTGTTGGTGGTGTTGGATATGGTGGTGCTTGTGTTGGTGGTGGTGCTGATAGAGATGGTGGTGGTGGTGGTTGTGCTGCTGCTGGCTGTGCCTGAGCTGGTTGTGCTGGTGGTGGTGGTGGTCGTTGTGGTGGTGGTACCGGTAGTGGTGGTATTTGGCGCTGTTGGAGGTGGTGCTGCTGGTGTTGCTGGTGCTGGTGGTGTTGGGTGTGGTGCTGGTGGTTCTTGTTGTCGTGCTAGTGCTCGTGCTGCTGGTTTTGCTGGTGGTGCTGGTACTGGTGCTGGTACTGGTGCTGATGCAGGTGGTGCTGGTGCTGGTGCTGGTGCTGGTGCTGGTGCTGATGCTGGTGGTGCTGGGTGTACTTGTGGTGCTAGTGGTTGTGATGGTAGTGATGCTGGTGGTGGTTGTGTTGGTTGTGGTGCTGGTCGTCCTTGTTGTCGTGCTGGTGGTCCTTGTTGTCGTGCTGGTGGTCCTTGTTGTCGTGCTGGTGGTCGTGCTGCTTGTGGTGATGGCGGTTGTGGTACTGTTGGTTGTGGTGCTGGTGGGGCTCGTGTTGGTGCTGTGTTGGTGCTGATGTTGGTGGTGGTGGTGATGGTTGTGGTGGTGCTGGTGTTGCTAGTGGTGCTGGTGGAGAATTTGGTGCTGGTGTTGGTGGTGTTAGGGTGGTAATGGTGGTGGCGGTGGTGCTGGTGGTGCTGGTGGTGGTGGTGGTGCTGGTGGTGGTGGTTGTACATGTGGTGTGGTGGGGCTGGTGGTGGTACTGGTGGTAGTGATGTTGTTGTTGGTGTTGGAAATGGTGGTGCTTGTGTTGGTGTTGTTGCTGATGGATAAGGTGGTGTTTGTGCTGGTGCTGGTTGTTGAACTGGTGGTGCTGGTGGTGTTGGAGCTGGTGGTGTTGGTGTTGGTTCTGGTGGCGGTAGTTGTGGTGGTGCTGGGACTGGTGGTGTTGGTGTTGTTGGTGCTGGTGGTGCTGGTAGTGGAGGTGGTGCTGCTGGTGCTGGTGGTGGTGCTAATGCTCGCGGTGGTGGTGTTGCTGATGCTGTTGGTGGCACTAGTGGCGGTAGTGGTGCTGGTGCTTGTTGTGCTGGAGCTGGTGGGCCTGGTGTTGCTGGTGGAGGTGGTTGTGGTGCTGGTGGAGATGATGCTGGTGCTGGTGATGCTGGGCCTGCTGTTGTTGTTGGTGGTGGTGCTGGTGCTGGTTTTGGTGCTGGTGCTGGTGCTGGTGTTGGTGTTGGTGATGGTGGTGGTGGCGCGGCTTGTCGCGCTCGTTCTGATGGTGGAGTTGGTAATGTTGCTGGTTGTTGCGATGGTGGTGCTGGTGGTGCTGGTGCTGGCGGTGCTGGCGGTGCTGGCGGTGCTGGCGGTGCTGGCGGTGCTGGCGGTGCTGGCGGTGCTGGCGGTGCTGGCGGTGCTGGCGGTGCTGGCGGTGCTGGCGGTGCTGGCGGTGCTGGCGGTGCTGGCGGTGCTGGCGGTGCTGGCGGTGCTGGCGGTGCTGGCGGTGCTGGCGGTGCTGGCGGTGCTGGCGGTGCTGGCGGTGCTGGCGGTGCTGGCGGTGCTGGCGGTGCTGGCGGTGCTGGCGGTGCTGGCGGTGCTGGCGGTGCTGGCGGTGCTGGCGGTGCTGGCGGTGCTGCTGGTGCTGGCGGTGCTGGTGTTGCTGTAGCTGGTGTTGCTGTAGCTGGTGGTGCTGTAGTTGGTGGTTCTGTTTGTGCTGGTGGTGCTGGTGGTGCTGTTTGTGCTGGTGGTGCTGGTGGTGCTGGTGGTGCTGGTGGTGCTGGTGGTGCTGATGGTGCTGGTGGTGAGATGGTGGTGATGGTGTTGGTGGTGGTGCTGATTGAGATGGTGGTTTTGGTGTTGGTACTACTGGTGGTGTTTGTGCCGGAGCTGGTTGTCTTGGTGTTGGTTCTGGTGGTGGTGGTGGTTTTGTTGGTGATACCGGTGGATGTGTTGGCGATGTTGGAGGTGGTGGTGCTGGTGGAGGTGTTGCTGCTGGTGCTGGTGGTGGTGCTAATGCTGGTGGTGTTGTTGTTGGTGGTGGTGCTGGTGGTGCTGGTGATGCTGATTGAGTTGGTGGTTTTGCTGGTGGTGCTGGTGCTGATGCTGGTGATGGTGGTGTTGCTGGTGTTGCTGGTGGTGTTGCTGGTGGTGCTGATGGTGCTGATGGTGCTGGTGATGCTGGTGGTATTGGTGGTGCTGGTGGTGCTGGTGGTGCTGGTGGTGCTGGTGGTGCTGGTTGTGCTGGTGGTGCTGGTGGTGCTGGTTGTGCTGGTGGTGGGAGTGGTGCTGGTGGTGCTGTTTGTGCCGGTGTTGGTGCTAGTGTTCGTGTTGGTGGTGGTGCTGGTTGTGGTTTTGTTGCTGATACCGGTGGATGTGTTTGCGATGTTGGAGGTGGTGGCGCTGGTGGAGGTGTTACTGCCGGTGCTGGTGGTGGTGCTAATTCTGGTGGTGTTGTTGTTGGTGGTGGAGATGGTGGTGATTGTGTTGGTGGTGGTGCTGATGGAGATGGTTTTGGTGGTGCTGGTGCTGGTGCTGGTTGTACCAGAGCTGGTTGTGCTGGTGTTGCTGGTGGTTGTGGTGGTGGTATTGGTACCGGTGGTGGCGCTGTTGGAGGTGATGGTGGTGGTGCTGATGCTGGTGATGGTGGTGTTGTTGGTGATGTTGCTGCTGGTGCTGGTGCTGGTTGTGCCGCAGCTGGTTGTGCTGGTGTTGGTGGTGCTGCTGGTGGTGGTGCTGGTGCTGGTGGTGACGCTGGTGGAGGTGTTGCTGCTGGTGATGGTGCTGGTTTTGGTGATGGTGGTGTTGGTGTTGGTGGTGTTGGTGGCGGTGGTGGTGGTTGTGTTGGTGGTGGTATTTATGGAGATGATGGTGCTGGTGGTGGTGCTGGTGGTGCAGGTGTTGGTGGTGGTGGTTTTACATGTTGTGTGGTGGGGCTGGTTCTGGTTCTGGTGCTGGTGCTGGTGTTGGCGGTGCTGGTGATGTTGTTGGTGCTGGTGGTGGAGATGGTGGTGCTTGTGTTGGTGGTGGTGCTTATAGAGATGGTGGTGGTGGTGGTGCTGCTGGTTGTGCTTGAGCTGGTTGTGTAGGTGTTGGTGGTGGTCGTTGTGGTGGAGGTACCGGTAGTGGTGGTGGTTGGCGCTGGTGGATGTGGGGCTGCTGGAGTTGGTGGTGCTGGAGCTGGTGGTCCTGGTGGTGGTGGTGCTGGTGCTGCTGCTGGTGTTGCTGGTGCTGGTGGTGTTGGTTGTGGTACTGGTTTTTCTTGTTGTCGTACTAGTGCTCGTGCTGCTGCTGGTGGTGGTGGTGGTGCTGCTGCTGGATGTGTTTGTGGTGCTAGTGGTTGTGATGGAGGTGCTGGTGGTGCTTGTGTTGGTTGTGGTGCTGTTCGTCCTTGTTGTCGTGCTGGTGGTCCTTGTTGTCTTGCAGGTGGTCGTTTTGGCAGTCGTGATACTGGTGGTTTTGGTGGTGGTGGTGCTGGTGCTGCTTGTACCGGAGCTGGTTGTGCTGGTGTTGCTGGTGGTTGTGGTGGTGGTATTGGTACCGGTGGTGGCGCTGTTGGAGGTGATGGTGGTGGTGCTGATGCTGGTGATGGTGGTGTTGTTGGTGTTGGTTTTACTGGTGGTGGTGCTGGTGGCGGTGCTGGTGGCGGTGGTGGTATTGGTGCTGGTGCTGGTGTAAATGATGGTGCTGGTGGTGGTGCTGGTGGTGCTGGTGTTGCTGGTGTTGCTGATGGTGCTGGTGGTGCTGGTGGTACTGGTGGTGCTAGTGGTGCTGGTGGTGCTGGTGGTGCTGGTGGTGCAGGTGTTGGTGCTGGTGCTGGTGGTGCTGGTGTTGCTGGTGTTGCTGGTGGTACTGGTGGTGCTGGTGGTGCTGGTGGTGCTGCTGGTGCTAGTGGTGCTGGTGTTCCTGTTGGTGCAGGTGTTGGTGGTTATGCTGCTGGTGGTGGTTGTACATGTGGTGGTGCTGGAGCTGGTGCTGGTGCTGGTGGTGATGTTGGTACTGGTGGTGGTGCTGTTCGCGGTGGTGGTGATGTTGGTGGTGGTGGTGGTGGAGATGGTGGAGCTTGTGTTGGTGGTGATGTGGATGGAGATGGTGCTGGTGGTGCTGGTGGTGCTGGAGGTGCTGGTGTTGCCGGTGTTGCTGGTGGTGCTGGTGGTGCTGGTAGTGCTGGTGGTGCTGCTGGTGCTAGTGGTGCTGGTGTTCCTGTTGGTGCAGGGTTGGTGGTTATGCTGCTGGTGGTGGTTGTACATGTGGTGGTGCTGGAGCTGGTGCTGGCGCTGGTGGTGATGCTGGTACTGGTGGTGGTGGTGGTGCTGTTCGCGGTGGTGGTGATGTTGGTGGTGGTGGTGGTGGAGATGGTGGAGCTTGTGTTGGTGGTGATGTTGATGGAGTTGGTGGTGGTGGTGTTGGTGCTGGTGCTTGTTGTGCCGGAGCTGAAGTTGCTGGTGTTTGTGGTGGTTGTTGAGGTGGTGGTACCGGTGGTGGTGGTGGTGGTTGGCGCTGGTGGAGGTGGGGCTGCTGGTGCTGTTGGTTATCCCGATGCTGGTGGTGGTGGTGGTGGCGAAAATGCTGGTGGTGTTGGCCGTTGGTGGTGGTGGTGGTGGTGGTGGTGGTGGAGGTGGGGCTGCCGGTGATGGTGGTGGTCCTGTTACTTGTGGTGGTGGTGGTGGAAATGCTGGAGGGGTTGGTGGTGGTTGTGTTGGTTGTGGTGCTGGTCGTCCTTGTTGTCGTGCTGGTCGTCCTTGTTGTCGTGATGGTGGTCCTTGTTGTCGTACTGGTGGTCGGGCTGCTGGTGGTGATTTCGGTACTTGTGGTTGTGGTGCTGGTGCTGGTGCTGGTGTTGGTGATGACGTTGGTGGTGCTGGAGGTGCTGGTGATACTAGTGGCTGTGGTGGTGCTGGTCTTGGTGGTGGCGGTGGTGGTAGTGGTGGTGCTGTTGGTGCTGGTGGTGCTGCTGGTGCTGCTGGTGCTAGTGGTGCTGGTGTTCCTGTTGGTCCAGGTGTTGGTGGTTATGCTGCTGGTGGTGGTTGTACATGTGGTGGTGCTGGAGCTGGTGCTGGTGCTGGTGCTGGTGGTGATACTGGTACTGGTGGTGGTGGTGGTGCTGTTCGCGGTGGTGGTGATGTTGGTGGTGGTGGTGGTGGAGATGGTGGAGCTTGTGTTGGTGGTGATGTTGATGGAGATGGTGGTGGTGGTGTTGGTGCTGGTGCTGGTGCTTGTTGTGCCGGAGCTGGTGGTGCTGGTGTTTGTGGTGGTTGTTGAGGTGGTGGTACCGGTGGTGTTGGTGGTGGTTGGCGCTGGTGGAGGTGGGGCTGCTGGTGCTGTTGGTTATCCTGATGCTGGTGGTGGTGGTGATGGTGGTGGTGGAGGTGGGGCTGCTGGTGCTGGTGGTGGTCCTGTTGCTTGTGGTGGTGGAAATTCTGGTGAGGCTGGTGGTGGTTGTGTTGGTTGTGGTGCTGGTCGTCCTTGTTGTCGTGCTGGTGGTCCTTGTTGTCGTACTGGTGGTCGTGCTGGTGGTCGTGCTGCTGGTGGTGATGGCGGTACTGGTGGTTGTGGTGCTGGTGGTGCTGGTGCTGGTGTTGGTGATGACGTTGGCGGTGCTGGAGGTGGTCGTGGTACTTGTGGTTGTCGCGCTGGTGGTGCTGGTGCTGGTGCTTATGTTGGTGCTGATTCTGGTGGTGCTGGAGGTGCTGGTGTTGTTAGTGGTTGTGGTAGTTCTGGTCTTGTTGGTGGCGGTGGTGGTGATGGTTGTGGTGGTGCTGTTTTTTTGTGCTGGTGCTGGTGCTGGTGGGGATTTTAGTGCTGGTGGTGGTGGTGGTGATACTGGTGCTGGTGGTGCTGGTGGCCCTAGTGGGGGTGGTGGTGCTGGGTTTGGTTGTTGGAAAAGTGGTGGTGATGGGGCTGGTGCTGCTGCTGGTACTGGTGCTGATGATGGTCGTGGTGGTGGTGGCACTGGTGCTGGTGGTGGCGATTTTGGAGGTGGTGGCGCTGGTAGAGGTGTTGCTGCTGGTGCTGGTGGTGGTGCTAATGCTGGTTGTGCCGGAGCTGGTGGTGCTGGTGTTTGTGGTGGTCGTTGTGGTGGTGGTAACGTTGGTCACCCGTGGTGGGTGGCGCTGGTGGAGGTGGGGCTACTGGTGCTGGTGGTGGTCCTGTTGCTTGTGGTGGTGGTGGTGTTGGTACTGGTGGTGGCGCTGTTGGAGGTGGTGCTGCTGGTGATGGTGGTAGTGCTGGTGCTGGTGATGGTGGTGTTGTTGGTGTTTGTGTTGCTGGTGTTTGTGGTGGTTGTTGAGGTGGTGGTACCGGTGGTGTTGGTGGTGGTTGGCGCTGGTGGAGGTGGGGCTGCTGGTGCTGTTGGTTATCCTGATGCTGGTGGTGGTGGTGATGGTGGAAATGCTGGTGGTGTTGGTCGTTGGTGGTGGTGGTGGTGGTGGTGGTGGTGGTGGAGGTGGGGCTGCTGGTGCTGGTGGTGGTCCTGTTGCTTGTGGTGTTGGAAATTCTGGTGAGGCTGGTGGTGGTTGTGCTGGTTGTGGTGCTGGTCGTCCTTGTTGTCGTGCTGGTGGTCCTTGTTGTCGTACTGGTGGTCGTGCTGGTGGTCGTGCTGCTGGTGGTGATGGCGGTACTGGTGGTTGTGGTGCTGGTGGTGCTGGTGCTGGTGCTGGTGCTGGTGTTGGTGATGACGTTGGTGGTGCTGGAGGTGGTCGTGGTACTGGTGGTTGTGGCGCTGGTGCTGGTGCTTGTGTTGGTGCTGATTCTGGTGTTGCTGGAGGTGCTGGTGTTGTTAGTGGTTGTGGTAGTTCTGGTCTTGTTGGTAGCGGTGGTGGTGCTGGTTGTGGTGGTGCTGTTTTTTTGTGCTGGTGCTGGTGCTGGTGGGGATTTTAGTGCTGGTGGTGGTGGTGGTGGTACTGGTGCTGGTGGTGCTGGTGGCCCTAGTGGGGGTGGTGGTGCTGGGTCTGGTTGTTGGAAATGTGGTGGTGATGGGGCTGGTGCTGCTACTGGTACTGGTGCTGATGATGGTCGTGGTGGTGGTGGCACTTGTGGTGGTGGTGGCGATTTTGGAGGTGGTGGCGCTGGTAGAGGTTTTGCTGCTGGTGCTGGTGGTGGTGCTAATGCTGGTTGTGCCGGAGCTTGTGGTGCTGGTGTTTGTGGTGGTCGTTGTGGTGGTGGTACCGTTCGTCACCCGTGGTGGGTGGCGCTGGTGGATGGTGGAGGTGGGGCTACTGGTGCTGGTGGTGGTCCTGATGCTCGTGGTGGTGGTGGTGTTGGTACTGGTGGTGGCGCTGTTGGAGGTGGTGCTGCTGGTGATGGTGGTAGTGCTGGTGCTGGTGATGGTGGTGTTGTTGGTGTTTGTGTTGCTGGTGGTGGTATTGGTGGTGGTGCTGGTGGTGCTGGCGGTGCAGATGTTGGTGGTGGTGCTAGTGGTGGTGTGTGTACATGGGGCGGTGGTGAGTCTGGTGCTGGTGCTGGTGCTGGTGGTTGTATTGACGGTGGTACTGTTGCTGGTGGTGGGGCTGTTCGCGGTGGTTGTGATGTTGGTGGTGGTGGCGCTGTTGGTGCTGGTTCTGGTTATGCCGGAGCTGATGGTACTGGTGTCTGTGGTGGTCATTGTGGTGGTGGTACCGGTGGTGGTGGTGGGTGGCGGTGGTGGAAGTGGGTCTGCTGTTGCTAGTGGTGGTCCTGAAGCTGGTGGTGGTGGTGAAAAGGCTGGTGGTTTTGGCCAGTGGTGGTGGGGGTGGTAGTGGTGGTGGTGATGCTGGTGGTGGTGTTGGTGGTGGTGCTGGTGCTGGTGGTGGTGGTGTTCGATCTGGTGGTGCTGGTGCTGGTGGTGGTGGAGATGGTGGTGCTTGTGTTGATGGTGGTGTTGATGGAGATGGTGGTGGTGTTGGTGCTGGTTGTGCCGCAGCTGGTCGCGCTGGTGTTGCTGGTGTTGCTGGTGGTGGTGGTGGTGGTTTTGGTACTGGTGGTGGCGCTGGTGGAGGTGGTGGTGGTGGTGATGGTGGTGTTGTTGGTGTTGCTGTTGCTGGTGGTAGTGCTTGTGGCGGTGGTTGTGTTGTTGGTGGTGCTTCTGGAGATGATGGTGCTGGTGCTGGTGCTGGTGGTGCTGGCGGAGCAGGTGTTGGTGGTGGTGCTGGTGGTGGTGGTGGTTGTACATGGGGTGGTGGTGGGGCTTGTGCTGGTGCTGGTGGTTGTATTGATGGTGTTACTGTTGGTGGTGGTGCTGCTGTTCGCGGTGGTTGTCATGTTGTTGGTGCTGATGCTGGTTGGTGCTGGTGGTGCTGCTGCTGGTTGTGCCGGAGCTGGTAGTGATGGTGTTGGTGGTGTTCGTTGTGGTGGTGGTACCGGTGGTGGTGGTGGGTGTCGCTGGTGGTGGGGCTGCTGGTGCTGGTGGTGGTCCTGATGCTGCTGGTTGTGGTGGTGCTTGTGCTGGTGGTGTTGGTGCTTGTGCTGGTGGTGGAGGTGATGGTGTTGGTGGTGGTGCTGCTGGTGGTGCTGGTGGTGTTGGAGCTGGTGGTGCTGGTGCTGGTGGTGCTGGTGTTGGTGGTGGTACTGGTGGTGGAGGTGGTACTGCTGGTGCTGCAGGTGGTGTTGCTCGTGGTGGTGATGGTGCTTGTGCTGGAGCTGGTGGGGCTCGTTTTGGTGGTGTTTGTGGAGGTGGTGGTGGTTCTGGTAGAAGTCGTGCTGCTGGTGCTGGTGGTGTTGGTTGTGCTGGAGCTGGTTGTCCTGGTGGTGTTGGTGTTTCTCGTGGTGCTGGTGGTGTTGAAGCTGGTTGTTCTGGTGCTGGTGTTGGTGGTGGTACTGGTGGCGGTGGTGGTGGTGCTGGTTGTGGTGGTGCTGGTGCTGGTGGTGTTGGTGGTGGAGGTGGTCTTGCTGGTGCTGGTAGTGGTGCTAATGCTGGTGGTGTTGGTGGTGTTGTTGGTGGTGGTGGTGTTGTTGCCGCTGGTGGTGACGCTCGTTACGCCGGTGGTGGTGCTGGTGGTGCTGGTGGTGCTGGTGGTGCTTGTGGTGCTGGTGGTGCTGGTGGTGCTGGTGGTGCTGGTGGTGCTGGTGGTGCTGGTGGTGGTGCTGGTGCTCGTAGTGATGGAGCTGGTGGTGGTGGTGGTGCTGTTAGTGGAGGTGGTGCTGCTGATGCTAGTGGTGGTGGTGGTGGTGCTGCTGGTGGTGGTGCTCGTGGTACTGGAGCCGGTGGTCCTGGTGGTGCTGGTTGTGCTGGTGCTGGTTGTGCTGGTGCTGGTTGTGCTGGTGTTTGTGCTGGTGTTGGTGCTGGTGTTGGTGCTGGTGTTGGTGCTGGTGTTGGTGCTGGTGTTGGTGCTGGTGTTGGTGCTGGTGTTGGTGCTGGTGTTGGTGCTGGTGTTTGTGCTGGTGTTGGTGCTGGTGTTGGTGCTGGTGTTGGTGGTTGTGTTGGTGGTGGTGCTGATGGTGGTGGTGGTAGGGGTGCTGGCGTTTTTGGTGTTGTTGGTGTTGCTTGTACATGTGCTGGCGGTGGTGCTAGTTATGGTGGTTGTGGTGGTGGTGGTGGTGCTGCTGGTGGTTGTGCTATATATATTGAGATGAAGAAAATTGCACGTCGCATCCCAGGTTTGAACTCGATCTCGTTTGCGTGCAAACCAACGATGTTACCACCACACTACTGAAGCAGGCGTCGGAATTTATCAAAATATTATGGTTATACTTTACAGTTCTTTCTTCTCATATTTACAAAGAACATTGCTTGGTGTCTAAAAGTATTTGCATTTTGAAAACTATTCAAACTCCCTGGCTGGCTGCCACGGCTGTATTCATTTATGGCATTTTAAATTTATTTAAACTAATATAATAAAAACAATTTTTAATTTCGAAATCTGAATTGCTGAAAATGTTTTCACATACATGTTAATAAATATTTCAACAGCATTTGTACGTTTTACAAAAGAAAAAATGTTCCCTTTCCATTTTTTATATAATAGATAAATCCCTCGAACGTCGGGATATATGCGATATAAAGCCCTCGGACGCGCTGACTTAATTTATTATTGAGGAGGTTTTCCAACAAAGTTTTGTGTATTTTTTCCACCTCGGACAAAGATTTTCCTTGTTTTTTTCCATCATTTCGTATCTAATTATTATTATTCAAGGGCTTTATGCGATATTAAGGTCTCGGAAGAACAAAGAAAACCGACTCAATAATAAATTAATCTAAGTTATAAACAACCACTTAGTCATAAGTAGTTTTACAATAAGAAAACTATTTAAAAGAAGATGAGACGGCAGCCACAGGTAAAAAATACAAGGGGCATTGGCAAGAAAAAACATGCAATGCATGGATATTATACGTTTAAAATACTTCAAGGACACACAAAATATAAAATAAAATTAACAGTGATGGGATGTAATTATAAACAGGGAAACTCGAACAGTTTTGCTACTAAATGTTCGGTGTTCAATCGAATGTTCGGTGTTTCACCTGTTCGTATTGTTGTTCCTATTCGTTTAAATCTTCTATACTACTCCAAGTTGGAAACAACAATTATCTCGCTTTATCCGCTAGCTTCAGCCGTCGGCTTTAACTGTCGCCTTTTGCACTTTCTCTAAATATCTGTTGACACCTGGTGAGCTGAAAGCACTTGAAAGCCATGGCGTTGTCGTAAATTATAAAGCGGCCTCGTAAATTTAAACAACGCTGAGCACCGACGAATTTATACATTTTCCTTAAGCATATGGTCATAATTATTAAATGACTAATCTCCCAAAAAATTACTATTTGTTATATTCATATGGAACTTTTTTAAAAATCATGATAAACATTTGGAGTATATTGTAAGTCCATTAAGGGTATATAAATTATGAGCATTTGGCAGTATTTCTAAATTTGTCCAATTACCAAATTGTATTTTGATTTTGAGAACGGCGGTTCTCTGTCATCATAAATCACTACAAACACGCTTGCTTTCAGTAGTGTTTGGAAAAATCGAAAACTTAACGTCTGTAACTTTGCCGTCATTTTAGCCATGCTGATAATAAAAAAATAAATTAATACACAGGGGATTTCGACCCAATTATGAAAAATTACCACAGTAGTTCAGTGTTGACAAGTCGTTTTTCATCTTTTTCTAACCATCTGCCGTTGTTATTTCTTTATTCCTACTCTGTAAGACGTTGTTCTTAGTTCTCTTTACTATAGACGTAGCTCTTAACTCATAAAAGACGTTTTATTAATGGTTGTCGAGGAAGCAATAAAATAAGTGAGGAAGGTTTACCAGTGAAGAAGATTTTGTAGCGAAGTAGGTTTACTAATGAGGAAGGTTTATTACTAGTGGGAATAGTTAACTAGTTGGGAATTAGGTTTATTCGCGAGTAGGTTCAAAATGTGAACATGTTAAATACCGCATAAAACAATTTAGAGTCTGAGAAAGTTGTAATTGATCAGGCGTATATTGTTGAGGAAGAAGGTATTGTTTGCAGAGAAACAAATAAGCTAACCAACAAATGCGCACCACTGGGATTGCAGCGTACAGCACTAAAGCCTAGTTATCACTTGTCGTAAGAATCGGAGACAATCTATCCCCGATCGTCGGCGATTCTTACGGCAGCCAGGTTCACACTTGTCGTGACTTGTCGTAATTCGTGCCAAAGTTTAAACTTTAAAGATGGCGGGCTGAAACAGACGGATGATTTTACACGGACAACGACACTCCCTGAACCCGAAGGCAGTTTGCATTATTTAAATAACGAGAAAAGGCAGTGCGAATACTCTCATATCTTTGCTTGCAAGTATAAAGAACTTCTGTTTCATGACTGCGTTCGGTGGTATGTAAAGCAGCGATCTTCTTCCATGAATTCAATTTTATTTTTTTATCCTTGAATTGTGCGCTACTCCTATTATACGGACAAGGGAATTCGTTTACAATTTCCATAAACGCGGTGTCTTCACCGTTTCTGAACTTTCCTGCTAGAGATTTCAGGTAGCTTTCGCTGGATGCCATCTTGTATTACCGAGAATCATCCCCGATTGTTCCAGACGAGTGGTTTCAGTGTTCTTCAGTGTTCACACATGTCGTAACTAGTCGTAAGAATCCCCGATCGTCAGCGACCGTCTGGGATGCATTTTCCAAATAGAAATTATTCCGATTCTTGCGATGCTTCCGATCAGATCGGCGACTGCCTGGGACGTTACTTCAACCAAGTTCACACCTGTCGTAACAATCCCAAACGATCGGGGACTGGAAAAATCCCCGATTCTTACGATTCTTACGACAAGTGAGAACCAGGCTTTAGAAGCCTGATGTCTGCCGCTTTCCGCAGCAATCGAACTTATTTAGAAACAGTCGATATTCAGTAATAGTATGGCAAAGCTTACCAAAGCAAAGCTATTACTGTGTTATAGCAAAAGCCACAATTTTCGCTGTTTTAAGATGTGATGTTACAAATGATAATGAAGGAAGGTTGAAAACCTTTCTCAACTCTTAATTTCGCTCTTTCAGTAGCTGAGACACATTCGAATCTCTCACACTTCTTAAATATTATATGACACACGTTCTATACAATGTCTGAGGGTTAAAAACACAACAGAACATAATTTTACCTGTTCGTATAGTTATTCCTATTCGTTTAAATCTTCTATACTATTCCAAGATGGAAACAACGATTCTCTCGCTTTATCCGGTATCTTCAGCCGTTGGCTTTAACTGTCGCCTTTTGCACTTTCTCTAAATATCTGTTGACACCTGGTGAGCTGAAAGCACTTGAAAGCCATGGCGTTGTCGTAAATTATAAAGCGGCCTCGTAAATTTAAACAACGCTGAGCACCGACGAATTTATACATTTTCCTTCAGCACATAATAATTAAATGACTAATCTCCCAAAAAATTGCTAATTGTTATATTCATATGGAACTTTTTTAAAAATCATGATAAACATTTGGAGTATATTGTGTGTCTATTAAGGGGTATATAAATTTTGAGCATTTGGCAGTATTTTTGAATTTGTCCAATTACTATATTGTGTTTTGTTCAAAAGCGCCGTTCTCTGTCATCATAAACCACTACAAACACGCTTGCATTCAGGAGTGTTTGGAAAAATCGAAAACTTAACGTCGGTAACTTTTCCGTTATGTTTTTAGCCATGCTGATAATAAAAAAAGAAATCAATACAGAAGGGATTTTGACTCAATTGTGTAAAAATTAGCACAGGAGTTCAGCTTTGACAAGTCGTTTTGCATCTTTTTCTAACCATCTGCCGTTATGCTCTGAAGCTCTGGTAGCTTCAGCCGTCAGTATTAACAGCAATCTAATTTATATCGTCTCATCTGAAACAAAAGGAAAAATGTCCTGCATCGCTGTTAAAATGTATTTTTCCCTTTCTCAAAAAATCTGTTGACATCTGGTGAGCTGAAAGCACTTAAAAGAAATGGTGTTGTCGTAAATTATGAAGCGGCTTCGTAAATTTAAACAACATGAGCACCGACGAATTTATGCCTTTTCCTTCAGCACATGGTCACAATAATTAAATGATTAAACCCCCCAAAAATTGCCATTTGTTATATTCATATGGAATTTTTTTTTAAATTATGATAAACATATGGACTATATAATGTCTATTAAGGGGCATATAAATTATGAGCATTTGGCAGTATTTTTGCATATTTCACTAATAAAGAGTGTTTTGCCAAAAGCGCCGTTCTCTGCCATCATAAATCACTAAAAATACGCTAGCTTTCAGGAGTGTTTGGAAAATCGAAAACTTAACGTCAGTAACATAATATTTTGTTTTTAGCAATGCTGAAAACAAAAAAATTATTTTAATACAGAAGGGATTTTGGCCCAATTGTGTAAAAATCACCTCAAGAGTTCAGCTTTGACAAGTCATTTTTCATCTTTTTCTAACCATCTGTCGTTGTTTATTCCTACTCTGTGTTCGTGTTCTTAGTTCTCTTTAGGCGTTGCTCTTAACGGATAAAATACGTTTTATTAATTGCATTACTGAGCTTTTTATACAATTTTCACACCGGAAGTAAATACCGAAAATCAGTATATTTAAATACGAAAATACATACATCTAAATGCACGACACCTCGGGCCCTTTCTTATAAAGATCTTAATTCTTTTCTTCTACTTTTTGACATTTACAAATCACATCTATACAACTATCAACGAAATATAAACTTAAATATTGTCTGTTCTTTTTTAATCCTCTTTTACTAAGACAAGTTAATTCTTCAGATCTGAAATGTATTCTATTTTGCCTCTTAAAACTAATTAAGCCACATTACAAATTTGACCTATTAGGCTCTTTTACAACTCTTTCCGACCTCGTAACTCTAGATAGTTTATCTAACTGAAATAAATTCAGACGCTGGCTTGTTTTTCCGGAAGACGGCTTTTCTTAAGACACATTCATAGTCTGACCAGTTTCTCTGGAAGATCGTTGGTTTTCTGAAAGATCTGGTTCCTCAGTTGCTTGTTCACAAGGTTCTTCAACTTTAAGCAGGTGTCGTCGTTGATTCCTTCAAAATTGTTCAATTTGTGACTGCACATAGTATGACCTTTGGGTGTTCTGCTTCGATGACCACAACTACTTTCGGACTTCCTTTCTGATCTTGAATTTTAACGACGACTCGATCCTAGTTTCAAAACTAACATAATTTTGCTCCCCACGTCATAATTTATTTTTTGTTGCTCTTTATAAAAAGAAAGCTGCTTTTGAACATTCGCAGTTTTCATGACCTTTGGTTGCAGTTGCTCTTTCGTCCCCGGGAGTACGGACTTAATGCGGCGGGACAGAAGGTGTTTGGACGGACTACGGAATTCCAGACTACATAATTATAACGGACCGCAATTTTTCAGTATGCAGTTTCAGAACTTTGCTAGTCAATGGGGATTTAATCACGTGAACAGCTCTCCAAGATTAGCCCAAGGTAATAGAGGAGTCGAACGAGCAGTGCAGTTTGCAAAATTCCTAGTGAAAAAGTTCGACAGGACGGAAAAGATCCATCTATGTCTATGCTAAACCATCGTAACACACTTCGAGATAGCGTTCTGGGAAAATCTCGCAAAATGAGTTTTCAACTTTGCAATTACCATGAATGATGCAAGGGAACTCAGCAAATCGATTTTGAACCACGCCGAATAGAAATCTTCGGCCAAGATACTATTTCTGCTCAAATCAAAGATGTTGACGCCAATTCTTTGCCAAGGTTTGGAAGGAATTCAAAGAGGTTTAAGAGGCTCTTTTTGTTGAAGCTTAGTTTCTGTTGCCATTGTATACAGCACACTGTTTTACTATATGATTTTATTTGATTTTACCATACATGCTCGGCAAGTATACAGGCGCGACGGTATCATTAATTCGTCGACAATTTATCAGCGGTTCTTTAAATACATGCTCT
This sequence comes from Paragorgia papillata, assembly GCA_035771165.1. Classification (NCBI taxonomy): domain Eukaryota; kingdom Metazoa; phylum Cnidaria; class Anthozoa; order Scleralcyonacea; family Coralliidae; genus Paragorgia; species Paragorgia papillata. The sequence continues at coordinate 94,838 of JAWNZC010000452.1, read as the reverse complement.
TTGAAGGCACGAGGGATCGATGGGGAGGAGATACAAGTGCTGGGAATGAAAGAGTTTGAAGTGCACCTCGAAACTCTGACTGTATTACATCCGTTTGTGGTCGTGTGAATGAGGGACACCTGTATTTTGGGTGCCGACCTTTTGAAATCAGGGCAAATGCTGGTCGACTTAGTAAATTCGAAGTTTATGGCCGACGGGAGAAGTAACATTGATCATCGAGACAACCAAACCAACTGTAAACTAGAAATACAATAACGCAAACCCCTCGTATTCATTGTTTATTATTATTAATGCGCTCTGCCTTCAATCCTTAAGAACGGCTACTCCTTCAAATTCAGGATAGGGGCGTACCACTGAACCCTTAAATCATGTTGTTTACTCCAGACAAAGGAATTGCATATTTTCACACAAAAATGGCTAAAAATGGTACCCTGTTCCAAACTGAAAGAAAGGAAAACATAGGGTACCTTGTCCTAGCCTAAATAACTGCCAACATATAAGAACAGACCTTGCACCAGCTCAAAAGCGTGATAATTATTACACCGGTACCCTGTTCCAAACTAAAAATGGCAAAAATGAAAACCATACCCTTGCCAGTGGTGCATCCCTGTATCGTGAATATATGGGAGTCCTGCACCTCCCGGGCCTTCACTTGTCTGATTTATTATTCCTATTGTAGCATACAAGTATAAATTATATATATTGTCTTTTTGCATAAAATACAATATTTTGACAACCCATTTGTATTGCTGTTTAATCGGCTTATTATACCACAGCAAGTATGTGACTATAGAAAGCAGAATTTTTTCAGCTTTGGCAAATGCCCAACACAACAGCAATGCCCTAGGTAAACATTTTTAAAAGTACTGTAGATAAATGCCACACTCCCAGGCATAAAAAGTTTGCAAATGCCTGACATCGTTCCAGGGAGGAATAGCTAGGCATTACTCCAATTGATGAATTATAATATAATGAATGCATACATCTAGAAATAAGACTATACAAAACAATGTGCTGTACAGTAAACGTATAAAAATATCAAATACATGATTGTACAAGTACATGTACGCCACCAACCATTCCTACACAGAGATATATTGTTATTACGTTTTCTTTTGTTATTAATAAATAAATGTTTTAAAAAATTTCTCTGTACCTTCGCCTAATTTTCGGCCTCTAATCCATTCCTCACATGTGTTATTGAGTCATGAATTCACGTTTTTCTCTTCGCTGTCTCTCTTTCTCTTGTGCTATTCTTTTTGCTGTGTTTTCTTGCATAATTTCTAGCCTTTCTCTTTGCTGTTCCTCTCCACTGATGTAGTTCTAGACACCGTGATTAGCCTTGATATTGCGAGTCGCTGTTTTTGTTTCTTCGACTATAAACTCTGATGTAATTTTAGATGCTGTGTTTTGTCAGTCCTCAAGTCGCTTATACTGTAGTGTAGTTCTCCTTGTAATGTTCCCTTCCTTCGTTCGCTTGTTTCTTTGTCTTGCCTTTCCCTTGAATACGTATCAACATTTCTAGCCTATAAAAATATTTTCTTCTGCGAACTTATGTACTCAATTAAAGTCTCAAACTCAAACGAAAAATGATGTTTTTGACGTAAAATAGCAAAACTGCACTTAAACACTTGTACCCTTTTAACCATCATCACCCCGCGGATCCCCGACTTGGTCTCCGTTGATCATTACATATAAACTAGAAATACATGAATGCATTAAATACTCATTGATTTTGGCGATTTTTTTTGCTGTATTTCCAAGTAATTTTTGAGCTGTTGACTTTTAATTCTGCCTTTGCAAAACATGTATGCATAGGGATGCTAAATGCTTGTTAAAAATATTTTGAAACATCCTAAAAACATATTTTGTACAACCAGAATTTAATAATGAAATCTAAGTTTTGCTTTGATATGCTAAATCAGTTTAGTCATCTTATCCATATTAAAATTATAAAATTATCTTGAGGATTATCATTTTGTTTTTATATCTGTTTATATTGGCTGTATATCAGGAGTGCTTATTTTAATCAGGGTGGGTGGGTGGGTGGGTGGTTGTGTTTCAAAAAAGCATTTAATAAAAGCGGGCGAGGGGTTGTTAATAAAAGGTTAAAGGTGCATACAATGCCAATGAAAAACATCACGTCTATACATAAGCTTATAAAGGTAGTGTTTTAAGTTAGCTTTAGTTAAGCTGATTTATGGTTTGGATGAGCAAAAGGAAAGCACGAAAACGTGAAGCTGTATATTGTTTAGGTTAAGCGAAAACTTGAAAACAACAAGAATCCTACCGTTATATTTATTAAAATGATTTGACCACGGAGTGACTATGTAAACACTGCAATTCAGATCGAGTTTTTGTTTACCATACGGCGTTTGGTTTCTTCAAGTTCTCTGGTTTCTCTTCAAGATATATTATTTGTTTGTATCCTTCTTTTCTTCGTTCTCCATTTCGTTTCGTTTAAATAAACGAAAGCAAAATACCATTTATTTGAGAGTTTATAGTTTTCTTCGTCGCTAGTCACCAGTGTATAACTATTCTTACCGCGTGACACCGTGCCAAACATATATATATATATATATATAATCTATTTCCCAGATTTCGTCTCCCTCGCTTTTTCTACAGGCATGTAAAGTGGACTACATGCATGTCGAGATTAGATTAGCACCCTCACCGGGCCTTCGGTCCTACGCCCGGGCTCGGGATAGATAAATAAATAAATAAATAAATATATATATATATATATACATATATATATAGTTCAATCTACAGGCACGGTGTTTCGCTGTACAACAGCTCATCAGTGTAGCTCGGAACAATCTGAATGAATTTCACCAATTACTTATACACATGCGATCGTCGGTGACAACCGCATGTGGGACAGCATCGGTGAAGTACATTCAGATAGCGTGAAGTGCGCATGGGCCTAGAGTGCTCAAACTTCCACAAGGGTAGTGAGCGTAGTGAGCGTTATATATATATATATATATATATATACATACAAATGGATCCCCAAAACGCCAACATGGGTACAATCCCCGACCGGACTTACCGCCCACTCCGCCGAGATTAGAACCCTCGCGTCGCGAGGCCCGCTCCGCGAACCACACGAACACGAGGGGATAAACTGAGCGTTTTGTTAGAAAGTTACTCTGAAGTTTTTGTAAACGGGCCGAACGACCCTTTGGGTCAAACTAAGCGAGCAGAGCACTGTATTGACACAGGAGACAACCGTCTGCAGGTGAAAAACGGTTATATATTATCCCAATCCACCTCAATACTTTCGTGAACAAACCAGAGTTGGAAAAAGTATTCAACCTTCCTCCGAATGGGTTTTTAAGTTTAGATAACCTTCCTCAAAATATATAGCGAGAATTTTGTGTTTTGCAATGTTCATAAATACTGCGTGACTCTTACAGTACCTTGGTTTTCTAGGTTTTCCTAGGTAAGCTTTGGCATACTACAATAGCTACTAATAACTGACCGCTGCTGACTGATAGCCTGCCAACTACCCTCGACTGCTGCGAAGATACAGACATCACAGCAGACATCAGCGTACATGTTTCACACATGTAACTGCTGCCACTGCCAGTGCTGCATAATTGTTGGTTAGCCAAAGTTTTGCTGCATATCGCATTTCTTCTCGACACCTTGCTTGATCAATTGTAACTTTCTCAGATTACCGAATGTGTTGTTTCACGTGTTTTCACTTTAAACCTTCCTCACTAAAGTAAACCTTCCTCCGGGTGGTACCCGGATACCCGCAGCTTTTTTCCAACTCTGGAACAAACAAGTGACCGACATGCTGGAGAGAGGTTTTATTCGACCCAGAAACAGTCTCTGGTCTTCACCAATAGTACTGCCTCCAAAAAAAGATGGCAACTATGGATTTTGTGTTGACTTCCGTCGGGTAAACTCGGTGACAAAGAAATACGCTCATCCTACGCCTCGTATCGACGAGATCCTCCATGGACCCTGCTTCCCGGTATTGGCGACTACCCTTGAAATAAGAGGACATGGAGGAGACAGCCTTTTCTGTTGGTTTAGACGACTATGAATTCACAGTTATGCCTTTCTGCCTAACTAACGCTCCTGCCTTCCTGCGCATGATGGGGATGCTACTGAAAGGAATTAAAGGATGCTTTGTATTCCTTGACGATATATATATATAATCTTTTCGGAAACGTGGGAAGAACATCAACGCATTTTAGAAGAAGTCCTTCGGCGTATTATAATAATATTTAATTCTTATACCGCGCATGTTTCATTCAAATATGTTCACATGCGCCCATACATCAAACGTGTATCCCCACAACCAAATCACCCCCAAGGACCCCCCAATGTGGCCGTGTCGAGGCATATCAAAGGCGCCTTGGGCAGCCGCCATACGACACAGTTCAGACCACGGATCCCAGCTAAGCCCTAGGTGTTGATTTTACGGAGGGAGGAAAACCGGAGAACCCGGCGCAAAACCCTCGGAGCACAGGAGAGATCAACTAAACTCTACTCACATGAGTCCCAAGCTCTAGAACGGGGTTGTTCCCAGACGGTCACCCATCCAAGTACTAATCCCGTCTAACCGGGCTTAACTATTGGTGAGAGGCAGGTCCCTAACAGCACACGCCATCCGTGCTCCCCTCGGGCAGCAGATCAAGCGAGACAAGTGTCAATTCGCTCAGTCGGTCAAATTCCTCGGCCACATCGTATCTGCGCGAGGAACCGAACCTGATCCATCGAGAGTCGAGGCTGTGCGAGACTTTGCGACTCCATCCTCTCTCAGCGATGTTCGGGGGTATGGCGTCGCACCATAGGAGGTTTATCAAGAACTTTTTATTTTATTTTTTAGATTTACTTAATTAATGTTATTATAATCTGATATGTATTTATTTATTTATGGATACTTCATGTTTTTGTAAGCAGAGGGATTCTTCAGAATTGGAGGATTAATAAATCGTATCTATCTATCTATCTATCTATCTATCTATCTATCTATCTATCTATCTATCTATCTATCTATCTATCTATCTATCTATCTATCTATCTATCTATCTATCTATCTATCTATCTATCTATCTATCTATCTATCTATCTATCTATCTATCTATCTATCTATCTAAGCCTCACCACTCCACAACCTGACCAAAGTTGGCCAATGCGAATTCTGCTGGACATCTTCAGCCGACAGTGCGTTCAAAGAGCTCAAGAGTCGTCTGTATTCAGCGCCAATATTGTCCTTACCAAACCTCTCCATACCGTTAACCGTTTACACAGACGCCAGCGATTCAGGCCTCGGAGTTGTCCTGTCCCAAACACAAAGGAGAGCACGAACACGTGATTGCGTCTGCCAGTCGCAAGTGAGGGATTATCGAAGCTTGACTTGGCTGCAAGGATTGAAAGAACCGAAAGGTCGGCGGTGGGTACTCGCTTTACAGGAATACGAGTTCGATATTAAGCATCGTCCAGGTCGACAGCATTGCAATGCGGACTTTCGAGGTTTTCCCGAACGGCACCTTTTCAGGAACTAGAACAGCGTCCTGGGAAGGCACTGGCGGTTGGTGTAAGAGTCACTGAAGTGTGCTCATCGTGGTCAAGAAAGGAGATCCGCAGCAGGCTGATCCAACCATTTCTTTGATAATGCAGAGCCTTACCCATGCCACTGGAGAGCCGCAGGATAGCGGAGATTGAAAAGAGAATGGGGAGCTGCGGCGCGACAGGCAGCTGTGGCCACAGTTCGAGATGGTATACCGTCGTTCTATACCGTCGTATGGACAAGAGTACCCAGCGAACTGGCTAGTTTTATTCGTACCTCGAAAGATGTGGCCAGAACTTTTGAAGATTTTGCACAATGATCCAAGTTTAGGGCACATGGGCGTCAATCGTTGCTTGGAACGCTTACAACAACGATATTATTGGTCAGGGATGGCGACAGAAGTGCAGCTGGGGATAGCCGAGTGCGAAAAGTGCAACCGCCGTAAGACACCCATCCAATCACAAAAGGCGCATATGAAGAGTATAAATGTTGGACAGCCAATGGAACTATGGGCAATGGTTTTTCGTCTTCGGTTCTTGTAAAACTTCGTTTCCGCTGAGCCTTCGGGCCGCTGAACTGTGAACCTGTCGAGGAAACGCTGAAACGTGATATATTTCTTGCATAACTGTAAAATATTTCACGGCGTTCTCAAACATATTACACGTTTGGAGAGAAAGAAGTCAACGCAGACAGATCAAATTTCACGCTTTCATGAAGTTCGTAGCTGATGGAAAAGATTGTGGATTTGTGATCACAACGACACTATAGCCACGTTTACACTACAGGCCTAGATATGTAAACGTGCGAGGACTGACCTAAGACTACTTAGGACTGCGTTTATAGGCCCAGCGTCTTACGTCGGTCCTAGGTACACAGTCCCAGGTCAGTCTCAGTTCAGTCCTCCAGTGTACTTTTCGAACCTGACATGGTCTAGTTTCCGTAACAACTACTTAAATCTAAGCCCACGACAACATTTAAATTTTTGAAGGCCGGCAACCATAGCCAGATCGCGCGCAAGTAAATTCCCAATGGCTGCTCGGAAATTATGTTCGGACGGATGGAGAATGAAACACAGCAGTTGATTTTGTTGTGGGGAGATGCGAGAATTCAAACCGAACTTGACGATTTTAGCGTGCGAAACGATGATGTTTATCTCAAGTTGGCAGATTCGATATAGAAGAAAAAGGATTTAACAGCGATGCCAAGCAAATCAAAACTAAAATCAAACATTTTCGAGGAGTCCACCGCAAACTGCGCCACTTGTTCGATGTAGTCTGGCATTTTTAAGTCGTTATGGCGCCTTTGACACCAAAAAAGGAAACAAATACAACAAGACAATTTGTTAGATTTGCGTTTCCGTCATGTGACTGCTGTACATACGGACAATCGCTTCAGGTCTTTTGACCCCGAGGGCTCTGACCCCAGGTCAGGTCTAGTCCTGCAGTGTAAACGCGGCTTATATGACCGGAACTGAATACAAGTAAATAAATGTACGTTTGCGACTCTTGCGTACTTTGCAGGAAGCAGTGACCGCGCAATATGTACAAACAGACAATTTATATTTATTACCTGAAAAAACTTCTGAAATTAAAGACAGTGAACTGCAAAGATTTTAGATAGCAAAATATATATAAGCTTTCGCCTCATTCGAAACCGAAGAAAAGTGGTATATATATGGAAAATACCGGTACTGTTATCGTTTATAGAAAAACATATAGATAATTAAGCTACTTTGACAACACTTACAAGTCTCAAAACATGAAACATGAACAAGGTTGTCCTTTGTATTTCACATAATATTTTGGGTTTTCGGTTTAGAGACACGGTCTTTACTCGCAGTTCGCAAACCAGAATAGCTGAAGCCTATAGCCGGAGCAGGCGCAGCAGCAACACAAACTCCCAGGATTTTCTGGAACCAGTTGCGAAATAAAAGAAGACATCTTTATTCTTTACCCTGTATCTGATGATTTGGCATCTCAGTTGCCCAAACTTTGTCACAAAATTTTATTTGCAAAATTGCATGGCGTATTTTACTTTATTCTTAAACGTGGAACCGAAAACTGATCAAAATATTTCATCTACGAGAGCACCAACATCGACGCCGTCTCAAGTTTGTTTTGCCATTTTCGATCGAGTACGTAAACATAGCTTAGCAACCTGGCGACCTCCTGCAAAACGTGCATGGTGGTCACGACCGCCGAGAGAGGAGGGTAGCCAGGGCAACTGCCCCAGGGCCCGGACCACACAAGGCCGGGCCCGCTACCACAGTCTAGGGCCCAGGCCAAAGTGAAAGCTAGAAACTAACACTATTCTTACATTCAAAATAGCCCCAGATGGCCTCCTGGCCGTCTAAAAATTCAAAATTTTCTGGAGGCATGCCCCCAGACCCCCTAGAAGGGTCGAGTCTTCGACGCGATCCGACTTACCCCGGGGCCCATCATGGCTCTCGGCGGCCTTGATGGTGGTGGCCATTGATTAACACCGCGGAAAATATCTGCGCGTGCGTTAGTTTTTAGTACTTTATTATGAAATCACTATGGACAGAAAATGGCGGGCAGTTTGGATGTCACATCTCTAAGGTGAGCTAGAAAAATACGATGATTTAAAATATAATACGTCTAAAATAAATTTTAGACGTAAACAAATACAAAAACCGAAGTAAAAATTTGTTTAAACCTCAACGTCCTTTTGTCGCCGTACGGTTGACGATACGATAAAAGCAGAATATTTATTCGTTATCTTTTTCCCGAAGAATGATTTTTTTTGGCGTTGATAACAGTGAAACTTCGTTCATTACTCGATAACATGTGTAGGTTAAAATTTTTAAATAATTGAACAGCTGCTTATATTTTAAACTTGAATATGATTGACTGATCGGTATGGACCCGATCTCCTTGATAGTGAGATCTTGAAGGCAATGAAGGAAATGAAAGATGGAAAAGATGAAGGGACAGATAACATGCATACCAGCGGAAATTCTCAAAACTCTTCAAGGCAAAGTTAGATCGACCAGTTCAGTTTCAGGAGAGGGCGTGGAACAAGATATACAATTGCCGTATTGCGGCTGTTAATGGAGCGGAATTTGAAATATGGGAAGGATGTATACACATGCTTTGTTGACTTTGAGAAAGCGTTTGATCGGGTAAACTGGGTCAAGTTAATGGATATAATCTGCATCATCGGTATAGACCAGAGGGATAGACGGCTAATAGCGGCATTGTACCTTGGACAAACAGCCAGCGTTCGAGTAGGCAATGGAGAATATGAACCAGCAATCATTTTGAAAGGAATAAGACTAGGATGTCTTTTGTTGCCTTTACTTTTTAACATTTATGCTGAGGCAATGATAAGGGAAGCACTAGATGATGTTGAAGTAGGTGTCAAAGTTAGTGGACGTTTAGTGAAGGCAGTGAGGTTTGATGATGATCAGGCCATGACTGCTAATACACAGGAGGAACTGCAAAAAAGTATGGATAGGATGAATAGTGTAGTGGAAGACAGTGGCATGAAAATAAGTGTTAAGAAAACAAAGAACATGATGATAGGGAAAACCAGGACTGTAGTAGTGAAAATACGGATAAATGGCAAAGACCTAGAACAGGTGTCTCAGTTCAAGTACCTTGGTAGCATCATTTCTGAAGATGGATATTCTGAAAAAGAGATCAAGTCAAGGATAGCAATGGCTATAAGGAAACATTTAACAAACAAAAAGCAATACTGCCTGGATGTTTGGATCTGGAACTGAAGAAGAAAATTATAAAGACACTGATTTGGAGTATGCTGCTGTATGGAGCTAAAACTTGGACATTGAAGGGGGAAAGATATAAACCGTCTGGAAAGTTGTGAGATGTGGTTGTGGAGACGTATGATGGAAATCACTTGGGTGGAAAAGGTCAGTAATGAACAAGTGCTGCGTAGCATTGGAGAGGAACGACAGCTGATGCAATATATAGGAGGAAAAAGGATTGGATTTGGCACGTCCTGAGACATGAAGGGCTATTGAAGGATGTGATCGAAGGAAGAATGCTTGCGAAGAGGAGACGAGGTAGAAAAATAATTGGAATACTGGATAAAATCAAGAAGGGAGAGTCATACGCAAAAACTGAAGCAAAAGCACAAGATTGGAAGGGATGGAAAGAGCGATGAACCTGCCGTTAGGCAAACCACTAGAGAGAGAGAGAGAGAGATGACTGATTTAATATTTTGATATTGTCGGCGGAAACACAACATCGAAGTTACGTCTAATTTTAGTGTAGTTTTTGTGTGTGTTTATGCCTCAAACCTCTTTCACTTCATAAATAATGTCTGTTTAGTGATATATGGAACTGTCACATTACCGTACCTGCTTGCAAGACGTTACGAGACCAACTTAAATTGTTTTTTTAAAAGTACCATCAAATTTTCCGCCATATTGAATTTTAAAATTTAGGAACTTCAATCAGGATTCAAATTCTCCAATCGCAATGTTAACTTCGGATTACTGAAAACACCTTCCATCTTTCAAATAACTTATCCAAAATCTGTGTTATCCAAAAAATGATAACCTGGCCCAAATGAGGCATTGAGGCAATGACACTGTTATTCAATAGTTATAGTATTTGCCGCGACACCAGAAAATTACCAATGGTGCCAAAAATACGTCAGAGATTAGACCCTATATAGCTAGCTGTTGTTCGAGTGATAACAAGTGTTGAAATTGAATTAACGTTTGACTGCATGGGCAATTTTAAAATATGCCACAGATGACGTCAAATTCATGTTTGTCTGAGTTTATAATTTATTATTGCTTTTCCGACAAAAGAAAATGGCTCATTAAAAATCCCTCGAGTTGTTTGTCTGAGTTTTGGTCTATAAATAGTAACTGTGCGCTTCGCTATTAAAACTCTTGCTCGAAATGTCAGTATTTCGTCCGTATATATGTAAAACATTGGCAGTTTTTAACTTTTCGGCAGTTTGACCTCATTAATCGCATTTCCAACAAAAAATAACGTACGTACTAGAAGTTACTATCGCAAGTGAAGAGCTGCCTCAAATGGGACAAAAGCCTTTAGCCTACTCTACAGGCAACTCTGTGCAGTCTGTGGCCAATGTGACACCCCCCTTGCCCACTTCACGTAAGATTGCACACTCCACCCCGAGATTACCCACTCCACCCAAGATTGCCCACTCCACCCAAGATTGCCCACTCCACCCAAGATTGCCCACTTCACCTGAGATTGCCCACTCCACCCGAGATTTCCCACTCCTTCCCACTCCGCCCAAGATTGCCCACTCCACCTAAGATTGCCCACTCCACCCGAGATTGCCCACTCCACTTAAGATTGCCCACTCCATCCACGTTTGCCCACCACACCCAAGTTTATCTCACCTCTTCACCATAAGAGCCCACAGAGTTGCCTGCGAAGGAGGCTGGACAGTCCAAAAATTTAATATTAATTACAATAGACAGAGTATTTACACATCTCTTCTATGGTCAACATACATACAAACATACATACAAACATACCTCACAATATCTCGATTTCGTTGACTATACATAGCTCGGCAAACAGGCCTGGACATGAGACACAGGTAGCCATGTCAAGATTAGTGTGCGCAGCAATTACTTCACTCGTTTCGTGTATTGGTGTGCACGAAAAACGCCAGAACCTTGATAACCGGAAGGGCTCAAATGCTTCTCGTGAGAGAGGCGAAGTTTGTAAAAAAAAAACAGAAAGAAAAACAATTTGATCACCTGGCCTTAAGTTCTCGTCAAGCGGATGTGGCCACATACACAAGTATAGACTTCGTGAAGAATGCCTTCGGAACAAATGAAGACGTTGCGTCAAAAATGTAGGATCACATTCAGTTAGAATATATCTCATGTAAGGCGCAATCACGTCTAATCTATATGTATGCGTCTGACGTCACCAATTTTATTTGGTGATTGTGTTTAGAATTCGAAACCTCTGCACGCTGTGAAGACGTCATTCGCGCTCTATAGGACCAACCTTCAGCCTATGGATGTTGTTAACCGTGGTTAACAAAGTCTGGCAATATTCATCCATTCATTTGTTATCTTACTGATTTTTACACCCAAACCAATGGTTTTGTAACGTTTAGCATGTAAATTTGTAAGTATACGCCAATAATTTTAAACAATGGGGCATTAACGTACATTGTGATGTCTGATATCCCATGATGAGCCAAAACCTTATCTGCTGTAAAAACAAACCCTTGCAGTTAGTTTGCAGTTGTTACAATTATTTGAAATTGTTCCGGAGCAATATTATCAAAATTGCATCAAGTCGTTTTTAATCCTGTTGAGATTTGTATATAGTTATCGCATTCCGCAGTACTTTAGCTGGGGAATGCGTTAACTATATACTTTCCCAACAGGATTAAAAACAAGAAAAAGTAAATTTTAGAAACAACCGCGACTACAATCATTGACAAAATTCTTGAAACAAAGCTAACATGAAATGGTTTCATGTCCCCCCTTCCCCCACCTCAATGTTGTGGAACTCAAAACCTGTGCAATTTGCACTGAGTCACCTGCCATTACATTTAAATGTTCAGAGTAACAACATTGAAAAGGGGGCATGGGAGGGTGGGGGGCGGATAGCAATTTATGCAAAAAAGAGGCTTAGCAATTAACATGGCAAACGATCATTTGAAAGGTTAATTACATGACGTCACCATGACGTCGTAATGTTAACTGCCACTACGCGGAAATCAGGTTCAAAATTATTGTCGGTTTAAAAGCTGCGCACGCTCTCTGTTTTACCATGATGAATTTATAATTCTGAAACAAAACGTACACGTAAAATTAAAATCTGCCGATAACTTTATTGCAGACCTATCATGAAGAATAATGTATACCCTGCACTTGCGCAAATCATTAAAATATCTGACCATTCATGCTGATATAAAGAGAAAAGTCGGGAAGAAATGCCTAAATGAACTGAACAAATTGTTTGCAGCAAGGGGGAAAAATTTCTTACACCAGTTGCATTCATTGAAAACTTGTCAATAAAATAATTACCCAAGGCTTCGAATTCATCTCAAGTTACAACTGTGTGTTATAAAAGAGCTCATACGCCACGGAACATAAATAAACAATGAATCGAGGAGTTCGCCTCGATTTCAACAAAAATAATCGATACCCAAACATTTCTCCCTTATACTTTTATCATTACAAATAGTTGACAACACATATATACTTCTAAGATATCATTGCACTTTGCTATGTACGAGAGCCCTAAAATTAAGCTCAGTTTACCACACTTTACCACAAACTTCGCATAATATTCAGTGCAATTTCAACTGAAATATTCGATACACAAAGATGTTTTTAAACTTTGGCTGTACTTAAGCATTAAGTGGACATAATTGTTGCACTTGATCACACTTTACCATATACTTACACTAAAATTTAGTACACTTTAACACACTTTACCACAATCTGCATATATAAAAAATCATGATCTAACTTATTAACATAAGCATGGTAAAGTGTGGTAAAGTGTGGAAAATACAGAATTAATATGGTAAACTGAATTGATATAAAACGATGTAGCTAATAAAGTACTATAAACAGTTCATTTCACTCGAAATAATTCTATAACACTATTTAATTGTCCAATTTCATTCACAAGTATAGCGAATGTTAAGCAGGAAGGCGCCATGTTGCGATAGACCCCATGGCAGATTTGTTCAAAAAGCAAGACATCTCGCTCATTTCTCCGGTTGAACGTAATCGTATACGATCCATTGCAGAAACCGCCTAAATTCCATGTTATTCCTGACGCTTAAATTTTATTTACGAATAATTCCTGTTATGCTGCCACACTAATTCCACCATGTTCTATCGCGAAAAATGTTCATTCAAAGTAATTGAGCAACCAGCGGCACATGAGCCACTCGACTTCGCCACTGTTCTATAGAAATTGAATAGGACGACAGTTCCTTTATCAAACTACAAACTTTTTCTAAATAACTTGGTAATTTCTTGACTAGAGTGGTTTCTTCGATTTGTTTTGTCACACGCAACTTCTTTTAAATGGCTACAACTGTAATTAATCGCTTGTTGATTGCATAAAACTTTAACTTCAAATGCTTACAAAAAATTATTGTAATCCCGCTCGACAATAGAATATGCATTTTAAACTAACCACATATTCTTCTTTATCATATTTTAAAACATTAATGGTTAATTCATCAGAGAAAATGGATTTTTATGAATTAAATCTGTTGCGTTTGCGTCCATTTTGTTCTCAGACAATCATTGACAAAATTCTTGAAACAAAGCTAACATGAAATGGTTTCATGTCCCCCTTTCCCCCACTTCAATGTTGTGGAACTCAAAACCTGTGCAATTTGCACTCCGTCACCTGCCATTACATTTAAATGTTCAGAGTAACAACATTGAAAAGGGGGGTTGGGGGATAGCAATTTATGCAAAAAAGAGGCTTAGCACTGAATTGACATGGCATGATTCACTCGAGTGGTTTCAACTAATTTTGTCAATCATTGTAGTTATAACAAATAAATCAAATAATGCATGTCTAGTGATTAACGATTAACGATTAACAAAACAAGAAAACAGTCTCTGTCTATTCAATATATATTTTAATAATTTATTAATATTGAGATGTGATTCACTGCCGACGAAAAAGCGTTGATGAATACCCTTATTTTTAAGGGGGTATGCAGCAATCTCTATGACAACATAAAAGAGTAGTGCCCAACCATTTCCATTCATTTTTTTGCCATTTCAGCCAAAAACAAGGTAGAAGGGTGGTCTAGTGGATTTCCAGAACAGACTCTGACAAAGGCGTGCTGCCAACGTTGATGTTGTGATGTGATACTGTTTTGTAACGACATTTAACAATATTTAATTGACCAATTCCGTATGGTATTATAACTTGAATAATAATGAGATCAATCTCAAATTACCCATGCCAAATACTGAAAATTAACAGTGAAGCCAAGCATAGCAACTGGTCATGCTATGCAAATTTTAACTAATCAGCATATTTTGAAATCTAGTGAAATATACTGTAAATCTGTCAACAACGCAATTATCACGGAATAAAAATGCAACAAATTAGGCATTATAGCAATCTTACTAAGTGGAACTAGAAATTTCCAACGAAATAAGAGTTGGTGAATATACTTTGATAAATGTCTGAATATGTAGATTACTTTGAATTTGCATAACATGACCAGTTGCTATAGTTAGTTTCGCTACTGAAAATTTAAAAGTTTCATATATTAGGGTGTACAAGCTTGGAATGTCTTGCCCGCTGATGGGATGGTAACCTTGCTAAAAAGTTTTAAAAGAAAATTGTTCGTTTCTCCTCAAAAAGCGATCGACCCTATTGTAAATACTTAATTTTTGTTTGATGCAACATACCATATTATAATTTCCATAAATGTATTTTTGTACGGCTTTCATGTAAACCAGATGTGTTTCCAATAAAATTCCGTGTTTAAATAAAGGTCTCTCTTTCTTTCTGTCTGTCTGTCTGTCTGTCTGTCTGTCTGTCTATCTGTCTGTCTGTCTGTCTGTCTGTCTGTCTGTCTGTCTGTCTGTCTGTCTGCCTGCCAGCCAGCCAGCCTGCCTGCCTGCCAGACTGCCTGCCAGCCTGCCTGCTTCCCTGTCTGTTTGCCTGTCTATCTGTCTGTCTGTCTGCTTGTATGTATGTCTGTCTGTCCGTCCGTCCGTCCGTCCGTCTGTCCGTCCGTCTGTCCGTCCGTCTGTCCGTCTGTCTGTCTGCTGCTGCTCTCTCTGTCTGCCGTCGGGGTCAGACGTGTATTTTAGTGCTCCGCTAAAATTTTTATTCGTGACTTTACTGAACTTATTATTTCGCTCGATATATCAATGTAATATTAATATGGAACATTATCTTGATTTTAACGAAGACACTGATTGCTTTAACTGGGGTGGTTCTTTCAAAGAAATATTTTTCGTCAACGAAATATTCGACGTACAAGAAGACGAAGGTGAAGTGAAAGAAGACGTGAAGCATAATTCCTTTTCTTATAAGATGAAGAATTGTTCTCTCCGCTTCTATACATCTACGGGTAACCTCATGTTATTTGGTACGGAACAAGCAATCTCAAAGATGAAACTACACGAAATATGTGACAAAATCAAGAATCAGAATACGTTGTTGACGAAGGAATGGAAGGATAACAATGCCGAACAGATATTAGAAAGTTTAAGTTCAAAATCCGCGACTTCTACACCTTCAATTTCCTCTACAGCCTCAGTCGAAATGTATAGTGATAAAGACGAAGTGATTGTTGTCGGGGAGAAACCAAGTGTAATCGTGGATGAACTGGAGACGGCTTTGATCAAACCAATTGTAGACAACGCCCAGGTCATGAAAGAAATATCGCTGTTACGAAAAGAAATAAATCAAGTTAAAGAACGATTGAATAATAATAACCCACAAGACTGTGTTAAAATCCATAGCCAGAAGGGTGAACTAGAGGGGTATCGAAAGGAGAATGAAGACCTTAAAGAACAGGTTAAAACTCAAAGAGAAAACATCAAGCATCTGGAAGACGAAAGAGCAAGTTTAATCACTACGATTAGAATATTAATGGGAGATAAAAATGGAAAGAATCAGTCTCCTGGGACAGTACAGAGTAATGCAAATGAGCAAAAGCAAGGGCTAACGAGCAAAAACAAAGGCAAACACAAGAAGGGAGAAAGTAAGAATAAATCCGATGCTAGTACGAAATCAAGCTCGACAAAATCTGGAAAACCGGAAAACACCGCAGATTTGGTGGAACCACCAGTTTCAAAAAGAAAGAATACAATCATATTGGGAGATTCTATAGTTTCTAAGATCGAAGGATGGAAAATGTCTAATAGGGAAAATCGCGTCAGTGTTCGCAGTTTTCCGGGCTCAACTGTAGAAGATATGTCGGACTACATTAGACCAACCTTAAAAAGTCAACCAGATAATCTTATCTTGCATGTTGGCACAAATAATCTCAAAAACAGCGAGCCATTGGAAATTGCCGAAGCGATCGTTAAAATATGTGAGAAGATTGAACATTCATCTCCCAATACCAAAATTGCTGTATCGGAACTGACGACACGTAAAGACTCCAGAGAGTTCAACGAAGGAAGACTTGCTGTCAACAAAATCCTGCACTCTTTTGCCAAGGCTCGTGATTGGAAAGTGATTGTGCATGACAAGGTAGATAGCAGTTGCCTGAATGGACGAGGTTTGCACCTTAATAACAGGGGTATCCTAACTCTGGCAAAGGATTTCAAGCAGTTTTTGAACAATAACAATTGACCGGACTCAGATCACAGTACTATAAATGACGGTGAGAAAATTCCAAAGGTGAGAGGCTTTAAAATGATTTAGCTGAACATAGTAAGCTTACATCTACATATTGATGAATTACGAATTTGGTTGAATGACCAAAATATAGACTTGATAGCTATTAATGAGACGAGACTTGACCCAGCGATAAGTAGCTCTACAATAAAACTAAGTAATTATGAAGTCTTTCGGAAGGACAGAAATCATAATGGAGGTGGCGTTTGTATCTTCCTCCATAACAAAAACAATTTTAGAATTCGAACTGATCTAGAATCAAATGAAATTGAGGCAATTTGCATAGAAATTTTGAAACCTAATAGTAAACCTTTCGCTGTCATTGCTGCATATAGGCCCCCAGGGCAAGATCCTGGCCTTTTCTTTACCGGATTATCGAGAATGATTGAAGTTTTAGATTACGAAGGGAAAGAAATTTATATTTTAGGCGATCTTAACTGTAATGTACTTGATGAAAACAATA
>JAWNZC010000452.1:57500-72500 GCA_035771165.1 Paragorgia papillata | reverse complement strand
CCTAAGATTGAATCATTGAATCCTAAGATTGAATCATGGAATCCTAAGATTGAATCATGGAATCCTAAGATTGAATCATTGAATCCTAAGATTGAATCATTGAATCCTAAGCTTGAATCCTGATTCAACCGCTGGCTCTCCGACTATATTCAGTATTAAGATTCAATGATTCAATCTTAGGATTCAATGATTCAATCTTAAGATTCAATGATTAAATCATATCTTAGGATTCAATGATTCGATCTTAGGATTCAATGATTCCATCTTAGGATTCAATGATTCAATCTTAGGGTTCAATGATTCAATCTTAGGATTCAATGATTAAATCTTAGGATTCAATGATTCAATCTTAGGATTCAATGATTCAATCTCAGGATTCAATGATTCAATCTTAGGATTCAACTATTCAATCTTAGGATCCAATGATTCAATCTTATGATTCAATGATTCAATCTTAGGATTCAATGATTCATTCTTAGGATTCAATTTTACGATTCCTGTCAAGATATCCCTCTCTTCCGAGAGGATGCAGCGATTTGATGTACCTCTTCCTCAGTATAAAACACCGTCTCACGTTAGAGTGGTATTCAGTCTATGATTGATAGCCACTCTGTGAAAACGTCGTATGTCTGTAATATTTGTGAAAAATCATTCTCTGCGGCAAGTAACCGCCTACGTCATAAGAATATTTTCATGGAGAGAATCACTCGACCCCAACAATCTCTCCTGTCAATGGATTCACAGTCCTGCAACATCCGTTTACCTGCATCGTAGCTGGGTGCACCCAAAGTGGCAAAACCGTGTGGGTAAGAACACTTTTGGAGAATGCGAAAACAACCATTAATCCCCCTCCTCAACGCATTATTTGGTGTTATGGTTAGTGGCAGCACATGTACTTGGAAATTATCAAGACTATACCAGACATCGAATTCAACGACGGTATAACTTCAGACATCGACTCTGATGATTTTCTAGACGTCACAAAGCGCAACCTCATTGTGCTCGATGATCTTATGATTCAATCAGGGGGAGATAAACGTATCGCCAATTTATTCACCATGGGGAGTCACCACAGAAATCTCTCCGTGATCTACATTGTTCAGAATATATTTCATCACGGCAAAGAAACCAGAAACATCAGTCTTAATGCCCACTATATTGTACTCTTCAAATCTCCACGAGATAAGCAACAAATTTCTGTCTTGGCACGACAAGTTAACCCAGGTCATGTTCAAGAGTTTATGCAGACCTACGAGGAAGCGTCCAGTCGGCCCCATGGCTATCTCCTGCTTGATCTGAAACCGGTTATGGATGACGATCATCGCCTCAAGACCAATGTTTTACCTGAAGAAAATAGTTACGTCCTGCAGCAGAACTTAAGCAGATATATTCAAATGAAATCGTATCAGCAACCTCCAAACGTCAACGCCATATACAATACAGAACAGCTAATGCGAGATATTGTACAAACACCACAGTTATCACCCGATGAAAAGAAGATCCTTTACTCTAATCAACTCGATCGTTTTCTGACATTCCAACAACAGCTGCAGAACCAGCAGCATTTAAGTTCAAATTAATCTTTAAGCAGCTACTAAATGTTATACAAAACTTGACAGAGACCACAAAGAAACCTTGTCAACCTGAACCCCATCAACCTGAACACATTCCGTCACACCCACCGCCTAAACTTAGTGTAACTAAACCGTATTTTCTAACTCCACCTCCAACTGTTGAACAGCCAAAGAATAAACCTTTACTAAAATGGTTAGGTGCTTCCGATGAGGACGAAAGTGATTCGGATGTAGAAGTAGAGTCGGATGAAAGCGAAAGGGAAGACGCTGGTGATACTGATGTGGACGAAAATGATATAGACGAAAAAGACTCGCATGAGGAAGACTCGCGTGAAACAAAAGACTATAATCGTCAAGGCAGTGACCAATACATTACGATCATTTCCAGGAATGAACCTCAAAATCCATATAAAATTAGATTAGACAAGTCGTATTATCTCTGAAACGTTAGAAACCGATCTTATTGATGTAAACATTTGAAATGAAATAAATACTTTTTAAACTCGATATTTGTGTCTTCTTTGTCTTACCGTTTGAGACATTTTGGTCATAATAAATAGAGAATAAATCCAGTAAAATACTTTCCAAACACGTGCCAAAAACGTTCGATGATACGTACTCGTACGAGAACACAGTTCGAATGAAGGACGCGACTATGGTAACACTGCTAATGACCTCTAGACTTGCCTAAGCGCTTAATCCCCTTAATGACCCCTAATGAGTTTTTCTTTTGTCGCCTGCACGTGTACTGAGGATAAATATGCAAATATCACACTTAGTAACGGGAAACGTAGCAACCAGTTTGAAGAATTAGTCAGTTTATATTTTCTCAAATCAATACGTTTAAAAGAACTTCGGGAATCAGTCGGACAGCTAACGGCTGTTACGTATAACACCGGGGGTTGGGTAACAGCTAGGGTTAGGGGTTTGGATAAAAGTTAGGGTTAGAGGGTCCCAAAGGAACCTGAGAAATAATGACGTAAGCATAAATAATAAGTTGAATAATTAATTAGGGTTATGAATAATTAATGAGGCGGTATCCCTTTGTGGTCTGGATGGGGGTATCACTACTTATGTCTGTCTCTATCTATTCTGGAAAGTGGAAGGACAACAACAACAACAACAACAACAACAACAACAACAACAACAACAACAACAACAACAACAACAACAACAACAACAACAACAACAACAACAACAACAACAACAACAACAACAACAAACAAACAAACAAACAAACAAACAAACAAACAAACAAACAAACAAACAAACAAACAAACAAACAAACAAACAAACAAACAAACAAACAAACAAACAAACAAAACGACTTGATTTGCTTTTTAATGATTTTATTTACCAACTTGAATAGAACCACTAAGAATCGAAGGTAAAGAGATATTAAATGCACTTTCCAACCTAGAATAAAAAATGAAAATAACAACAACAATACGGTGAGCAGAATATCTTGCTGCAGCACTATTTCTTGTCCTACAAAATGTTTCTTTTTTTTTTAAATTATGAGCTCAAACATTCTATCAACTGATAACCATCTTAACTAAATACTTTTTTGTAGGCAACAACAATGATCTTTACTTTGTTGTCAACAATGACCATTTTGTGGACATCAAGAAACCTTTTCGTTAACAACAATACAGTGACACTTTTGTTGGTGTTGGTGTTGGTGTTGGTGTTGGTGTTGGTGTTGGTGTTGGTGTTGGTGTTGAGATTATGTATAAACATTACCAACAGATATATATGTTATTTACCGGCTGGGAGGTCCGTATAGAAAAATATTTGCCCGAGGTTCTAAAAAGGGCCCGAGGCCGTAGGCCGAGGGACATTTTTGAGACCAAGGGCAAATATTTTTCTATACGGACCGACCAAAACGGTAAATAACATATTTATTTTTTTGTTACATAATTAGAGAAATTAACATAATTGAATTAAGTTGCGTAATCGAGATGACGTTCACGTGATATTCAAAAGTCCAAAGGTTATCGTTCGAGAGAGTAAACAACTGCCGACAAGCAGTCTTACTGACTCTTACAGGGAAACTTGGAACCTTTTTTGTCATAAAAAAACATTCAAAACTCGAAGATCTAGTTACGAAGGGAAGTCAAAATGAAGTCCAAGTGTTTTTAAAGTTTAGTTGATAAAGATTCTTCGTCGTTCTTCTTCGTCGCTTGCTCGTTTTTGGCTGGTCGCTTGCATGGAAAGTCGCTTTCAATATTTGGCGGACTGCATGAAAATTGAAAGTGTGGTCCTCGAGTTTGAAGACGAAAATGCTTGTCAATAAGCCATTTGTAATTTCAAGTTTCAAGGACATGAGACGATGAGGTTGGCATGTGGAAAATGTTTGGTTAAAAGGTAAAAGACTTAAAGCTTGTAGCGGTTTTGTTGAGTATAGCGGTTGGATAACAGAAGAAAGACAGTTTAGTGTCAAAAGGTTTCACTGAGCTTTTCTATCTTAATCTCGTGAAATATTTTTTATATATATTTCTATATAGTTTCATTTAGTGATTCAACATACTGTGTTCACAAGTTTATGTATGTTATTCCTACCGTTTTAAACTGTTTTCTTTATAAATGTCAACTCGTAAATTTTGCTTTCAGTTTTCCCAGCGTTTTTTTTTTAAATTCGCTGTTTACACATGAAGTTGTCAAAACCATTTGGATAATAAAACTCATTTGCATCCCCGTAGCTCTCTGTTGAATTTATTTTTTCTGTGGCAAGCGAAATAGTTTTGAAAATCGGTCAATTTTAAATGAATTTTAAAATTAAATTTAGGATTCCGTGACCGTGGTCAGATATCGAAAATAACTGCCCGCTCACGCAGCCAATCAAATTGCAGCATTACCTAGGATTCCGCCCGCTCACGATTGATAAAAAAATAAATCATGTTATTTAATGGAATATGTTTATAAAAATAGAACAACTTACCACAAAGTCAAGGAAATCTTTGGTGTTTTGTTTTAACAAACTTTGCATGTCTTTCTGCAGAAATCCTCCCACTTAAGATTCTCTGGAAAATAACGCCAGTCAGTTTCATCACACTTACTAACATCAGCGTCAAGGAAACTGCATTTTGGAAATGGTGGATGAGGCAGGTTAACATCTTTGCACGTTTCTAAGAACAATTAAAACAAGAAAAAGCACTCTATTAGACACGCCTAATCTACGTTTGTAAACTTTCGCGATGCCAAAAAGAACTTGTCGATTTTCAGTTGAAGGTTACCAAGTTATCTAAATTGGAGCGCTACGTAGACGGTGTGTTATGATTTATAGAAAATCTTCAAGATGGCGAACTGCTGAGATTTTAGAAAATGAAATACTGACAGACAATTGGGGAAATGCTTTTATTTAAAACGTCGGTATTTCATTTTGTAAAATCTCGACGATTCACCATCTTTAAGATTTTCTATACATAACACACAAAGAACTTTGATTTGAAACGTCAGTATTTCATCTTCTAATATTAATATTAATTTCATTATTTAATATTGATATTAATATTGATATTGATATTGATATTGATATTGATATTGATATCGGTATCGGTATCGGTATTGCTGTCGCTATGGATATGGATATGGATATGGATATGGATATGGATATGGAAATGGATATGGAAATGGATATGGATATGGATATGGATATGGATA
Organism: Paragorgia papillata; assembly: GCA_035771165.1. Lineage (NCBI taxonomy): Eukaryota > Metazoa > Cnidaria > Anthozoa > Scleralcyonacea > Coralliidae > Paragorgia > Paragorgia papillata. Next base: position 67,263 of record JAWNZC010000452.1, on the reverse strand, counting down.
TGGATATGGATATTGATATTGATATTGATATTGATATTGATATTGATATTGATATTGATATTGATATTGATATTGATATTGATATTGATATTGATATTGATATTGATATTGATATTGATATCGGTATCGGTATCGGTATCGGTATTGGTATCGGTGTCGGTATCGGTATCGGTGTCGGTATCGGTGTAGGTATCGGTATCGGTAATGCTGTCGCTATGGATATGGATATGGATATGGATATGGCTATGGATATGGATATGGATATGGATATTGATATTGATATGAATATTGATATTCATAATATTATTGTTACTATTATTTTTATTATTATTATTATTATTATTATTATTATACAGCAAAAGGAACATTTTAAAACTGTCAAATTTGTAAATTTATCAATCAGTTCCTTAGGTGTTTTCTCAAAAGAATGTAGTACCTTTTTGGAGATGTTAAACGATCTAGGTCTTGATAAAAATCACCAAAATTTTTGTATTAAGAAAATAATGTCTATCGCCATTAGAACAACATACTATATATTTTGTTGTAGAAACAAGGCTTGGACAAATCCGGACTTAATGAACATTTGAAGATACATTTTAAATTCAAATTTTTCTATATAGTTGTAAACAATAAATAGGTTCAAGTAGTCAATTATAAATTACCTTAATTAGTGAGATTTATAATTGTATATATATACAAAGTATTTCAATAAAGTTTCCATTATTATTATTATTATTAATGATAATATTATTATCATCATTATTATTTTCATTATTAATATTAATTATTGAAGTTATTAATTATTATTAGTTCACGATCACAGAGGTTGCCTAAGAAAACTGAGATACTGAGTTCCTTATCACAGAGGTTGTCTAAAAAACACTTCGGTCGCGATGATAAATCCTTTATCACATTTGTGACCATCGATTAAAGCTTATTTTCCCAACCACGCATAAATCAAGTTGATTGCCCTGGGCTAATATATATTAGCCCGGGGCAATTAGCTTGATTTATGCGTGGTTGGGAGTAACTATTATGAATAAACAACCGCGGTACATCAAAGAAAACCGAGGTGATCGTGAACTAAGTAGGTTAGTTACCTCAACTTCGGTAACTACGTAAGTTATTTACCTCGGGCCGTTACCTCGGGTTCGGTAACTAACCTATGCTTGCTAATTATTATAGTTAATTATTATTATTATTATTATTATTATTATTATTATTATTATTATTATTATTATCACTATTATTATTATTGGCATTGAGTAGAGCCGTTCAGACGTGCTCTGTACATGTCTGTAGTTTTACTGCTGGTTTTGTACTTGAATCACAATATATCTTTAAAAAATCACACCCAATAAGTGGTAGGAAGGATTTTATCATGATTCGTTCAAGTTTTATAGCTATGTTATTGATTTGCGTCGTTTGTTCATTTTGTGGTAAAGATTTCGTTACGCTGGGTCGGCATACATGGCGATGTAAACAGCGAGTTAATCCAGATGAGCAAGGTCGTTATCAATATGCGGATAATACACCAAGGCAAATGTCAGTCATGAACTCTCCTAATGTTGCTATCGCAAGCCGTAGAGTAATCAGGTGCTGCTGTGGTAAGATATGTAAAGGCATGCATGGTCTCAAGATGCATCAACGTAGTTGCAGAGTTATTCTAAACTAAAAAAAAACAAAACTAAACTAATCTTATTTATACTGGATAGCTCTATCAGTTAATAGCTAACTGTTATCCCTAGAGGTCCAGTAAGGGCCATCCCTCATTGGTCCAGTGTTTCTACAGGAGGAAACCGGAGTAGCCGGAGGAAACCTGTGGTGTTTGGTAGAGTCAAACTGGAAACACTCTTCTCACATGCGGCCAAGGTGAAATTTTAATCAGATAACTGCTGAGAGCAGGAATTGAACCCAGGTCGCAGAGGTGAAAGGCACGTGCACTAACCACTGTGCCACCAACACCCCTTGGGTTGAACAACGAGCTTTGTACAGATCTTGAGGAACAAATTGATGATAACTCCGCAAAAGTCCTACTGATTATCAATTTAACACAAGTGTTGCTGTGGACAGCGAACAAAGTTCTCCAATTTTAAAAAATGGCATAAATCTTCCTAAAAGCGATTCGGAATGCTCAACGGCAAACTCTTTTTTCAAATCTGTTCTTCAGTTAAATGGTCCAATCAGATCACACGATTTAAATCCAAACAGAAAGCTTTTTAATGACGTTATCTACAACTATTTCGCAGATAATTTTGGTCATGTTAAAACAGTGCCTGACGAAAACCTAGTGAATAAATACAAAGAACATTCAGTCAAGGACTTAAAGAAAGAGTTAAAAAATTTAAAATCTGCAAACGGTGACTCTGAAGAAATTCAATACGTGTCACACACCTTGCGTGATAAGCTCCGCCGTAATAACAACAACTGCAACCAGTCAACTCCAGATAACAACGAATCTTTCAGTCACTGTGATCAATAATTGGTAGAAACTTCTGGGGTTATGTCAAGAACGTCCTGAATCGAAAAGACGCCGTGTTTCCTTCATTCAACATGCAAGAATGCCTATCTTATTTCAGTAAAACTCTAGCCAAAATTAATCCAAATAAACTGTTTCATATTCCAAGCTGGATTCCAAGGTTATCTGATTCTGAAGTTCAATTCAACGTTGACCCTCCAACTTATCAACAAGTTACTAATGCAATACGTAGAATGAAGGCCTCTGGTTCTCCTTGTCCCCTTGATCAACTCTCTATCGTATGTTTTAAGCGATGTCCTTTTTTAAGAACTTACCTAACAGAAATAATACGTAATGTTTGGTTGTCTGGAACTATACCGGCTGAATGGAAACGAGCGTGCACTATACTTATTCATAAGAAAGGCAACACAGATGACCCTTCAAATTTTCGTCCCATCACTCTGGAAACAATACCATTAAAAGTATTTACATCATGTCTTCGCAATTCAATATTCTCCTTCCTCGTTACTAATAACTTTATTGAACATAATATACACAAAGGCTTCACACCTAATCTGTCTCGCACTTTAGAACACACAGCTCAGATGACCAATATTATCAACAAAGCTAGGATAAAACAACGTTCTCTTGTCATCACTCTACTTGACCTCAAGAATGCCTTTGGTGAAGTTCATCATAATTTAATTCAGTCCATCCTTGATTATCATCACATTCCTAATCACATCAAAACTGTTATAAAAAGTTTATACACGGATTTTAAGACTTCAATAATAACATCTGAATTTCGTACTCCTTTTATATCTGTTGGCCGTGGTGTACTGCAAGGTGATTGTCTTAGTCCTCTACTATTTAATATGTGCTTCAACACTTTCATTCAACACATAAAGGCAGATAAGTACCGTCAATTTGGTTTCTCCTTCCAATTTCTAAACCCGATTCACTGGTTTCAGTTTGCTGATGATGCCGCGGTCATTAGTGGCGAAGAAACAGAAAACCAGCATCTTCTAAATCGTTTCTGTATCTGGTGCCAATGATCCAGTATGATTATCCGGGTTGACAAATGTAGCACATTTGGTATCAAGAAAGCTTTAAAAAAATCAGTCCAATATTTACCTAAACTCTTAATTAACAGTGACCTAATCCCAACTACTAAATTGGAGAATCTTTCCGATATTTAGGAACATACTTTGATTTTGATATGTCCAACCAAGAACACAAGTCTGAGCTGACCTCCCTCATCACAGAACTGATGCTTGATATTGACCTTAAACCACTACATCCGAAAAATAAACTTCTTCTTTACAGTCGCTACGTCTTATCCAAAATATCCTGGCATTTTACTGTTGCTACCTTGTCCAAAACTTGGGTCTATGAAAATATTGATTCCGTTGTAAACAAATACATCCGTAAATGGCTGGAAATACCAGTATCTGGAACATTGAGTAACATCTTTCTAACCCGTAACAATTTTGGTCTAAGTATTTTCCCACCATCTATCAAATTCACTCAGTGTCAAACAGTTCTTCGAAATGCCTTAAAAACATCTCCCAGTGAATCAATAAAAGAGCTTTGGAAATCAACTAATAACAGCACTAACATTCAGTATGATATTTACAACTCTACCAAGGAAGTTATCAAAGATTTCCGTTCTGGACAAGAGGATAAACTTCAAAACCACTTGACCTGTCAAGGCTCATTTTTCTCTAATGTTACGAAATTCTCCTTAACAAAGCTAAACAAATTCTGGTCTGCTTCTCAATCTAAACTACCAAAAAACATCTATAATTTTACTATGCGTTATATCAATAACTCTCTTCCTACCCGCAAAAACCTTTCCAGATGGGGTATAGCATCAAGTTCTGACTGTTCCTTTTGCTTACGCCCAGAAACTCTCCTACACGTGGTTGCCGGATGTCAATCATACCTTGAACGTTTTGCGTGGAGACACGATTCTATTCTGAACTTTCTTGCCAAGACCCTACAAACTGCCAATTTCTCCAAACTTTTTGTTGATCTTCCTGAACTCAAAAGCCCCTCAATAATAACTGGTGACAAATATCGTCCAGATTTACTCCTATCTACTTCAAAGGGATATCTATATATAGTCGAACTTACCGTGGGATTTGAATCCAACCTTCAAAACAACGTAGAGCGCAAAAAATCCAAATATGCAGAAATAGTTAGACAAGAAAGTGAACACTTTAGCACTGTTAAATTTGTCAATCTCTCGATTAGTTCACTCGGTGTTTTCGCAAAAGAGTGTACCTCCTTTATAGCAATGTTAAACGATGTAGGAGTTGGTGTGAAGCATCAAAATTATTGTGTCAGAAAAATGATATCTATTGCCATCAGAACAACCTATTATATTTTTTGCTGCAGAAATAAGGAATGGACGAATCCTGACTTACTGAACTTTTAAGTTTTTAAGTAGCTTTGTTGTGATCTGATTCAAGTAGTCGATTGTAAATTACCTCAATGAGTGAGATTTACAATTGTTTGTTTAGAAACATTAATAAATAAAGTTCCATTATTTATTATTATTTTTATTACTATTTTCATTATTATTATTATTATTATTATTATTATTATTATTATTATTATAATAATTATTATTATTATCATCATCATCATTAAATATTTAACTGCAATAACAATTAATGTTGTACTTACGTTTGACAGTAACTTGAAAGCTACACTTATTAGTGTTGAATGACTTGTCTTTGACTGTGTAGGTAACAGTTCTTGTCCCCAGGGGGAATTCACTGCCATTGAAAGTATCTAAATATATTGTTACTACTCCAGAGTTGTCAGTTATTTTAGGTTCATTCCAATTTATCCGAGCACGGTTATCATCGACAACCTTGGTGATGTCGTTTGAACAATTCAAGATCTTTGGAGGTTCTCTGTCTGTATAGGATAAGATCGGAGATCATGACTTCTTATAGATAGATTCTTTGTTATATTGTACAAGCTACTTAGTACGGTAGATACGTGGATAAGTAGGTAGGTAGTTTCGTATGGGTAGCTAGTTGAGTGGATAAGTAAGTAGGACGTTCAATAGGTAAGTGGGTGGGTAAATGAATAGGTAGGTACATGGGTATATGGATAGATAAGTGGGATGGTACTTAGGTAGGTAAATAGGCGGGTGAATAGGTAAGTGAATAGATAGTCAAACAGTTGGATCGGTGGGTAGTTGAGTGGGTAGGTAGGTGGTAAGTAGGTGAATAGGTTAGTGGGTAGATAGATAGATACTTGGGTATGTAAGTAGGTAGGTAGGTAGTTAGGTAGGTGGATAGGTAGGTAAGTAGGTACATATAGCTGGGTAGGTGGATAGATAGATGGGTAGGTAGGTCTTATTGGACCTCTAAGGAGAACAGTTATATTTCCTTTAGATATGACTGATATAGGGTAATCAAGTATAAACAAAGTTAGTTTAGTTTTTAAAAATCTAATTTCTATACTCTCACCTTCAACAGTTATTCCAAAGTTACAAGACGCTATTAAACCGGCGCTGTCCTGGACTGTAAATCTTCCATAATGCTTTCCAATCTTCATATCAGATTCCAGTGGTACATTGGATTTAAATACAAGTTTAGCATTTGGATCAACTTTCTGGGAGTTGTCACTATACGTAGGTTTAAGTAACTTGATTTTGGCTGTGGCTTGACCAGGGTTGGTTGGAACAGTGATGTCCTTTGGACAAGTTATTTTGGGGGTTTTCCCATCTGACAAAAAATATTAAACAAAAATATTCGACCTGACAATTTTAAGATATAAAAACGAAAAACCTGGGAATCTTAAACCTATAATATTTTCATTAACTACACTACTACAACCATCACCATCACAACAATTACTACTACCAGTGACCACCCCTAATAACGCTACCCCTATTACCATCACCACCACCACTATCCCTGTTGCCATCACTACCACAATTACCCCTATTACCATCACCACTATTCCTATTACAATCACCACTTACAAAATACAAATCTGGCAGGGATACCACTACAGCTTACGCCAATTACTGTGGGCCCGTAAATATTATTACTATTACCATCACCACCTTAACACAACCCATATTGCCATTACCACCACCGCTACCCCTATTACAATCACTCACCACTAGCACACTATCCCTACTACTAAACAAAAAAATTTGTTAAAAATTTGTACATAGATTTCTATATTTTTATCCACTCAATTTTTATATATACTTGTATTTAGTAAATACACGGCCCTTTGAAAACCAGGAAACTGAAAGGCCACCGTGTGAAAATAAGTTTAAATAAAAAACATCTCCTCCACAAAAACCCATAATGCCATTACCACCACAACTACCCCTACTAATACTAAGAAGACTTATGGTTTGAACGAGCAATGAGAAAGCACGAAAACGTGAAGCTGTACATTGTTTAGGTTAAGCGAAAACTTGAAAACAACAAGAATCCTACCGTTAACTTTAAAATGATTTGACAGGGGAGTTTTTGTTTACCATACGGTGTTTGGTTTCTTCAAGTTCTCTGGTTTCTCTTCAACATATATTAAACGGGTTGTTTGTATCCTTCTTTTTTTTCTTCGTGCTCCATTTCGTTTCGTTTAATAAACGAAAGCAAAATCTAATTTGATTAAGAGTTAGTTTTCTTCATCGCTAGTCACCAGTGTCTAACTATTATTCTTACCGCGTGACGTCGTGCCAAACATATATATATATATAAAGACTAATGTCTCGATATTAAAGAAACTAGTATCTGTTTCGAAATATCAAATAACCCAAGTACCATCATTCGACCACCAGCTCCCAACTTGACCTGTAGCTCAGTCGGTAGAGCGTCGGACTAGTAAACCAAAGGTCGCGGGTTCGAATCCCAGCCGGGCCAAGTAGAGTTTTCTCTACTTGACCGGTATGGTTCGTCACTCGGAGTAACACCTAATATATTTAACAGTTATACCATGAGCTCGAGTCGTATATGAGCTCATAGCCAACGAGGCGCTTCGCCGAGTTGGCTATTAGTTCGTATACGACGAACGTAGATCAACAAAAAAGATTAAAAGGTACCTTTATGAAGTCAAAAGGTGGGTCAGTTGTTTATATTAGCGTTGCTGTCGTGAAAAAGGTTTTGATTTCATGCAAAACTGAAACTGAAACACCTTCGGCAGTGAAACTAAATTACTTAATAGTTGGTTGTTTTTGAGAAAGAACATGCTTTTTACTACGCCAAATGCTTATCTAAATAAAAAAAAGTCTCTTTACTGGTGATCTCCTACGAAATGTGTGTTGTAAGCTTGATTTTAACCGTGAGTTATTTGTTTGGCAACAAATTAATATCAACCCGCTAATTTAGTCGTGTTGCTGAAGTAAAAAGACGTAATTTGTAGGTGAATTTTACCATTTGACATGCTAAATTGTGTATTTGTTAATGTATTTTTACACAATGTTGTTTTTTTAAACTGCCGAAAAGAGTTGAAATTGACGGATTTTTATACAGAAAAATATCAACACCCTCAAACCAGTTTGAGGGTGTTCATATTTTTCTGTATAAAAATCCGTCAATTTCAACTCTTTTCGGCAGTTTAAAAAAACATGCCGCCATCTTGTTTTTCCTCTGCTAGTAGGGTATGAGCTGATAGCCTGGTAGTAGGGAACCAATCAGATTACGCAAAGGCTCATATCCGATAGCATGCTATATAATAACAATATATATATATATATTTTTGTATATTCAAACAAACAAACAAAGTGTTGTTCGCGAAATGTCGAAAAGTGCTCAATACCATTACCAGAAATTTGGGACAAGATGGCGTCGCGCGGGCGCATATAGGCCATTAAAGATGACGGCCAAATCGTATAAGGAATAATACAGTAAAATCGTAAATTTTAAAATTTATCCTACTAGGGACATAGGCTTCTCGGTTGCGGAGCTCGATTCCTTTTAAGAGTTAAGTAAGGAAACGTTATAACAAAAAATGTTCGCTTACCGAAATTCACAGCCGGTTCCCAACATCGATTTATTTACGCTGCTTATTTGACTCATTCTGTTATGTAAGCCATAGTAATCCTGCTAAACATGCGATACAAATCTGCCAAATACACCACTTTCCTTGCGAACGATGCAAAGTGCGGAGCTTGCTACTGTATGTATTTAGCAATGTTCGAACTGCTAATATAACTCGTAAATATCTCCGTATCTAACAACATTGCGGTTCCCAAAGCCTTTAAACTTTCTTGGTTTTACAGTGTGTTTGAGCAATACACCAAATCGTAGTTTTATTTAGGCCCACATGCAAATTAGTTTCCTTTTCAATTTGGGCCCCTATGCAAATTACATCGTGTCTATTAAAGCATAACGGGAAGATAACATAGGCTGGGACTATTTTTTCATGTTTTGAGTTCATTATTTTTAGACAGTACGTTTAGGATTATTGTCAAGGATAATTGAGAAGCAAATTTTATCCTTATAGAATACCTAAGCATTAAAAGGTTTCTGAAATCAGAAATGTTATGTTTGCTGCGGCTGCTTCAGCCTCGTGTTATAAACGAACTACGTTTTATCCCGACTCAGATTGTATGCACAGTCGAAACTCCGATTTCGTCTATCAGCAGGAGGCCGTTATGTCTAAACGTGGAGTTGAGCTGCGAGAAGGACAAACGACGAGGCCACGGAGGTCTCTTCTCTTTCGAGCAGCCTGCAGCCATGTTTGTTTACTTTGAAAGCAGAGGCGATCTTTGTTCTTAGCAGCCGTTTGCATTTTCGCAAAATATTTACTGTATATTATTATCATGGGAGTAACCACTGGCTACGAACGTGGCCGCAAAATGTCCCAAATTTCTGGTAATGCCGTAAAGATAGAGCGAATATACTATAAGTGGGCTTACCTCAAATGTTGATGGTCGCTACTTTTCACACGCACGAAAATCACTACTTTTCAACCGAAAAAAAACATGGATTAAAAAGGACAGCCAAAACTTATTTGATGTAACAATGGGCAGCTATGACGGCGCCGAGGTATGCGAATTGGTCGGCCTTTTCATACTTAACAAACTTAAAAACAAGTTTGGCAAAGAAAACATTGGCCTTTATAGAGATGACGGATTAGCTATTTTAAAGAACAAAACCAGAAGATTGGCAGACAAAGCAAGAAAAGACCTACATAAAATTTTCGAAGAATTTGGACTTAAATCACAGCCCAAGCAAATATACATGTAACAAACTTTCTAGATGCAACATTTGACTTACAAAATGGAAAATACAAACCCTATAGGAAGCCCATTGACGATCC
>JAWNZC010000452.1:7500-52500 GCA_035771165.1 Paragorgia papillata | reverse complement strand
CCTGGGCGTAGGGCCGAGGGCCCGGAGCCTGGTGAGGGTGCTAATCTCGGCATGCGTGGACACCATTTACACGCGAAATTATACGCGAGATGAAAACCTGACTGCACAATTTCCGCAGTTCGGATAGCAGGGTACTGGTAACTAACCTATTAAATTATTCAAATTATAATTATTTAAATTTACGTTAGCAAATTATAATTTATAAGTTCGGTTGGATTACGAAATAATTTTTCAACGATCATGACGAAAGAAAGCTTTGCCAGAAAATATGATCTCAGCTAAAATGTATATTAATATATTACTATGGAAAAAGACCAAAGAAAGAATGCTAAGGAGAGATGTGACAGCGAGAAGAAGCAACAATAAATTCGACTTAAAACCACTGAAAAAAGCCTGAAAACTACGATAAAAGGCCGAAAACGATGCCGACCGAAATGTAACTGAAAGAACAAGGATGTGTCCTGAAACTGTTCAAAGCCGGTAAAGAATTCTGCTCTGGTGTGTTCTACTTAACTCTAGCACGATGAAGAAATTTTGAAACAAACGGCTTTTTAGATCGTGAAGACTACTGGATGTTGCCTTGTCATATTTATTTGTCAGCAATCTGAAAAGAATAAACTGAATTGGCAGTGTTTGTACACGGTGACAAAAGCAGAAGAAAGTTTAATAACGGTAGGATCGAGTTTCGTATTTACCAGTTTCGCAGAGTTAAAACGGAAGAAATCTTGAAAATGAAAATCAATATAATATCTTGTCTAGGGTTGTCTTTGGACGCTAGGACGTTGGCATTGTGTTTTTTCTTGGCCAATATTTATATCTATGTTTGAATGAAAATTTGTCATTTGGTTCATCTCGGCTTAATTTCAATATTGACTTTGCATGTTCTTTCGGTGTGTGAATACATGACTACAGATGAAGTTTGCTAATTAATTTTCTGTGAGTTTTCTGTGAGTTACAAACAAAAACCAGAAATTAGGGAGGGGGGTTACAAAAATGCATATAAAGCAGGTGAGGGGTTGTTGCGTTCATGTATTTCTAGTAGTGTAGAAAAGTGCATTATCTTGTTTTACCAGTAGTAGTGTAGAAAAGATAATTATCTGGCCTTATCAGTAGTGGTAGTATAGAAAAGAGGATTATGTGGCCTTATCGATACAAGGCCAGAAACGCACAAGTTTGTAACAGGTCTGTTGCCGGCCTTGATACAACTTGTCGTCAACAAGTCTGAACCTGGATGCGTTCGCTCAGCTTATTGTGGCTTGTCATGACAAGTCTGCAACAAATTGTCAACAGGCTCGTTGTAAGTTGTTGCGACAGAGCTGCAGCAATGCTGTCGTCAACAGGCTTGCTGGAAGTTGTGGTAACAGAGCCGCAGCAATGCTGTTGCCAACAGGCTTGTTGCAAGTTGCCGTAACAGAGCCGTAGCAATGCTGTTGTCAACAACTTTGCCGCAAGCTTACTGTTCATGCAGTGATTCTATCTGAGTTATTAGCTTCTCAAATACATAGCTTCTTCAATACATAGCAAAAATTCGGTCCGCCGATGAAAGTGCACTTCACTCACCATTTAAATGTTCTAGTAATGACGTTTAGTACGATATACGTTCATGCAAAAACATATTTAACTGATTGAACTCAGCATTAAACATATATGTAACAGATGATAGATAAATTAATGTTTGCCATAAAGATATTAATTGACTAGTACTGATACCGCTTCTTTTTGGACATTTGTACTTCACAGCTTTTATATAGTTTCATTCGTGGTCGGTACTCTGAAAGTTCCAGTCTGATTTCGCTAGTTTTCGTTGATAGTTCTTTACGTTGAGTGCTGGACCGGCGGACAAGCTTTTAGTCCCCTTTTCAACTTTTCAGCAGTATACACACTTGCATGGATACTTGAGAGTAAATTAAAAATAGAAATAAACTGCCATTCCCGACACACTTGTTCTTGCTGTTTTATAAACTATTTAAAATCATTCCTCAACACTGAAATGCAATCCCACTGAGAACTTCTTCCAAACGGTGAACGTATGATTTATCATAAAGCAGGGCCAAATTTCAATCACATGTTTCACTTTAAAACCGATAAAGACTAGTTTGTCCGTGGAATTGTGAATTGTGAAAAATAAAATTTAGCCAACGGTCCATGGTGACGCAAGTTTGTTTTCGTAATCTCATTCTCATTGGCTGGTGATTTAATTTTCTCGCATATTATTGGCTCTCTGCGCATCGGATGATGCAAGCTCACGCCTACTTCCTGTTTTTAGCCTCGAAGCTTCGAGTTTATTTACAAGCTGTTCGAAAGAAACACTTTGAAACTCAAAGGTTTTTTGGACAAACAGAACTTGGCCCACGTACAAAGGTTAAACTGGAAAAACAAACAGGGTCTGTAACAGATCAGCTACAGGCAGTTTTATATTCGAATTTGAAAATCGCTAAATCGTTATAAATACTAAAAATAAAATATACCTCTTGTGAACTTGAACAAAAGATTGAAGTGATAAATATGTGCATTATGATCGTAATAATTAACACCTGTATAGCTTTGATAAATCGATATCTTTCAAACTTTTGCAAGATGAATTAGTGATATCTCGACATGCCTGGCCGCTACGGCTGTATTTGTAGTATGTTGTAAAATATGGTGCAGAAACCGACTATAGATCGTGTTTGAATGTCGTGTCTTTAAAGTGCCACTAACCCCCAAAAAAATTTTCCGCGAATAAAAATCGACAATCCAAATGATGAAGAATGTAATATAAATTAATTAAATCGGTAAAATCCTCTTGATTTTATAAGCGATTAAAGCGGCGATAATGACGGACACGACGGAGCACTTGGGAGACTGAGTCGAGAAGGCATTGTGACGTAATACCAGGAAATTGTTTGTTTTCTTTACTATAAAATATATAGGATATAACTTACCCAGGTTCCTTTTGTGACCAGTTTCGCGATATATTTTATTTGGATAAATGTAAAAATTTAACTGAACAAAGAAATGTCATCGACAGAGACATCCTCTCAGTCAAGCAGTGATTCTGAAGGTTATGATTGCGAAATTGAGGTGGAAAGAGACGACAACAACACAATACCGCCATCTGCATATAATTCTGAATCCGACGATAGCGAAGATAACGCATATGCATACGCAGACGAGCCTTTGGCTGATAGTGAATGGTTAGTAGAGTATGAAAGAGAGGTTAAAGCTAACAAAGATCTAGAGAAGAAGCTGCAAAGAAGACTGGATGGCACGGAACTAGTTGATACGTGGTAAGTCGCATCACCGTCGAATGATTCCACTATTATTAAACACACATAGTGACTTTTCATAATTTAATACTAATAGTAACTGTACTTTAGGTGTACATGTGGAAACTGTAACCGTGCTATGTTAACCAATTTAAACGAGTGTTTCTGCTGTAACGAGTTAGAAAGTGCTTCATTGTATTGTTGACCATCCAGGCTTTAACCCAGTCTGCTTGCAAAAGTGGAGTCTTCGTATGGCCGCCGATAAGTTCAAAACAAAGGAAAAACAAAAATACAGACAAACGGGGTTGGAAAAAAGGTAAATTACAAATTATTTCCTAAATTCGTGTGTTGATTACTTGATTTCAACCAGTAAATTTACATGTAAGTTAGCAGCTGAGCTGTTGTGAGCTCCCATCTTCTGTTGAATTGTTGACATTTATTTCATTTTGTTTAATACTCTCTTGCTCATTATAGTTTCTTGCGGAGTGTTTCGTACCGTGAATTCTCCAGACTTGTATATGGAAAACTTGGAAAGAAACGGATTCCCCTTCCCGCATGTGCCTACTCAGCAATAAGAAAAGAATTTCCTGCCGACAAGGATTTGTTAACTGGTTTTGATTTTGACGAAGATTAATATAAACTGTTTCATTATATATGGAGGGGGGTTGGCAAATTTGGTGTTTTTGTGATTTTTAATACCATGATGAATGATAGTTGCACTTTCTATCAAAAATAGACACGGTAGATACAAAATAGAAACCAACCAGAAATCCAACTTCAATAAATATTTTGTGTCCCATGGAAGTGGATGAGAACTGTAAAGCATTTTAAAATGCTATGTATCCATGTGAGTAAAGCATTAAACTGTGACCCCCTCTCTCACCAATAAAACGTTTTTGACCACCCTATAAAGGAGTAAAACTTTCTTTGCCCCCCCCCCCCCCTACCCATTTGACACAGGAATGTTATACAGTAGTCAGGCATTTGCTTTTCTTTTTTGGACAGTCAATTACATGTTTATGGCCTTTCATGGGTCTTTTGCATTCTGAACAAGTTGGTTTACTTCTTTCTGTTGGCTGTTTTTTTCTTTTTCTTGTTTGAGTCTCTGGAACCATATGTACTAGAAGTTGAATCACAAAAACACTATACTATAAAATTCTGACCAAATTGCAGGTAGATTGCAGTTTACCAGAAACACACTGACCATTAGACTTTTTAGGTAAATTATTGGGTTAGGTAAATTATTGGGCCTCTAAAATCTAAATGCTTACATTTGTTGTTTGTGTCCACTAAACTGTAGTAATAAGTACTGTACATGTATTCCTAAAATTAATATCTCAATAAACTTCTGATAATAAGCCCTGGGCTTATATATGTTTTTATGTCTGCCATGCATGGTAAGAATATTTTAATTGCCATAATGATTGCTCTCCTAAACATTCATCAAATTGGTATATTATTATATTGTTACCTGGTGTTGTTGGGGGAATATCTTCTACAGTCAACCTGTTCCTCTTTGCTTTCTTTTCAATTGCATCTGATCGTGACTGCTTGTCAAGCATTGAATGCATCGCAAGAGGGGTCATTTCTTTCAGCTTTACTTTAGTAGCTTCTAATTCTTTTTCCGTGGCACTGATATAGGTGTTATATATTTCTTGCACATAATCTACAGCATGGTATAATGTACTTGTAGTAATTTTTTACAAAGTTGATATTGGTAATAAATAATTTTGAAATGCTTACCAAAATTTTGGGCAACTGTTACATTTCTCACAGTGGCCTCCCCATTCTTAAATTTTGGGTATGACAAATGTAGCCTCTCGATTCCATCATGTTCTCGACATTTAACGTCTCTTTGAAAGTTGAAGTGTACGGCTGCTAGGATATGTCTACACAAGTTCATAAATTAATATACATGTTACACCTGGGGTACTCAAGAATATATAAGGTACATGTACATATGTGCATGGATAAGTGCTGCACTATAGGGTATGGTTTTCAAGGATGGGCATGCCCCCTGGGGATGCACAGTGTCCAGTTTTGATTAGTTTGAGTTGGGCACCACAAAAAGGTTGTGTTCACATTAGTGCCCAGGCACAAGTAAATTTTATCTAAATTTATGCATGTTGTGATTGATCAATTAGTACAGTATGTGCACGAGGTAGGTATTCGCATATAAATGTATTCAAAATACAGTATTTTTAGTAATTTATATACAGTACCTGCAATACATTCCAGCATAGGAATAACATATCATCTTAGGTGAGAATTGGTTAAGTACAGAGTGAAACCCCTCAATGCAGCTAGTTTGTTTGTGTGGTGAAGCTTGCATGATACCTTTCTTTAAAGCAGGTTTAGTTAGAACATTGCATAATTTCTCATAGGCAATGGAATCTATAAGAAAAATAAACAACTTCTGGTGTAAAGTCAGCAAAAATGTGACAACCTTTTTCCTCACCATTTGATGGCAATCTCTTGTTGATTTTGTGCAATACTTATACCATACAAGATATTAATTTACTTTAGATATATACTATCTAATGTACTTTAGATATATACTATCTATCTATCTATCTATCTATCTATCTATCTATCTATCTATCTATCTATCTATCTATCTATCTATCTATCTATCTATCTATCTATCTGTCTATCTGTCTGTCTGTCTGTCTGTCTGTCTGTCTGTCTGTCTGTCTGTCTGTCTGTCTGTCTGTCTGTCTGTCTGCCTGTCTGTCTGTCTGTCTGTCTGTCTGTCTGTATATAGATATATCTATAGATCTATCTATAGATATAGATATATTTGGTATTATATACATATACGTAACTATATATATGTTGGATCCATATATCAAGAATGGAAGATGGAGTTCATGTGCATATCCATACATACCAGCATGCAGCCATTTCCTTGGCTGGATTTGTTCATGGGCACATCGGTTAAACAGTGGATCGTCCAGATTCGAGTGTTTGTTTGTAACATGGCTTAAGAAAGATTTAAATTTGGCCCATATCACCCTGCCATTGCCAGAAAATGTTGACGAAGCGCTCCAGTGTAAATGGTTTTGGCATGGCTTAATCCATTCAGTCAGTACTTCACACCCACTCTCTTTTGATATCTTGGTCAGCACTTTTCTTATTTCTGTAAAATAATTTAAATGTGTGGAAATAGAATGTAGAAGTGTTCCAGTATAGTTCTTCTTCCTAGTAATGTTCTTGTAATTGAATTACTCAACCTGACCAATTCTGAATTCATTTGTTGAAATTTGTTGCAAACATTGTTTCTTGAATTTGATTGGTTTTCAGTTTTTGAACAACCAATAGGAATCAGGATTATTTGCCAAATACTAATTATAGATTCAAAACAGGATTTAAAACATGAAGTTGTCAATATAAATCTTGTCAAATGAATTGGTCAGTTTGAGGAAGTGAATTGCAACAATATTTTAGGAACATGCACTTCTATTGGCACCACACAGAAAATTTCAATTGTCCGATTTTTAGTGAAATTTCATCAACCCAATGGGTTAAGTTATTGTAATTCATAACCCTTGGGTTAAAGATATACTTTTTAACCCATTCTGCTGAGATCTGCAGCCTTTTCCCTCTACTGAATAAAATGAATAAATAAAAAGCCAGAATAAATAAAAGCTGTATATCAGGCAGAAATGGGTTAATCATGATACAATAGTTGTATATATTTTAATTTCTTGATTGTTAGCGAGCAACCATTATTTATAATAGTTTGCAGAGGTACAGGCACTGAAAAAATTGTTTGTACGGAAGAATTTCCCATCCCCCCACCTTTCCAGAAAAATAATCACAATTCATCAACTTACTTGCATATACACTTTAAGTTATTACTCACTTTTTTTCAGATGCCATAAGTCAAAGTAGTGGGTAATCTTCTTTAAAACTGTTTTCATGTGATTTGCGATGGTGGTGTGTCGGTCAGATATGAATGTGTTTATTAAGATACCACAGCTAAGCAGGTGCTCCATACACTGATGAAAACCCATGAACTCCATGGCTGGACTGTTTCCAGCTTGGTTTCTCTGGTGATAAATGAAAAAAGAATATGCTTGTTTACATGTGTGCAGATGAAGATAGTGAGCAGTGTCTTATAATAATACAGGTACTGTATACAGTTTTGGTATTTGGTAACACAAAGAATGTACTTTTTTACTGTACCTGGACAAGAGCAAAGTGTACTATCATTGGAAGAGTGCAGCAAAATATAGTATAGGCTCCGAATTTGGCACAATGGCCCATGCTGTCGAAACGGCCATCACCTGCAATAATAACTCCACCCTGAACTGCTTTCATTTTCTGTAACATTTTCTTTTGGTAATTCTGCCAGTACATGACAATAGTTGGAAACAGCTTGTTCTGCAAACATAAATATTGTATTATATTATTGTAAATATAAGCCTTCTCCTAAATAAAATTGTCTGATACTGAAATAAAAATAATGAATAAAAATATCAGAATAAAAATATGGGCCACCTTTAATCGACAATGCATGGGTTGTTCATGTTGTTTCTGCTTTGTAAATTTGAACAGTCTGCATCTTGAAGACCAAGAACTAGTCCCAACAAATTGGCAAAGGCAAGTGCTGTATTTCCTCTATTTTGCCCCAACCCTCCATTTAGTCCCCTTTTAATAAGCCTCCAGTCTGATAAAAGCCCTCGCCCTCTATTAAGCCCCCAGCCCTTAATGGGGGTATTTTTTATATTATTGAATTAAACTGAGAGAAGAACAGTTAGACAGTCTCTAGTATTGTGGATGGCATATATAACTGTTAGTTGTGTTTCTTTTAGTAATCTACAATCATAAACTGTTTAATGAAGCATTTGAAAGACATTTGTCAGCTGTCAAACTTATTCAGGGGGACTAAATAGAGGAAATACAGTAGAATGAATTTGGGAGTTATGCCCTGAATGAAATAATAATATGTGCAAATATAAAGTCACACACAATTATTAGAATAAAACTCGACTAGTACCTTTTGATATTTAAAATATGTATTTAGGGAAAAACAAGCAAGGCCCATGTTGGAAAATATTCGTAGAAGTTTAGTTGCTGAACCACCAGCCACAAGAATAGCCATGCACAACAGAAAGTTCCCAGCTGGTATTTTGGAATTTGGCATCAATGGTTGACTGTTCCATGTGCTAACCTTATTGCATTTAGGGTTTGTGCAGATTGTAGTAATAACTGCTGCTGTTCCAATTTGCCTGGTCTTCAGTGTTGGATTGTCAGTTTTACACACATGGCAAAACTTGAATAGAAACAACAACTGGGAGAGAGAAAGGCAATGTATTTCGGCTCAGTTCTCAAATTTTTACCAGTTAACGATGGTCTATAAGAAAATAAATAAGGAACATAAATATACATTAAAAACAAACAAATAATATATAAGCTTATAATTAATATATTCATACAGGGTTCAATTCAACAACATCAACTTTCCCTGGGGTTTACAAAAGCTCGCTTTTCAAATCCCACAGACATACAGTTCGAATAAAAATAGGCATAAAATAATGTTATTACCCCTGAGGTACACTTTCATTATCACTTTCATCTTCAGTTTCGGTGGTCATTTCGTTCTCGCCAACAATAGTCTCGCACAAAGAATCAGTTTCATGACTTTCGTCTGAATCTTCTGAATGATCATCATCTTGGAGTTCCTCTTCTGGGTCCGCTTCCTTTTCTACTGTATGCGTATCTTGATGCAGACTTTCTAGCAGCTTTTGAAGTATCTCCACTACAATATAAACGCAAACTAAATCAGTAAATGTTACAACAGTCTTTTAGTTCTGAAACATACTACAACAGACAGTACGAGAGAAATGTGACACCTGATGGGCGATATTAGATTTCAGAACGGGAATTACCATGTGAGCAGTGTGAGGCTAGTGGGAGAGCGAATAAATTATATATTGTGAACATGTGTGCACAGAATGACTTCCAACCGGTGTGAGTTCTTTTTCATGCAACTCCATGGAAATATAAGCTTACTAGTAAATTTTATAAAATATGGCAACAAACGACAACACTGAGCAGAAACAATGGGGTCGACCAGCTAGTCTAGTCCTGAAATACATGATTTTTTTTCTTTACCTGATCTATTAGTCTTTTTTTGTTCGTTTCGCCTTTTGTGTAGTTTTTCCCTCAAACTTTTTACTTTGTTTCTTAACTGCCCGTTCTCACTTTCAAGCAAAACATAGTTTGCACTGGTTGATTCCTTCACTTCAGTCGGTTCACTGCCATCAACCTACGTCTGTTGTTCGTTTCCTTCAGTTGGCTTGTTGCCTGGTTCATGAATCACTATATCTTCTGCGTTGCATGGGTCACTTTTTCCACAACAACTTTCGCATGTCGTTTCTTCTACACTATTCGGGTCGATAACAGTGTCGATACCGCCAATATATGCTGATGCTTTTTTGTCGTCGATGGATTTGCTAGCCACAGGATCATGATAAGAGTCGCCGGTTCCCGATATAATGTGTTCTTTAGCTGATTTAATCATCTAATAAAAACAACAACAAAAAGTTAACCCCCAAACAAAACAACATTAAAGATAAAATGCAAGACCAAAAATGAACTTGATACAACGCCTTCTTGATACTTATTAAAGTGCAGCCAATGTTTCGTCGTAATTTATACTTACCTCATTTAGGTTTCTTTTTCGGTCGTAAATTGGCTTCTCGATATTGGAGTTAATGGTTGGGTAAACGTTTACGCCAAAGTCGTCTGTTTTCAAATTTGGGATCATCCTTGGAACCTTTTCACCTTCCACAGAAAATACGCGGACAAAATCTTCTTTATTGAAATGCTTAGAGCATATCGCCGAGTGCTTTGTTGGTTCCCATTGTCCCCGCTTTGACTTCACAAAATTGACCCATTTTCTTCTCCGTTTTCTTGCTTGTGGCCGATTGTCTCCATAAAACGGTATAGCATGAATGGCAATATGTTCGTCTACGTTTGGCGTATTATTACACGCAGCTACCACACATCTGTTCGGCATTTTTTCAAGTTTTCTTGTGCAAACGCTGAATTTTTGTATACTATACTCTATAGACAGACTGAAGATGAATTCCTGGTGTTACGTCACACGCAACCTAGACCCATTCCCCTCACTGCTCCGCCATGGGACAAACAGATGCTTAATTTCGCTACTTTCGAGGAGCATAAAAATTGAAAGAAGTGGTTCAATAACAAATTTGTTTCTCGTTGCTAATCTACTCAACAAGGACTATTTGAATCGCGAAAATTTTTATTTGGGGTTAGTGGCACTTTAATTCTCCTGAACATTTATAGTTTGAATGAATAGCAAAATCTATAGTTTAACTGCGATTGTTTTTCATTATTGTTTTTCACGGTTGTTTTTTTCTTTGTTTCAAACACTTTTCTGTTCATGTAAAACGTTTTGAATTTTTACCACACACGGACGTATAAGTATACGTACTAAACTTCAAAATAAACGTTTTCTCTCTCTACTCTAGTGAACCATTATTATATTATGTTGTTCATAATGAACAGAAATTTTTCCTGTATACGGTATTTCAATGCAGTATTGATATAAAAAGAAACGTGCTATCGCAGGTTCCAGAAAAAACTTGTATCGGCAAATTGTCATGTATATCAGTAGAGCGGTTTCTATTTTTATTTCAGCTTGTTGTGACAATCCGAGTAGCGATTGTTTGTAACATGTTGTTACCAGCTTAGTGCAGCCTTGCAATAACAACTGGCACCAAATCTGTTGGGACAAGTTGTAACAGCATTGTTGATTACATTAGACTTGCTGCAATTTGTTTTATCAACCCGCTGTTATTCTTTGTCATCAACAGGCTTGTTGCGGAATGTTTCACTCTGTGGGCAACATGTTGCAACAGATCTGTTGCAGCAGGCCTGCAGTTAAAGCCTGGTCGAATCAACAGGCTTGCAGCAGCTTGCTAACAACCTTCAGCAAACCAACCTGCACATCCCGCAAATTGCAGCAAGCCTGTGAGATTTCTGGCTGTGTAGTGGTATAAATAAGAGCATTATGTAGCCTTATCCAATGACACCACCAAAATTCATTGTTCCAAGGGACGCGTTAAATCCTTTATCCAACTGTCTTATAAACGACGTAAAGTGGGCAGGGCTTTGAAGAGAGGGAAATTGTGGGGTAAAAATGCTCATTAGTATGCGACATCTAGTGTTATCCCACTCGGATAACTATAATTATCACGCTTTGCATACAAATGAGATTAACACTGCTGATTTAAACAGCAAATGGCTTTCATTCACAATGAACACTCACTGAAACAAAGCATTTTATCGTTTATCAGAAATGTGTTTTAACCTTGCTTTCAATCAGCTATTGCGCTCTCACGTAATTTTAGGTGTGTCATGGGATAAGATGGTTAATTAATGGTCACTCGTGTGATGTGGGATTTAACATCGTGAGTGATTTAAATCGCATATCACACTCGTGACCATTAAACCTATACTTACCAATAGTAGTATAAATAAGAGGTTTATATGGCCTTACCAATAGTAGTAAAAATAAGAGATTTATATGGCCTTACCAATAGTAGTATGAAAAAGAAGATCATGTGGCTTGCCAATACTAGTATATATAGAAAAGAAGATTAAGTATGTGGTCTTATACCTGTCCCTTGTACGTAAGTAACGAAGACGAGAAGACAAACCCCAAGCAAGAAGCCACGCATGATTAGAACAAGTTGATTGAAGACGTTGAAAAAAATTGAAATAAGTGATAATTCTCACTGGGTTTTTATAGAAGAAAAGTAAACATAATATGACGCACAAACAGCTAAACATATATTCACAAAGATCTAGAATTGCAATCATGAAGACAAACAGTTCTGTTTGTATTTAATCCCACAGCCACATGAAAATTAGAGTAGATACATTTAATTTTACATCGAACTCAACCTATGTTCAGATCATCTGAGTAGCTCAATGGTTAGAACGTCTCACTGGTAATTAGAAAGTTGTGGGTTGTACACATATTCAATCTATGTTAACATCATCTGAATCTTAGTAGCCCAATGGCTAGAGCGATCTCACAGGTCATCAGAAGGTTGTGGGTTCGAGTCTCGCTTAGCAACTCAGAAAAAGTTTATGAGAAAAATAGCTCGAACAACATTTACACAAAAATACTCATGTCCGAACTGGAATATATATATATATATATATATATATATATCGCCTGAGTCGCCTGATGATCCCGTTTAGGGTGAAACCTCTGGTAGCGAAGACTTTAAGGTAAACTATACTTCATGCTTTGTATTTTGCTCTATCTATATATGGTATTGAGCACTCTCTAACATTTCGTGAACCAAAACTCACTTATATATATATATATATATATATATGTATGAATGTGTGTATGTGTGTAATCACTACCCTTGTGGAAGTTTGAGCACTCTGGGCCCATGCGCACTTCACGCTATCTGAATGTACTAACCGATGCTGTCCCACATGCGGTTGTCACCGACGATCGCATGTGTATAAGTAATTGATGAAATTCATTCAGATTGTTCCAAGCTACACTGATGAGCTGTTGTACAGCGAAACACCATGTCTGTAGATTGAACTATGTACGCTCCTTCACTTCGGTGTTGTTGAGCACTCTGTGAAGTTGCCGTGGGTACCTATTAGCGATAATGCAACGCTCACTACCCTTGTGGAAGTTTGAGCACTCTGGGCCCATGCGCACTTCACGCTATCTGAATGTACTCACCGATGCTGTCCCACATGCGGTTGTCACCGACGATCGCATGTGTATAAGTAATTGATGAAATTCATTCAGATTGTTCCAAGCCACACTGATGAGCTGTTGTACAGCGAAACACCGTGTCTGTAGATTGAACTATATATATATATATATATATACATACACATACACACACAACAAACACACACAGGCGACACTCTATACAAACTATACTATATATATATATATTCATACAATAACCAAAATGTTTTGCACGTTTTCATTGGTCGAGAGCCATGATCTATTAAAGGACAGATGCACGGGTTTCGTCACACTTGTTCCTATTCCTGTGAACCAATGAAAATCGTCACTGCAATGTCACGAACCAATGATATTCCTCGTTTTCTATAGATCATGGATCACGTCAGATGGCGTGTTTCACCTTTTCCAATGCCCCGAAAATTCGGCGGGAAAATTCAATGAACCTTATCTAACGTTTTTCTTCTTTTTTTCATTGCATAAAACAAATAGATTCCATTTTTGTGTTGTCTGTTCAGTTATAGATGCACAGAGGACGTCACAACGTGGTAAGAACATCAGTGACCCACTCGACTGCGTCTCGTGGGCCACTTTTTTGTTCTTACCACGTTGTGACGTCATCTGTGCATCTATAACTGAACAGACAACGGCAAAATGGAATCTATTTGTTAATTATATATATATATATAATTTCATTTTTGGAAAGAAGAAACTGTGTGTAAACTAACATGACAGATACTGAGTTACATATGACAGTTACTGCATGAGTTATCATGTATTACGATCTTGAATACAAGACTGGAATTTATAAATATATAATCTTCCGTAAAAAGTAACCCAGGTAAACATATTGACAAATGTATATAATTACTCAGGCTACTATGATAAATTAGTTATAAATTCGGCTCTGTGTTTTTTGTCATGCTCATGACGACAAAACTACATTTTAGCGCGTCATATGTCGCACTGTATCTTAGTCATGTCTTTGACGTGAACATTCAGTGTGTCCAGTGTAGTTATATTGGTCAGTAATGTCGCTGGCAAGTTTCTTGATATTATATACGTTACAATCGCTCCCGCCGATTTCGGCCTAGACCACACCTTACACTAAATGACGAGCGATTTCTAATGCTGAAAGTTTCTATACATGAATTCCAAACTTACAAAACTAAGCACAAATATAAACTTGAATACAATTGCAATTAAGAAATAGAAAACATTTTCCGTGTTTCCATAGAGCTATAGAAACACGAGTGGAAGTTTGGGAGAACGAGAAATTGTAGTGGGAACACGAGCCCGCAGGGCGAGTGTTTCCACGCTATTTCGAATTCTCCCAAACTTCCACAAGTGTTTCTATACTCTATGGGAACACGGCAAAAATGTTTTCTATTTCCTTTATAAAATAACCTGTCGAAAATAGGTATAGAACGTAAAAATACTCACTGTATCAAAGCGTAAATTCTCCTTACTCTTCATAATCACCGTAATGATGGTGTATTGAATGGTGTGGACCTTGCCGTGTTTCCATAAAGTTATAGAAACACGGCTTTCGACCAATTGCCGTGCTTGTTTTCAAAATGTTATTTTATAATGTCATATAAAATGTCATTTAATTACTTAAATACTGTAAATAGAACATTGATTATGACTTCTAAATGACGGCTTGACAGGCCGAAAAGATGCTGTGTTGATATTTAATACTGGAAGAGTCTCGACATATGAACGCTATGTGTGGAAATACGTTAAATACAGGGGAACACGCGTTTTGTGTATTGCGAATTGTGTTCTTACTGTTCTATTTGGGAGAATTAGATTGTGTTTTGACTTTTAATTTGTCTGTGACTAATGTGTTTAGACGTTAGATGTAATTAGCAGTGCATGTGATAACCTGCGTATGCATGTGATTGCAGCTTTGATAACACTCCAGTACCTTCTACCCAAAACACCTCCACGTAGTCACTTCAATTTTGCAGTCGCCCGATTAAACGCCTGACCAGACGTCTTGTTGCAATATAGAATACAAAGTTATCCAATTTCTGAATAATTATACGTTGGCATATAGGTATATAATTTTAATTTTACACAAACATAGTTTTAATTATTTTGAAACATTCATGTGGTTTGGTTGCCAGAAGATCTCTACCCGATCGTAGCTGGGATTCAACGCTAACATCGACCTTCGGTTTACTAGTCCGACGCTCTACCAACTGAGCTACATGCATGCATTGTACGATGAATGATTCAGACTACGTTTACACTATAGAGCAAAAGTTCCGGATTCACTTCGTATCGAGTATTCGGATTTGTTAGGCGTTTACACTACAACAGTATTCGCAGATTCGGCCCTTTACACTAAACTTGGAATGCCTTTAATCCAGTTAATATGTTGACCATATGCATGTTGGTTCCACCGCAACCTCGCATGACTACGAGCGGAAGAGCATCCGAATTCATCGGAATAACCGTTCACACTACGTATTGTCTCGGATTCAAAAGTATTCGGATAGGAAGTTTCTACATTTTTTCCGGATTCGAAATCTCCGCATACGTGATGAAACCGGAAATTTTTTATTCCGGATTCATTCTTTTGTGTGTAAACGGCAAAACGAATCCGGTATACTAAAACGTTCCGGATTCGTCACGAATCCGAAAACTTTTGCTCTACATGTTGTGACGTAAACGGGGTCGAAGAGCATGGATCGTTTTATTCACTCGCGTAATCGGTGGCCCCGTTGGAGTGGTAAAACAATACGAAATGTTTGAATAAGAATAGATTTAAATTGCCGCCATTTCATTGTTTCTCTGCACCAAAATGGCCGTCGCTTTTCATCTGACAAAAGCAATAATTGATAGCATTTCTACATGCATTAAGAGCATTCAGTCCTCGCAGGAAGCAACTCGCAGCTCAGGCCTACTCTGGGCCCCAATGTCGCCGCGATGAATTGCGACATTAGGCGACTTTAGGCGATATTGGAGGGAAAATTTTTAAACTTTAAGGCGATACTAGGCGATTTTAGGCGACATTCTGCAACATTGGGTGACAAAAGGCAACATTGGGCGATATAAGGTGATATTGGGCGACATTAGGCAAAATAGTTAACACAGAAGAGTCAGAAGTGATAGCAAATACTATGTTATTGAAACAGAATAACACAAAATAAAGTCATCTTGATCATAAATTATTTAGTATTGAACATCTGTCCTTACATGTACATGAAGGAACTATTACAGTAACAGTCGTTAACCTTTAACTGGATTTAGCTAATTAAAGGGCCAAGGTTAGGCTAATAAGTTAGACATACGTTATATATTTTTCATAGCAATTTATGTGCTGTCCCAGTGTAGTTATCACACGAAGGGGTATATCCATAATTATCCCTATTTAAACATGAACAAGTACATGTTTAACAATATTACCTCTAATGTAATGCAGCTTATGGATTTCCAGAAAAATGGTGATGCATGAGTCAATTCCAAGAATGACCATCCCCCGATAGACCATGGGCTATTTGCTTTGCAAGCCTTATCTATAGTGCACTGGAGTTGGACATTTACTAGTGCTCCAGGACCCCTGGGATTTGACCAAAGCTTAAACTGCATGCAAAGGTCTAATATGGGAGTGATGTTTACTTTCCTTAGTGAGTCACGGCTTGTGTTTGAAATAAAAGTATGTACTGCATATGGGATGAGTTTGAATGGAAAGGCAATGCAATTGTAAGCGACTGGCTTATGAAAAACAACCTGAGAAAAACAAAAACTTTTTTATGTTTTATTGATGTATTAAAATAGACTTAAAATGTATTGATGTATTGATTTTTATATTCTTGTTAGATGCTAAAAATAAAAACATTCAACTCAACTGGTGTGTACTCCCAGGAGTGGGGAATTTGTCACTTATTTACTGCCCAGGGGTGTGGAAATGAACAACCAGTTTTACCCCATGGTGGGGAATTAGCACCAACTTTTTCAAAAATGGAAATTCCTGGGAGCTTTCTGGAGAGTTGATCAGTCTTGGAATTGACTTGTGCATCTGTGCATAACAAATACATATACAAACGTTCAACGGTTAAAACTGAAATCATTGTCACTAACTTTACTATACAAATATTTGTGCAGTCTCTTCTTATTTATCATTTAAATACATTTAATTTCCAGTAATATGGATAATTTCTGATATGATGTCAACTCCAACATTATGATAACAAAATATACATACTTTTTTTAATATCACATGGCCAGAAATTCGAGACACGCGATGCTGAGCATGCGCAACATCGGAAAAACATGGCGACTAGCAATAACAAGTAATTAGTCTACGCATTTCACAAGAATTGAAACAGAAGTCTAACCGCAAGATAAGTCAAGTTTGTGCACCTTGTTCTAGGTTGTACATAATTAAATGAATAGTTCAAGCTATATTTGATGTTTATCTTCGTAAATTTAACCTTTCCAAACTGAACACGAACTCTAGGGCTAGTCTAGCCATATGCTAACGTTGAAAATCATAGTTTATTAGAAGAAAATGACGAATACCTTGATCTTTACGGTTATGTAACGAGTTCCACAGCATCGCTAGTCCATTTGTCCACCTTGAGTAGCAAAGTTGAAGTATTGTACTACACAACGATTCTTCGTTGTACTAAGTCGCGCGTTGTTTGACCATTCCATTTTGCTCCTGAATATACAGTATTTTAAGGATGAGGAGATGGCCCGCGGTAAGTGAAGTAGCGCGAAATAGAAATCCATCTTTGTAGAATATTCGACGTTGTATTTGGTGGATTTCTTCGGGAAAGGAACCATTATAAAACCCTGACGACGCGCTTTCTCTTACATTATCTTACTGGAGGCTGCGATATTTTTGTTCAGCGTAGTGGGCATTTCTATATTTACTTCTTGTCTCTTGCGCGACTCAACGTGAAATATGATTCCTCTTCTTTTTATATTGCGCAACGGGTACTCCGTTGCGCAATTTCGACCCGTAATTGCCAATTGAGAGCATTTTCCTTGAGTTTAAGCGACTAAGAAGTCAACTAGCGAACGTTAAAGATTTTGAACAAACCAATAATCACATTTTAAGAAAGAATGAAGGATTGAAAGTGGAATGCCTGTCCGCAAACGGCTTTGTTGCTATTGTCAATTTGATGTAGTTAGCCGCTGGTCATAAAATGGCTCAATGTCGCAAATTTCTGGCCATGGTGGTCACTGGATATGCATATCATTATGTTGGTCTAACATGATCGGGTCTAACCACTGACCTCGTTATATATAGGTAGTAGTAGCAGCTCGATTGGCACCCACTGACGTCCACTAGTAGCTAATGATAAACGTTAATATTCTTATTGGAATAATCCTATTCTGACCAATCACAAGCCACGACATATTCACGCCGCAAGCAAAAGTGCAAAACCTGGAAACTATGTTAAATAATCAAACATGGCGTCTACTAAATAAGAAAACTTTGAGTTGAAAGCAATGGAAATTTATTCAGTTTGACATTTTCGAATAAGAAAATGAATTCGCTTATGCCTATGGAGTATATCTACACCAAACTTGAAGCAAAGTAATTACAATCTCGGGTTTTGTGAGCAATTGTTCACCATATGCCATCGAACTGACGAACTACTCTACCGTATTTATGGGGAGACTTCTGCAAACAAATTTATAAAAGGTGAAACTATCTGAAAATTTGGAACAATGTTTGATAGGACTTCTTTACATTAAAGAAAATTTGTTTGTGGTTGCAGGGGCGGATCTAGGATTGTTGAAAGGGGGGTGTCCTAGGACGAAGCCAACCCTTCTAGGGGGTTCTGGGGGCATGCCCCCCGGTAATTTTTAAGTTCTTGGGTCTCTGAAATGGCATTTCCAGGAATTTGAGAGCCATTTGAGGGCACGTTTGAGCACTCCGCAGTATAGAAAAAAGGTTGTATTTTTGGGTTACATGTACTTACAGTATAAAATATTTATGTAAACACTTAAAAAACAACAAATGAAAACTGCAACTTCACGGTCAACTAGAGCTGTTAGACCTGCAATAATTATATTTAGCGTCTTTTAATAATTTTTTCTAGACCAAGGGGGGTGGCTAGCCACCCAATCCACCACCCTTAAATCCGCCCCTGGGTTGATACTAAAACAATTAGACAACTCGCCCTCGTTTTCTACGGGCAGATACTCAACTCGGCTTCGCCTCGTTGCACTATCAGCGGTCCCATGCTTATATACTATAGATCACAGCATAAGTTAATTTCTTGTTCTGTGACATACATTATATGATTTTGCATGTTTGTTAAAAACTAAATAATAAAGATTTTCCATTAAGAAAATAATCTATATAGAGCAAATATGTTACCAAAAATTGCCAAAAATATTTCGTGTCAATAATACTCTTACCACTCATAATTTTGGCTGCCAAACTTTTTTCTGTGAGATTTTTATAAAAAAAACTTTAGACAAAGAATTAGTCTGAAGATATTACTCTTTCAATTAAATATAATGAATGATCCTTCTATCACAACAAAAGCAAAAGACGATTATTTGTAATAGATTACCAAGCGTTAAAAAAAACAATATAATCAACTTATCTCAAATGAAACGATATTTATTCATTATTCGCAAAAACAAACAAGCGCGGACTAAGGACGTTAACCCAATTATTTTTCCCAGTCTTAATTTTCAAATCAAAGCAAATATAACAAACGTTTGGCAGACTTCTCACATGCGTGCGCTAAGTAACATGTTCAATAATACTCTCACCACTCATAACTTTGGCTGCTAAACATTTTTCTGTGACATTTTCATAAAAAACTTTAGACAAAGAATTAGTTTGAAGACATTATTCTTTGTTTTCAATTAAATATAAAGAATGATCCTTCTATCACAACAAAAGCAAAAGACGATTATTTGTAATAGATTACCAAGCGAAAAAAACCCAATATAATCAACTTACCTCAAATGAAACGATATTTATTCATTATTCGCAAAAACAAACAAGCGCGGACTAAGGTCGTTAACCCAATTATTTTTCCCAATCTTAATTTTCACAACAATTAATCAAAGCAAATATAACAAACGTTTGGCAGACTTCTCAAATGCGTGCGCTAAGTAACATGTTCAGATAAAGAAAAGTGTAAAAGGTGGTGCAATGTCGAGAAAAGTTTTCAATTGATAACAAAATACTGATCGACGTTTCGAGCGGAGTTCTTCAGAGTAACGTTTTACAGATGAAAAGCCTTGCTGGAAAAGCTGAGATTTTAAAAAAATTTTGTAAATTTTCTTCTACGTAGCGGTATGAAAAATCTCTTGGCCTAGATGAGACTGACTGATATTTTAATTATAGCAAAGCGAAAAGGTGGTAAACTGACGAACTGAATACTGACGAGAAGTTCCTTTTTACTCTAATAAAGAGCCCCTCTCAAAAACGTCAGTATTTCGGTATAAAAACTATTCCCGGCAGTTTACCACCTTTTCAATTTGCCCCATCGAAAACCAGCACTCTTTTACGCTCTCAAATATCTTAATTGTTTATTGATCAAAAGGCATAGCTGTTCAACTTTTCGTCCAACTCCAAAAGCGAAAGGAGCAAAGAATCCCAACTTACAACATGCCTCACTCCGTCACACGGCAAACATCTCACCGGAAGTAGGAATAGTAGCGGAAGTAAAATGTGCAAAAAATGCAAAATCGTGACACCCAAAAAAATAGCCACGCAATGCGTACATGCGTCTACGTTGAAGACTACTCACATGACCCAATTTTCCTTGTGATGCAATGCATATGATAGTTGCGAGAATTTCAAAACACATAACTCACTACTATAGTAAGTAAATTCACATACATGCACCGGAAGGAAAATTGAACCCGGTTAATGAGATGTAATAGGTCTTTTGGTTAAGATAATCATCAAATAGACTGACACTGTAATTAATAATTTAATATAACATTGGAGCAAACAATATAATAAAATAGAAACGCATAGCGTACATGTGTCGACTGACAGGTGGTAAACGTGGCTTTCTTGAACAACGAAATAGAACATCTGAAAGATAGTTAAAGAGGTAATACTGCATTTTCCACCACAAATGCCCGTTTAACTTTTCCTTTTGATATAGTCTTCAAACATTTCTTAGTAATCGTGTCGTACCGATAATTTCTGATAGAAGTTAACGTTTCTCATATGGGCGACAAAGACAACCTTAGCATAGGCTTGGATCACCTGTAGTTCATCAAAGTAATCGCAAAGTCCCATGGGACGTAATCATACTTTGGAAGGAAGCACGAGGTTTTTACGGAAAGGGTAAAAAAGAGGTATGAAATTTAAAATTTTTGTAAAATAGCTTTTGTTATAAGGTTAGTAGTTGGTTTGTGGAGTTCACTTACAAAATTTTCATTGTTTACTACCATTTGAAACTCGAATTACTGTAAACAGTGGATATAGACTGACAGACTGCAGTATCGCCAGTGCACATTACTGTGCTTGTAACTATTTTTAAAAGTTGTTCATTCGTATATATTTCTTTAAAGTGCTGTAATTTTACAGTAACAAAATCAACAGTTGGAAGTGCAAATACTCGTTTTTGTAACATCTGTACATGTATATTGTTTAATATTGAAGTCTAGCGTTCCCAAGTGGTATAATAAGGAGGCCTGTTTGTTGTTTTGGGCTTTTTTGCATGAAAACATATTGTAATTATCTTATGTTCTTTTAAAGGAATTGAGCGGTTGCTGCCCTAATAATCATGGATAAAACTCCAGATGAAAGCATGACTGGATTCGTACACAATCTTTCTCCGCTAAAGTATGGGCCGAAGAAGCCGTACTTCGATTTATACTTGCAGACAGAAGAGAGCACAGCAGTTCGTACAATCTGTTTTTCCACGCCAAAGAGAAGCATTTTCGCCGAGGCTGTAAAAACCTCAAGGCCTATTACTAAGGAAATTTCTTCATGATAAAAAGGAAGAATCTACTGACATTTTGATCAGTGACAATGTTGTCATTGACCACCTACAGATGTACCCTTTGAAAAAAGAGATCTAGTGCCTGCCAACCTTAACTTGTCTATGCTCAGTATGATTTCACCGAACCAACTGATAACACTAAAGGCAATGATAGTCCCAATGCAAGAGCCTGAAAATGTAAACATGGCAGATGGCATGTTGAAAATGGTAAGTGCATTATTAATTGATCCGTATGGAGCGAATAAGATCCTGCTGTGGGGAGGTGATATTGACAAAGTGGAAGAGGGGGGAACATATGAAATCAAGAACTTGAGGGTGAAGAAGAACAAGTTCAACCAAGAGGTGTATGTCAACCCAGCAAAGAAAGATTCTGAGATTACCGAGTGCACTGCTTTTGAGGAACCATTTGCGGTACCAGAGCACATCTCAGATGAATTTACAACCTCCAATATTGAGGGAGTGGTTGTTGGAATCAGCAACGTACAGCTTGATCACAATTGCTTCAAGTGTAACAAGCGTGTGAAAGGTCAAAATATTGGCACATGTGAAAATGTTAAGTGCAAATTTAAGCAGAAAATGGAACGCTGCAAGAAAGAATGGCACTTAAAAGCATTGGTGGCACACGAAGATAACACTGTGAATCTGATCATATTTCGACATGATAGCATAATTAAAGCACTGACATTAAATGATCCTTCAATGAATACAAGCAAGTTATCAGAAGATATGATTACTCAGGCATTTCTATGTTTTCCACCCTTGTACATTACTTATCAGAAGAAAACAATGATTGTCACAGATATTTGTGATTTGTTATCTTAGTGTACTGTAAAAATGCGTGGCATGGTGACAATAGTTTGCTTTTATATAAATAGTTTGTAGGTTTTTTTCACATTTCAAGTTCTGTTTTAGTTGTGAATGAAACTGTTTCACTGTTTGTTCAAGTTTTACCTTAGTTCAAGTATTAGCTTGCTATGGTATTTTCATGTTATAGATTATTTGTAAAACAATGACATTTGACATTGGATACTGGTATTTTAATTTTAAACCATGTGATTTCACTTATGTTATTTATGTACCATCATGTGTCAAAATTTAAGATTTGGGTTGGAACTTACAATAGCTCATACATGTCATTTCAAAATCAAAGACACAAACGAGATTATATATACTACACATATTTCAAAGTAGGTTTTCTTAAGGTATGTTTACACACTGATTTATCGGTTTCAGGTTTACATTTATGAAGTATGGGAAGTAAAATAAAGATCAGCCCACATCTGATTGTTGTCAGTTTCTCTTCCTGCATAACAGAAGCATGTTTTATTTGAAATACAATAAGAAAATGTTTTCAGGGGGTTGTAAAATAAACATTGTACCTTTCTGTGATTACACCAGAGGTAGGTAAATGTTGTGACTAAATGTTTTTAGTAGCAGGAACACTGCCTAAAGTGATACTATTTGGTGGACTTGCAAAAGTTCTGGTGAAAAATCAATTACACTGTCAAGTGCTTTATTTAATTGTTTATCTGGGGCAAGCCTTTGAATTTGTCTTAGGGAGTCTGGAGTACAAAATATGGAAAGAAAAGTTTTTTTATTGAGAAAATAGCATATGGCTCAATTTTCACATTAATGCCTTTCATTAATTTATGCAAATAGTCAGCTACCCTCAGTTTTCTTCTTTAACAAAGAATTAGCACAATATATTTAACTAATTAGCTATAGTTCTTAGCAACATATGATTAAAAACTTTATAGACAAAGAAAGTGCTTTATACTAAACAAGTAATTTACTAAAATAACATATTGTATCATAATAGAACGATTTGATATTTAAATGCATGTGATTGGATAGATAGCAGCTGTGCCAATATTATACACAAAGATGCATTACATGGAAATTGTTGGTCTGTTATCGCCATACCCTTGGCTTATAAAGTGCACAATTGCTATGCACGACACATTGAAGTATCTTGATAGCCACACGTAGATAGAACCTGACTGAAATGTTGGTCAGTGTATGCGAACGCAATGGCTCCGATAAACAAAACAAGTAGCGTAATATAATAATACCTTTCGTTGTTCAAAAACTTGATCAAAATGTTTCTTCGATGAAGCGTGGGAATTGTGTAGGAATGCGTGGCGTACTTCACTAAGTGCGTACTTCTGTTTGTTTACTTCCGTAAGTTCATCTTGTGACGTCATTGCCACACAGTCTACCCTATAAAATACACAAGACCTTTTGTTGATATATGATGAGTTTAGGATACATGTAAAATTTTGCTAGTATATCCTGCACACATATAAATAATACTGTCATAATATGTTAAATGCTGTCTAGGACAAGGTAATTAATAGGGAAAAGTAATATAAAGTTTACTTTTCAATGGTAATGTTCAACTGATTACCAATAAGAAATTAATCATAATTGTACTAAAGTTGAATAACAGTGAAAACTATGCTTTACACTGTATATTATCTGCACTGTCTGTAGGATGTATTAAAAGAGTTTGTTGTAAGGTGCCATTATATATGCATATATATGCTGTATGCATTTAGCCTGACTAAACTTTAGTTGGTGCCACAGTACATGATAAAAAGTATATTTGTCATTCTTCAACAATGATTGGTAAGTAAATCCACATCACATGCACCAGGAGAAAAATTGAGTCTGATTAATCAGATCATGCGAATTGGCCTTTGGTTGAGATAATCATCAAAGACACTGGCAGTATAATTAATATAACAATACAGCACATACATAGAAATAAGCCAAAACAAGAAATGGCCAATTTAATAGTATAGCATGTAAGAATTTGCTACTATATATATGCACAAATAATACTGTCATAATATGTTACACACTGGTTATATCTTTTATCTGAATACGTATTATCACAGTCAATAACATAGCTAAAATTGACACAGATTGTTTGCCTTGACTAAAACTGGCACAGATTGTTTGACTTTGGTCAATAATATCATAAAAAATGGGTCCAGGATTTTCCTCAATGTCTGATTTGCCATTCTCAGTAATAATGCAAGTTACACAATATAGCATACTCCACATACACATTTCTCGACAAAAGGCATCCTAATTGTTACCACCATTCTAATAAAACAGTTTAATATCTAGTACTTATATTTTAACTCACAGTCTTGATTGTGATTTACGTGTTGTAATTTTCCGAATTGGTACAGTAGTTGTTTGGCAAAAACTAGAGTTGCTTGCTTCAGTGACCGAATGGGCACAACTGTCACAAGATATGGGCTCACAATCAATACTTCTAAAACCAATAACAATAAAATCAGGGGAAAGATATAAGTACTGTATCAATGAAGCAAAAAAGCGTTATAATCATGGCAGGGACCATTTACTGAGAGTTTTGTTTTTGATTTGATCGCTTGGTTAGAGTGCTCTATAGCACATACAGTTGCACATTTTAATAATACAGTGTATATACTATTTTGATGCATAATCAGCAGCCTTTCCATATTGTGTAACGATAAACTGTTTTGTTTGTAACTCTCGGGGCTAAACGCCTCTGAGTTGAGGACAAAATGACTTTGAGTTGAGAACGAAACAACTGCAAATATATATTTCCTTTCAAACAACTCTGATCATATAAACCTATAAAAAGATACTGATAGGCCATGTAGTACAACAGGTAAATTGTTTCCACAAGTGAAGTTCTATATGGATTAAGGTTGATGTGACACAATATAACTGTACTGGAAATATATAAACACAACAACCCCTCGCCCGCTTTCTATGCATTTTTAACACAACAACCCCCCCCCCCCCCCCGAAAACATCCCACAAAATTAATTAGCAAAGTTCATCTGCATTTGTCATGTATTGACAGACCGAAAGGCGAAAGAACATGCATAGTCAATATTAA
The DNA here is from genome assembly GCA_035771165.1 of Paragorgia papillata. NCBI lineage: Eukaryota > Metazoa > Cnidaria > Anthozoa > Scleralcyonacea > Coralliidae > Paragorgia > Paragorgia papillata. The sequence goes on along the minus strand of JAWNZC010000452.1, from coordinate 26,631 downwards.
AAAAACAAAACACGAGATGAACTAAATGACAAATTCTCATTCAAAAACAGATATAAATAGTGGCCAAGAATGGCAAGAAACGACACAATGCCAACGACCTAGCCGGTCCTAGCGTCCAAAGACAATGCTAGACAAGATATTATTTATATTGATTTTCATTTTCAAGATTTCTTTCGTTTTAACTCAGCTAAACTGGTAAATACGAATCTCCTACCGTTATTAAATTTTCTTCTGCTCATATCACCACAAACACTGCCAATTCAGTCTACTCTTTTCGGATTGTTTTTCTCGTTCGCGGTTTCTTACTTTTTTCGTTGTTGACAAATAAATATGACAAGGCATCTTCAGTTCTCCTCATGATCTAAAAAGCCGTTTGTTTCGAAATTTCTTCATCGTTCTCTCTCGAGTTAAGTAGAATACATCAGAGCAGAATTCTTTACCAGCTTTGAACAGTTTCAGGACACATCTTTGTTCTTTCAGATACATTTCGGTTGGCATCGTTTCGGTCTTTATTGTATAAATTTTTAGGCTTTTTTCAGTGGTTTTAAGTCATGTTTCATTGTTGCCTCTTCTCTGCTGTCTCTATTGCTGTCACATCTCTTCTTAGCCTTCTTTCTTTGGTCTTTTTCCATAGTAATGTTAATGTACATTTTAGCTGAAACCATTTTTTCTGGCAAAGATTTCTTTCGTCATGATCGTGATCGCTGAAAAACTGTATTAATTTCGCAATCCAACCGAACTTATAATGATTATAATTTGCTGACGTAAATTTAAATAATTTGAGTAATTTAACAGGTTAGTTACCAGTACCCTGCTACCCAAACTGCCCAAGTTGTGGATTTGATAATATATATATATATATATTTAACAAATAGATTCCATTTTGCCGTTGTCTGTTCAGTTATAGATGCACAGATGACGTCACAACGTGGTAAGAACAAAAAAGTGGCCCACGAGACGCAGTCGAGTGGGTCACTGATGTTCTTACCACGTTGTGACGTCTTCTGTGCATCTATAACTGAACAGACAACAAAAAAATGGAATCTATTTGTTTTATACAATAAAAGTTTAAAAGGTTTTTGTCGAAACTCTTGCCGGATTTTGGGGCATGAAAAAGGAAAAAAGCAAGTCAGCTGATGTGATCTGACGTGACCATGCGTCTGTCCTCTAATAGATCATGGGCAACAACCAATGAAAACACGCATAGCAACCAGGGTATTGTATAAATATATATATAAACATGTTTCAGAATTACTTTCAGGTTTTCATCTCGCGTGTAATTTTGCGTACAAGTGGACTCCACGCGTGTCGAGATTAGCACCCTCCGCCCAGACTCGGGGATAAGTTATAACTATACTTCCTTACCTTGATAAAATCTTCCCGAAATCGAAAGAAACAACTCGTTTTCACAGATTCAATCGTTCGCAGACAAGAATGTAGATGGACGAAGCACAGAAACAGAAACAGAAACAGAAAGCAGATAGACGCCATATTTACTAGATCACATTACACTGTTACTTACTTCGTTGCTACATCGGAAAACATCAGAAAACCTTCGCTTATATTGGCTCTATAACGTTTCGCGCGCTGATTCATGAATCTGATAGAAGCAACCTTACTGTTGCTATAGCAACGTAGACGCAAAAAAGAAAAAAACGCCGAGCCGAAACCTAGACTCGGCCTACCACAGATAACCAAAGTAAAAAAAATCAAAACCTACAGTACCCTAAACTTTGATTCTGGGCTTAAATATAGAAATGCTTCTTTTTAAGGAAGGGGCAATGGATTGGAAAAATTTTTTATAGGAATTTGTGTATATAAATTACTATATATTCTAGCCTGGAATTTCAGGTGTTATTTTGCAGCGTGCAATCATTTGGTTAAAGGTGACGTACAGTCCGTTCTGCGCATGACCGCAATGTGGTCCCCAAAACATGACATTCGTAGATAATTACATGAAGCTAGTACTCAGCAAAATGTAAACCGTTAGGAACAACATGGTAGAAAACCAAGCGATTCGGCGAGAATGTTTTGTTTTGGGTACAAGTATAATGAATGGGAACCAAGAAAAGCTTACAATCTTGAATAACGTATTAGTATTATTTTTGTAAATAAAGATGTAAACATTAGTTTCGTACATGCGCAGAACGGACTGTACATCACCTTTAAGGATTTAGTAAATTGCCCTTTACTAAGAGGGTTGATCAACCACAGACACGACTTTTAATTCGTTAGGTTGCGTTTATTGATAGCTCTCACTCACGTTCACTCGCTAGGACGGTCGCTCAGTCACTGTCTCATTTTGCCAAAATCTCTCCTATCATATAACTTACACCTATAATAAATCTATATAATTGCCTTAAAAGTTATTAATGAAATCAATTAGTGTCCCATAGTAACTATTTCATAAAACCCCAATTATCTTGAATATTGACAGACATATCCATGCAGTCTCCGACAAGGACATACAGAATTTTTTCTTTTAATAAAATTAGGGAAGCCTTATACCTTCGATTGAATTAAATTAAGGGCTTATTTTTAAGAAATAGAAAACATTTTCCGTGTTTACATACAGTTATAGAAACACGAGTGGAAGTTTGGGAGAACGAGAAATTAAAGTGGGAACACGAGCCCCCAGGGCGAGTGTTTCCACGCCATTTCGAGTTCTCCCAAACTTTCACGAGTGTTTCTATAACTGTATGTAAACACGGAAAATGTTTTCTATGACACGACGCATAATAGTCCATCTCGATACGCCAAACATTTGTGAGATCTTGTACCATGAGAAATTAAGTCCTCTTTAATAATTCTACCAAACTCTCTTTTGGTATGTAGTAACCAGGTCTGCCAGGACGTTTTTTGTCCTCAATCAACAACGGCAGCTGACATGTTACGGTAATTCTGGCAGTTTCGTGATTGTAGAGGCAAATAAATTCGTTTTCAATTTCACAATAAACGCATACTAGCTCTTCCCATTTCTTCGAATCATCAGCATCCAAAACAATAGCTCTAATTTCTTGCAACAATTGCACTGTCTTACCTAGCAAATCCACGTGTTTCAACAGTTCAGAAAGGTAATTCTCAGAGATATATGTAAATATGGATAGGAAAATGTTCAACCTAGTTGTATTTATAGATCTTAAAAAAGCTTTTGATACCGTTAATCACAACATTTTACTACGAAAAATGGAACTACACGGAATTAAAGGAAAAGCACTTTCACTACTAAAATCATATCTTACTGATCGTAGTCAGAAATGTCAGGTAAATGGATTAATGTCGTCAGAACAGCCTGTCAAGTGTGGTGTGCCTCAGGGCTCCATACTAGGACCATTATTCTTTTTGCTTTACATTAATGATTTGCCTGAATGTTTAAGTAAGACAGTGCCACGATTGTTTGCCGATGACACAAACTTGACGGCCACTGGTGAGACGATGGACGATGTTCAAACTGCAATGAACTCTGATTTGGATAACCTCAAAGAATGGTTAATAGCTAACGAACTTAGCCTTAATGTGGCCAAAACTGAATTTATGCTTATTGCATCAAAACCACTATTGAGAAATGTTTCGCATACACAACCAAATATCATTATCGAAAACAAACCTATTAAACGTGTGTATGAATGCAAGACTCTTGGAGTAACAATTGACCAGCATTTGTCTTGGAAACGAAATGCTGAAAATATTAGCAAAAAAATCTCTTCGGGGATATCTGCCATCCGGCGCTTAAGAGAATTTGTTGACAAACATACGCTACTTTCTGTGTATAATGCTATTGTCCACCCATATTTCAACTACTGTTGTGAAGTTTGGAATGTATTTGGTGACACACAGTCCAAATATTTACAAAAACTTCATAACAGATCAGCTCGAATTATAGCAGGTATGGGTAATGATGTAGATCATGGCGTTGCACTAAATGCACTAGGATGGGAACCACTCCAAACACAAGGGCGAAAGGCCAAAGCAAAATCAGTGTTTAAAGTGTTGAATGAGCTGGGGCCCAAATCCCTCTCAAATCTTTTCACTTATAAAAAGGAAGTCACAAATCATAATTTGCGAGACATAGCTACAACTCTTTGCTTGCCACAGCCACGTACAAATAATATGAAAAAGAGTTTCATGTTTGATGGGGCATCCATATGGAATTCGTTACCTACAGAAATTAGGGAGAGCAAATCGCTCTCATTATTCGTGAGAAAAATTGCTACTCATAAAAGTATGTAACAATATCTATCTTCACTTTATATTGACATTACCATTTGTTAGTTAGTTTAAAAGTTATTTAGTTTTCTGTACTGTATGTAAATTTCATTTCTAGTTTCCTTATACACGCCCTTCGTGGAAATCAGCCTTTGCTGACGTTGTTAGCGTGTTAAAATAAAGACTATCTATCGATCTATCGATCTAACGCAGTCTAATACAGTATAATGCAGTGTTACACAGTCTAATGCAGTCTAATACAGTGTAACGCAGTGTAATGCATGTACTCTACTGTAATGCAGTGCAATACAGCGTAATGCAGTGCATTGTAGTGCATTGTAGTGCATTGTAGTGCAATACAGTGTAATGCAGTGTAACGCAGTGTAGTGTAATGTTTTACAATGAAGCACAATGTCTTACAATGTAGCGCAATGTCTTACAATGTAGCGTAATGTCTTACAATGTAGCGTAATGTCTTACAATGTAGCGCAATGTCTTGCAATGAAGCGTAATGTCTTACAATGTAGCGCAATGTCTTACAATGTAGCGTAATGTCTTACAATGTAGCGTAATGTCTTACAATGTAGCGCAATGTCTTACAATGTAGCGTAATGTCTTACAATGTAGCGTAATGTCTTACAATGTAGCGTAATGTCTTCCAATGTAGCGTAACGTTTTATAATGTAGCGTAATGTCTTACAATGTAGCATAATGTCTTACAATGTAGCGTAATGTCTTGCAATGTAGCATGATGTCTTACAATATAGCGTGACGTTTTATAATGTAGCGTAATGGCTTACAATGAAGCGTAATGTTTTACAATGTAGCGTAACGTTTTATAATGTAGCGTAATGTCTTACAATGTAGCGTAATGTCTTGCAATGCATGAATACAGTCTAATGCAGTGTAATGCAGTGTAATGCAGTCTAATGCAGTGTAATGCAGCGTAACGCAGTCTAATGCAGTGCAATGTAGTCTAATGCAATGTAATACAATGTAGCGCAGTGTAATACAGTCTAATTTTCATTTCCAATGTTAGATAAATTTTGACATATATCCATATAAATGTTGACGTACACTGTATGTTGTGGTTCAATCAATCTTAACAGTAAGTAAGTATGTACAGTTTTTTTAATTATTGATTTATTTGTCTTTATTAAGCAAATGGAGGAATTAGCCCAAGCTGACGAGAATGTGGATACCGGTGAGAATCCCGGAGGTGAAGAAGTCATTGAAGAAAATAAAAAGAGTGCTAGGACCAAGCATAGATGCCCTTTTCCATCCTGCACCGCTGTTGTAGTCCACCTTCCCCGCCACATGAGACAACGTCACAAATGGACCGCAAAAGATGCAAATGGCGTCCTTAATTCGTTTGGTTTACGAAAAGATAAAAAACAAACATCTAAGAAAGGGAAGGCAAAACGGGAGTTTAAGAGCATGATATGCCCAGTACCTGAATGTCATTCTGTAGTCAAAAGGCTACATAACCACCTCACAGATTTCCACGAGATGAAACGTGGAAGTCAAATATACAGGAGTATCTTAGCTTCAGCTGTGCGACATGAAGTCGTAGTTATATCATCCTCTGAATCTCCTGACTCAAGCTCTTCTGAAGAACAAGAAAACGTCCCTTGTAAGAAAAAGATTAAACAAAAGAAAAAGCATGAAAGTATTTTTAAAAAAGTGTACACAAGTGACGAGGATAGCTCAGAGGACGACTGCCCGAATTATCCTGAAATTTTTCGTAAAGAGGGAAAAGTGACAGGAGTGGCACAGTTGGCAGAGAAAAATGATCTTTCGTCAACTTCATCCCAATTGTTTCCAGATCAAGGAACAGCTGCTACCAGTGACAAAGAAGATTTGTCAGATGAAAGTGATACATGTATGGAGATTGACAAAGACTGCTCAGTTCTAACGAAAACTCTCCATCCACAGCATGAAGGGGTGTTCACAAAATTTGAAGAGTGGCTGCAGGGTCCAGATGGTGGAAGAAAGGATGAACGTTGTGCAGTTCAGTGTTCACGACAAGTGCAACTGGTCATAGAATACATTGACAAAGAACAGCCCAACCTGTCGAACATCTTCCACAAGCAAAGCTTGAGGGATAAATGGCTGGCCAAATTTGAAAAAGAAAAACAACCCGGGACAGTCAAGTCGTATCTTGGTGCTTTAAACCAGTTTTATATTTTTCTAGAGTGTGAGAGTCCTCCGCAAATTGATGTTCCAACGGAAGTATTAAGTTGTTTGAGAGCCCAGATGAAGGTATGGAACAAGTCCCAGCACAAACGTATGAAAGAGCGGTATTGGGAAAAGAGACTTGACGACTTGGCAAGTCTAAAAACTCCTGAGCAAGTGAAAGCTTTCGATGCATCAGATGTGGCTAGAACAGCAGTTAAAGCACTAGGTGACTTGCAGGACCTCCCTTCTGGCACAATACCTAGCCAAGGTGAATATACAGTCGTCAGGGACTATCTCTTGACTTTGCTGTGCATAAACAATGGCAGCAGATCCGGTGCACTGGGAAATATGAAACTCGGCGAATTTCGGAAAGCACAGGAGGAGGATGGTTGTTTTGTGGTAAAAGTGAAGAAACACAAGACTTTCTCTACACATGGCCCAGCTCATATTGTCTTGTCATCATCACTGCACCAGTGGATGGAAATTTTCATTTCCAAATTTAGAAATTCAATTTCTAATGGCAATGTTGATGATGCAGCACAGGTGTTTTTAACCTGGAGCAATCAGCCAATGCACTCATCACAAGTTGGTTGTCAGATAGGCAGTTGCTGGGGAAAGGTTTTTGGCAAGGAAGCCGGTGCTGGTGGCGCTACTGCTTTTCGAAAGGCAGCTGTGTCTGCTGTACACCAGAGTGATGAAGGCCAAAGAGAAAACTTGGCTGGCTTGATGGTCCACGACAAGTCAACAGCTGATCGGTATTACCTGATGCAAGCAAAAGCTAAATCTGCTGTGCAAACATCAAAATATCTAACCAAAGTAATGCACGTGGAACAGTCTTGCTCAATGGAGGATGTCTCTGGGGAAATCCCATCCACCTCAAAGGACGTCGACTCTGGGGAAATACCATCCACCTCAAAGGACGTCGACTCTGGGGAAATACCATCCACCTCAAAGGACGTCGACTCTGGGGAAATACCATCCACCTCAAAGGACGTCGACTCTGGGGAAATACCATCCACCTCAAAGGACGTCGACTCTGGGGAAATACCATCCACCTCAAAAGAAGTTGGGTGTATATCGTCAAGAAGACGTAAATGGCTACCGGAAGAGGAAGCGGTCTTAAAATATCTCTTTGCCACCAATATTAAGAACAAATCCATCACAATGGAAGATGTAAGAAGAATTGCTAATGATCATCCACTTCTTTGTGAGATTTCTCCATCAAAACTTCGGGACAAAATCCGATCATTCTTTAAAACTGTAGAGTCAGTATTGCCATCACTTCCCAACGAGACTCCACAACAACGTCTCAACAGGATTGGAATTAAAACAAATATTACAACAACCAAGAAGAGTAGTGAGGATGGCAGTGAATATTCACCCAGTTTGGTGTCACCATCTACTTGTGTTTCTAAAAAAAGTTACCAGAAATTGTTTAAAGATGGTGAGTATGACGTATTTAAAGATACTTTTAAAGATTTAATTGAGACCAAAAAGTCCATCACGAGAGCCTGCGTAAAACAAAAAATTGAAGCTGAGCCAAAATTGTACCACCTGCTAAATGACTATACATTGCTTCAACTGGCTGACAAAGTGAGAACTGAGAGAAGAATTCTTGAACGCCATTCTAAGTAATGACAGATGTTACTAATGACATATTTGGTATGATCAGGTATTTTACCTAGTTGTAAAGGCAATGCCATTTTAGGGACTTGTCATGCGACAATGATGACATATTTTTGCAAGACTATTTGCATAAAGGCTATTCTCCATTACGTCTGCTTTGCCCGCGCGATTGAAGCGTGCATTGTTTTTCAAACCCCTTCCACCCACGCGGGCAAAACGGACGTAATGGAAAACAGCGTTAAACCACAGTAGCAACTAGCAACAGTCATGTTATGCAAATTTGAAATGATCCACTGTAAACATAGCAACAAAACAGGCTATTGAAATTTCAATGTATTATATCAAATACAGTATAAATATCAATATTCAAAAATCAAGCAATAGGTACACACAAATGTCATATTTTTTGAAGAAATTTTTGCCTACAGTACATGATAACTAGTTTGCAGACTACTACTGTAAGGCTTGTTTTAAGTCAATTGCACCTTTTTACAGTTACATCACCAGAGATATTTTGCTTGATTTGTGAATATTGTCTGTAAATAAATATTTCAATAGCAGGATCTATTGCTACATATGTGATTTTGTAATTTCAAATTTAAATAGCAGGACCAATAGATATCCTTAGCTTCACCATAGCCTGTGCCCTAGACCACACACCTCAAGTCCTCATGTATGGTCTGTGTATTGCTATTCAAAAACCTGTCCTGTAACATCACAATTTTCACCATCAGGTAGTGAAAATTTATGCATCAAATTATGCTATACAGGTATATTATATAATTTATCTTTCAAGTTAAATTGTTAAAACACCAAAGACGATTTTCATTGCTTTTGAAAGTTAAAATTTGGTAGAAAAGTATGGATTGAATTTTTTGCATAATTTGATTATTATTAATGCATAAGTTTTCACTGCCTGATGGTGAGAATGGTGACATCACAGGACAGGTTTTTGGAGATCGATGTACAAACCATACACGAACACAATGCATGTGTGGTCTGGGGCACAGGCTATTCAGCTTCACCACAAGCTGCAAGTGCATCGTCGACTGTATTCTACTATCAGTGTAATAGGCCCTCATCATTCATTACTCATTGTTATGTAAATATATTGGTATTTTAGAAAATTAATAGTTCACTAGATGGTTGTATTTCTGTTATGTACATGTATACTCAAGATACAGAATTATTCTTAGTGAATCTCAGTTGGATTACATTTAGTTGGTGCAGAACAATTATTATTAATGTACAGAACTGAACTTTGTCTAATTGTTATTTGCAAAATTGCAACTACATGTACTTTATTTATATGGTTATGTTATGACAATAATTATGTTATAGTTAAAGTTGAAAGAACAAAGTCATTTAATTGCATGTTATACTGTATTTCACTATTAGTCTGGCTTAGTTTGCGAAAAAGTATGAGCCATTGGATTTGATCATTGATCTGCTTTTTTTTCAAATAAAAGACCTAATCGTCTAACGCAATGTTTACATTCTTTGTCCTATTTCAGTTCTTTTGGGAATTCAATGCTTTGTTTGAGTTCTTTCCATACCAAAGAAATTTTTTCGTGCGTAAATTACAAACAAAAGAAATATCACTCAGGGGAATGGTCAGGTGATCTGAAATGGGACAAAGAATGTAAACATTGCATTAGCCGATTAGGTCTATTGAAAGACAGAAGACTAATGTAAATTTACATTACTATTAATTTTTAAAAGCATATAGACCTTATTCATAAATGGCCGTGAAATTAATATTCTTTTATGTGCATATAAATTAGCCCCACTGACCTCGTTTTAGAGTAAAGATTCTTTTGAATTTCACGCATGAAAACGAGGTCAGTGGGGCTAATTTATATGCACATAAAAGAATATTAATTTCACGGCCATTTATGAATATATAGTGGGCCTCACTTTGCCCCTGTTGTCTATGTCTGAGCTTATTTACATATTTTAATTACATACTGTATATACATATTTTAATTAAGAAATTTATTAATAAATTTAGGTTAATGTGAGGGAGTAAGAAATAATGTATCTCCTGCTTCAAATCGATCTTCAAGCATGTTGACAGAGTGAGATGCAAAAGCCGATAAGTGTGTTTTTGCAAAAACATACAGCAAGAAAAGATAGAGCCCAACCCAAACCTTTATCTAAAGCTCCTCTTTATCAAAACAGATTAATAGACGTATAGGTGTTGGTTTTGCATGAAAACCAGCTGAGAACCCTGCAAAAAAAACCTTGACACACAGGGGACTAACCAACTCAAATTTACTCAAATGAGTCACAAGCTCGAGAACAGGCCAGGTTATTCCCAGACAGTCACCCATCTGAGTACAATTCTGTTACTCCTGTCCAACTGTGCTTCAAACTTACTGCAGTGGTGGAAGGCATCACCCTAACATCATACATTAACAGTGCCCCCCACCTCCCCCAAACCACCCCCTTTTTACTGTAGGTAAAGAAATAAATTCAGAAGGTAGGTACTAAATCTGATAAATGTCAACATAATATTACACATTTATTAGATACTAGTATTAATTATCAGTGGAGGGGGTCAGTGGTGGGTTATTTTCTTGATAGCCATTACAGCAAAACAACAATCACTATTGGTTGATGTAAATTTTATTTAATTAAATAAATAAATGATCTCTGATATACATTACACCCCAATTATTTACATCTTTTGCACCCTGCTGAGCATTCACCCACAACTGGGGGTTTATATGCCATAAACAATTTTAATAATAACTTAAAATATCTTGCTTCTAATAAATGTGCGAAAAAGTGTCCCTTTTGGAGTTTAAATGCTCCCAGGCTTAGTGATTGATACACTAGAACCAGCAGTAGGTTTTGTGTTCCAAATTACAGCTGCATTTCCATTCTTGATTCTGTCATTTTATCCTTAATTGCTGTCAATCAAGCACATTTGCAAGGACATAGAGAAATGGAAAAGGACATAATTATATAAATGATATTCAACCTAAATAACATATACTTAGTTAAGATTCTGTGAATTTAATATGACAATATATTTAAATATATTAATTATATGAATGTGACAGTGATTGACTGGTCATTTTATTATCACAGGGGAAATGTAAGATATTAAATTATAATTACACTAGTAACACATGATTTTTGGTACAGCTTGGTTAACCTGGTGCCTGTACCAATTTATGCATTCTCTGACCTTGTAAATAGGTGGTCCAAACATGGGTAAAATTGGTATGCATACCATTTTTATTCAAACTGTACCAAAAGTTGAGCATAGTGTAAATTGGGCTTTACTGGCACCATGATCATTATTTTATGCTAATAATGGGATTTTTTAGTTAAATTATTTGTCAAAAAAGATGGGTCATGAACATTAAATCCCATAATATTGCAATTTAGTTGTTTATACATACAGTACACCTACAGCAAAATTAGTGACATGCATTGTTTTATGGCTACAAAATATTCACTGCCTAATTAGAGCAAATATTAAAATTGGAGGTAAGATCTACATATCACCCTCCCAAAAAGATGATTTGTGGAAATATGCAATGTTAAAGTATTTGTTGCTCACTGAGCTTTCGACCTGTTTACTCGGCCCTTTATAGATTCCTCTGATGATCGAAGATCGGATCAAGTCAATAATAAATAATTATATAATACATGCATAAGGCCTGACTTACCCTACACAACTGGGTAACTTTGTTTTAATAGTTTAGAATAATGTGTAAATAAATAATGTTATTGTTTACATACTAGATATTTGAGAAATTTTTCAATATCAAAATTTTCAAAGGCTTTAAATATTGTTAAATATCCAAAAATTCATTAAAAAAACATGAGGTTGGGATGATAGTTGGAAATGTTAATATAGTTTAATAGTGTGTAGTTTGTACATGACATTTCAACAAAATAAAGAAATCAAGAATTTATATTTACAATAATACACACTGCAAAAATATATAGTCTGTATATACATGCATGTACATGCAATTACATTTTGGGGTCATTTCATTGTTTTGGTTCGACAAATGTCTTCTAAACATAGCCCTATGGCTATATGTATACAAATTAAAGCGTATACTAATATTAAACATTTAAAATATACGAGGTATTAAACTATACGAGGTAAAATTTTCATCGTATAATATTTAAGTCAGCTTACCTTACCTTTAATACCCGTCGCTTCTTCTTGCTAAAACTGGTTTCTTGGGTCCTTGTCCTTTTAGTGAACTATTCTCAACAACTCCAGCAGAGCTTCATATGATTATTCCCACAGTTTTATTTTGGCTATATGGTGTAAAATATTTCGTTGTTGTATTGGCAACACGCGCGTCGCTATTATAAACTTTCCTGTACGAATCGGTCTTGGACTTGAGCAGTAGTTTATTCTGGCTAACAAACTACCGATACTTTAACAACGACATTCATCCGAAGCGTTTAGTTAACAAATATGCCGCGAAAAAGCTACAATTTAACGTAAAACAGAGATGCTATAATCAAAACAACGAAAAGGAACACGCTAGCTGCTGGGTTACAAAAAGGAACACACCAGGTTACAAAAAGGAACATAGGTTACAAAAAGGAACACGCCAGGTTACAAAAAGGAACACACCAGGTTACAAAAAGGAACACAGGTTACAAAAAGGAACATGTGTTCCTTTTTGTAACTTGAGTGGGTTACAAAAAGGAACAACTAGGTTACAAAAAGGAACATGAATCCGTCCATCCATCCATCCATCCATCCATCCATCCATCCATCCATCCATCCATCCATCCATCCATCCATCCATCCATCCATCCATCCATCCATCCATCCATCCATCCATCCATCCATCCATCCATCCATCCATCCATCCATCCATCCATCCATCCATCCATCCATCCATCTATCCATCTATCCATCTATCCATCTATCCATCTATCCATCTATCCATCTATCCATCTATCCATCTATCCATCTATCCATCTATCCATCTATCCATCTATCCATCTATCCATCTATCCATCTATCCATCTATCCATCTATCCATCTATCCATCTATCCATCTATCCATCTATCCATCTATCCATCTATCCATCTATCCATCTATCCATCTATCCATCTATCTATCTATCTATCTATCTATCTATCTATCTATCTAGCATATCCAAGATGGCGGACGGACTTGAACTTGTGAGCTCTGATAAATACTTATAATTTTTAGTGTTTTAGTTGCTAATAGTTGCGAATCTAGTTGGAGAACTTATTATATAGGTTAGGAACTTATCGAAGGAACAAAATTTAATAAATCAGTCAAGAGCAGCAGTATAAATAGACATGTCTAATCTAGAAGATATCCTTGAAGATTTTAAATGTCAAACCAAAGCTGAGGCAGTTCAAAGCTTAGTTGGTCTTGGATCTGTGGATATTTTGACAAATATGAAGCTGGAATTATACGAGAAGTGCTCAAATATTAAAGATTTTCCACAAGGAGAATTCTATTCGCGAAGAAAGCCAAGGAGTACCAGTAGCTTTGGTTGTCTTGAGGACCGTTTGGCCGATGACATTTTTGAACTAATGAATTGTTTAGATACGGGAAGTATTACTCCAGAAATACGGGCGATGTTTAAGCCGTCTTCAATATTGGTTGAAGATGAAAGTGGTAATCGATCAGCCGTTTCTGAATCACGGCTTAGTGAAAGAGTGTCTAGTAATTCTCCTTTATTTCGGGAGAGTGGTTGGTCTGGAATCAAAACACAAATCTCATCGCTGCAGAGTGACTTTTTGCTTTGTAGGGAGAAAATGGAGGGAGATATGTCGAATCTCAAAAGCAAAGTGGCTTATCTTACAAAGATAATAGATTCTCAGGAGAAGGAGATAAATTTGTTAAAACAAGAGAATAAACAAGTGAAAGATTTGTGTATAAATCAGAGTAAGGAATTTGCTCCGCTGAACGAAGTAAACAAACGCTTGTGGGATACACATAAGAGGTACGAAGAAAATGCTGCATTGATATTGCAGCAACAACAACAGGAGATTAGCTATTCCGAAGCAGTAAAGAACGCTTCTGTTGCTTCCTCGCAACAACAGAGGCAACGAGAAGATTGTTGTGAACAACAACAACAACAACAACAACAACAACAACAACAACAACAACAACAACAACAACAACCTCGTTGTTCTGAATATTCTAGTGAAATTGGTGACCAGGTTAGTGCCACTACGTTTGACACAGTGGAACGTCAAGAGGATAGTATACATCCGACTATAGAGACTCCATCATTGGAAACTCTGTCTACCACTAACAATAGAACAGGGTTAAATAAATCTTACAGTGATGCTATTTTATGCTCATCGAGTAATATTTCCTCAGCTTCTAATGCAAATATAAAAAATTTAAATTCTGATAAAGTCATTGATTTGACAAATAATACAAGCAACTTTGCTGCTGGAAATTCGGAGCAAAGGACAATAAGTGCTGAAGATGAGAATGGGTTTATTGGAGTAAAGAGAACCCGTGTTCAAACTAAACGGTTTTTTGTGAGTGGAATTGCAGAAAATGTTAATAAAGACACGGTTCCTAGATTTTTGGACAGAAAAGGTGTAAAAGCTACGTTACTTAATCTGTTTAACAGTAAGCGAAAAGGGACATTATCAGCCAAACTTAATGTACATGTGGTGGACAGCAAACGTGTAGAAGAAGATGATTTTTGGCCAAAATATGTGAGATGTAGACCGTGGATTTCCAAGGAACGCTTTGAAAAGGAAACTCGCTATGGTCGAAAAAAGGTGGATAATGCTGTAAATGACCTTCCGACTAATGGGTAATCCAGAAAATAGGCAAATTAAAAAGTTAAAGGTGACAACGTGGAATGTGAGTGGTGTGAAATATAATATTAGTTTTCTTAGAACATGTCTTTCATCGTGTGATATTTTATGCATACAAGAGCATTGGTTATTTCCCGACTCGCTATCATTTCTGGATTCGGTCAATGTAGACTGTCGATCATGGGGAAGAGCCAGTTCTGAATTAAACATGGAAGCAATTTCGCGTCGTGGCAAAGGTGGGGTGGCATTTCTTTGGAAGAAAGAAATTGGCAATAGTATAACTAAAATGGTGGATTTGGGTAACGATAGGATTATTGTACTGCATTTACATATGCCTAGTATTCGAGACGTTTTTATTATCAATGTGTACTTTCCTTCGTCGTTGGAGGCGGCGGATACTTACCAGACGTATGTTGATTGTCTAGAAAAGATCTTACAAGTGTTACAGCATAAAGGTTCTATTCTTCTGGTTGGTGATTTCAATGCCCACATTGGGAGTTTGGGAGGCTCAAGAAGTTTCAGTAAAGTTAATAGTAGAGGTCATAAGTTGTGGAATGTATTGGAGAAATTTGACTTTGTTTCGATTAACTCACAAGACTTTTCTTCAGGACCTATTGAAACGTTTTATGCTTGCAGTGGTGCAGTCAAGACGACAGTTGATCATATTTTTGTTGAAAATCAATTTCTGCCTTTGGTGTCAGGTTGCAGAGTCTTAGAGGACTGTTCAACAAATCTTTCTTTTCACCTTCCTGTGTCGTGTGACCTTGAAATTAATATGGTAACTGAGGACGTGGTACAAAGAAAGTCTACTTTGCTATGGAGAGAGTTGGAAAATGACTCCATGCGTCGTATTCACTACAAAGAAACAGTCGCTGCTAGCTTGAATACCATCATTGATGAACAGATACATTGCGACGATGACTGGACTGATAATTTGAACGTCATTATTTCCAAAACTACCGAGGCACTACACTCTGCTGCATATTCTTGTGTTGCAAAGAAAGAACCACGGTCATATGTTAAAAGCTATTGGACTACGGAGTTAACATTTCTTCGTCGCCACGTGTCGTACTGCAGAAAAGTGTGGATTGAGCAAGGCAAACCCAGAGGAATGCAATTTGAATCTTTTTCCAATTATAAAGATGCCAAACGTGAATTTCGCAAAGCACAAAGAAGAGCGATCTACATAGAAGAAGTAAAGAACTATGAAAAGTTGGAAAATCAACATGATGTTAATAGAAGTTCTTTTTACCGGAAAATATCAAAAACATCACGAACTGCAACTGTACCAGGAGGAGTTTTAATGGAAAATGGTGTGCGTATTACGGAGCAACGAAACGTGCTTGATATTTGGAGGAAACATTATGCTGAACTTTACACACCGCGATTTAACCCTATGTTTGACAATGAATTTAAAGCTTATGTTGAACAGAAAGTGGATGAATATTCTGCTCACTCCATAGAGTGTGAAGACGATCCACTAGAGACGCCTTTTTGTTATGATGACGTTTCTAATGTGATAACTACTCTACCCAATGGAAAAGTTGGGGGAACAGACAGTATTACTTATGAACATCTGAAGTATGGAGGTTATGCCCTAATCGACTTCCTTGTTAAAATTTTTAACATTATTAGGAAATCTGAATGTGTTGCTGAGAGTTGCACGGAGGGACGTGTGATATCAATTCTCAAAAGTGGCAAGAAAAACAGAATGGATAGAGGAAGTTATCGAGGCATTACATTGTTGAATGTGATGGGGAAAATATTTGAACGTTTGTTTCTTAACCGTTGGCTTCCACGGTTTGAAGAATGTGGCATGCCTAATCAATTTCAATATGCATACCAGAACAGCAAAAGCTGTGTTATGTCAAGTCTTTGTCTCCAGGAATCAGTAATGTACAATGTTGAGAGGGGAAGCAAAGTGTATTGTTGTTTTCTGGACTCGACAAAGGCTTTTGATACTGTTTGGTGGAATGGACTGTTCTATAAGCTTAACAACTTTGGAATGAAGGGAAAGTCGTGGCGGTTACTAAGAAATTGGTATGAAAGGATGAAATGTTCTGTATGCTTGGGTGGCTTGTCATCGTCGCTGTTTCGGGTAAAGCAGGGAGTGAGACAAGGTGGTGTTCTCTCACCCTGGCTGTACCTTTGTTATAATAATGATCTACCCGACGTCCTAATGTCTACAGGATATGGTGTATCACTTAATGATATTAAATACAGCAGTATTTTAATCGCTGACGAAATTACCCTGATGTCAGTCAGGGTCAAGGGATTGCAATGTTTACTGGATGTAGCTGAAAGATATAGTAGTAAGTGGCGGTTTGAATTTAACCCAAGCAAGAGTAGGATTGTAACGTTTGGTGAGTCTACTCAGCAATTTAATGCTAAAAATGGAACAAGAACATGGTATCTGAATTGTATCACAGTGCAACAAAGCCCTGCTTGGGAACATGTTGGTATTCTGCTTTCAGGTAATTTTTCTGTTTCGAATCGATCCAAATCTGCTGCTCGGAAAGGGAGAGCGGTTGTTGGTGCTCTTATGGCTGCTGGTGCTCGCGCTGGTGGTATAAACCCAGTATGTTCGGCAAATCTATGGAGGATTTTTGGCTTACCTGCAATGCTGTATGGATGTGAACTATGGTCTAATCTGTGTTTATCGGAGAGGGATCTTCTGAATGCAGCAATAACTTTTGCAGCTAAACGATTTCAGGGCCTGCCACTAACGTGTCATTCTGAAGGAGCCCTTGGTTCTTTGGGACTGTGGACCTCGATAGCGTGTATTGACAAAGCCAAGCTGTTGTTTTTCGGAAACTTGTGTCGCTCTTGCCCATTATCGCTGCACAAGAAGGTTTTCGTTAAAAGATTGTGCTCCTATCTTAGTGGAGAATGTATGGGTCAAAAGGGATTTGTTCCTGATGTTACAGATCTTCTGATTAAATACCATCTTGACGCTTATCTTGAACTATATTTGGTTCAAGGCACCTTTCCAAATAAGCGTGTTTGGCGTAACCTGGTTGCAGGAAAAGTGCGTGAGTTGGAACATCATTTCTGGAGGCTGAGAATGTTTACCAAGCCTAATCTTGGGCATCTGAGTAGAACACATCAGAAACTAGAGCCATTGTTTCATTGGACTGTTGCCAGAGAATATCCGTTTGAACGTATTGCAATAACAAATTTGGTTTCCTTGCTTTGTGGAAATGTCCCTAGTGGCTTGGTACAAGCAATGGAGGAAACACCAAACCATTATCAGTGTAAGCTCTGTGCAAATTCAACTGGGGATATTGGCCAACATTTTATTATGGACTGTCCGGTGACGAGTGAGGAAAGGAACAATTTATGGGAATTCTTAAATGATAACTTTGAAGCAAGAAATGTATGTGCTCTGTTCACTCTAAATGATGATGACATGTATGATTGTTTATTAAGCGGTTATTTTCCGGGTATATTGATTGATGATCAGACAAGGTGTACTTTTATTTTAAGAGTTGCAAAGGCCGTTTGGCAGGTGTGCACGAAGGTGTACATGAGTCTGCTGGCCTGATTCAGAATTAACTGAAGAAACTTCATAATTTGTAAACATCAATGTAATTAATAGGATATAAGTTTTTGTTTCGTAATCTTACTAATTAATATAATCTAATTGATTAACGTATATCTCTCCACCATTGGGGGCAATAAATCTTATCTATCTGTCTATCTGTCGATCTGTCGATCTGTCGATCTGTCGATCTGTCGATCTGTCGATCTGTCGATCTGTCGATCTGTCGATCTGTCGATCTGTCGATCTGTCGATCTGTCGATCTGTCGATCTGTCGATCTGTCGATCTGTCGATCTGTCGATCTGTCGATCTGTCGATCTGTCGATCTGTCGATCTGTCGATCTGTCGATCTGTCGATCTGTCGATCTGTCGATCTGTCGATCTGTCGATCTGTCGATCTGTCGATCTGTCGATCTGTCGATCTGTCGATCTGTCGATCTGTCGATCTGTCGATCTGTCGATCTGTCGATCTGTCGATCTGTCGATCTGTCGATCTGTCGATCTGTCGATCTGTCGATCTGTCGATCTGTCGATCTGTCGATCTGTCGATCTGTCGATCTGTCGATCTGTCGATCTGTCGATCTGTCGATCTGTCGATCTGTCGATCTGTCGATCTGTCGATCTGTCGATCTGTCGATCTGTCGATCTGTCGATCTGTCGATCTGTCGATCTGTCGATCTGTCGATCTGTCGATCTGTCGATCTGTCGATCTGTCGATCTGTCGATCTGTCGATCTGTCGATCTGTCGATCTGTCGATCTGTCGATCT
>JAWNZC010000452.1:0-5000 GCA_035771165.1 Paragorgia papillata | reverse complement strand
GTTTTTGAATATCGCCCCTAACTAACACATCCTAAATCTAATTAAAACTAACCAATCATACTAGCCTCCTCCGCAGGCAACTGGTGTGTCTTCTTAGTTATGTGGGCAACTGATGTATCTTTTTAGTTTATTATGTGGGCACTTGCACTTTTTTCCAGTCAAAAAGAGCTTTCGATTCAGAGCTATCAGCTATGAGAGATTTGTAGCGTATTTGGCCGAGTACAAGACTGGGGAGAAGGCAAGGCGAAAAAAAAAGCGAGGGGAGGGGAAAAGGCGGAGAAAAAAAGGCGAGGGGAATAGAAAGGTAATTTTCTTTCTTTTTTTAGGTATTTAAAAAAAAAATGCTATTATGCTAGGACTATCACAGACAGACAGACAGACAGATAGACACACCACTATATATTTAACAATTAAACCATGAGCTCGAGTTGTATATGAGCTCATAGCCAACGAGGCGCTTCGCCGATTTGGCTATTAGTTCGTATACAACGAGAGCGAATGGTATAACTGTTTTATTATATAGGCAAGCACTGTACAAGAGACAAACTTACAGCGAAATGTTTGAAACAACAAACTTCCGGCATAGGCAACTAATACTTCCTCCATGCGTAATGATGTATTCACATAGAGTTTCTCGCGCTGAGCTGTTCGGTAAACAGCTTCGAAATGTTCTATAAAACTATAAATGTTGCTCGAGAGACAAAAAATGTGTTAAGCAGATCAACAAAAAAGATTAAAAGGTACCTTTATGAAGTCAAAAGGTGGGTCAGTTATTTATATTAGCGTTGCTGTCGTGAAAAATGTTTTGATTTCATGCAAAAATGAAACTGAAACACCTTCGGCAGTGAAACTAAATTACTTAGTTGGTTGTTTTTGAAAAAGAACTAGCCTCCTCCGCAGGCAACTGGTGTGTCTTCTTAGTTATGTGGGCAACTGATGTATCTTTTTAGTTTATTATGTGGGCACTTGCCCTTTTTTCCAGTCAAAAAGAGCTTTCGATTCAGAGCTATCAGCTGATGCAAATTAGGCCGAGTACAAGACTGGAGAAATCTCTCATAGCTGATAGCTCTGAATCGAAAGCTCTTTTTGACTGGAAAAAAGTGCAAGTGCCCACATAATAAACTAAAAAGATACATCAGTTGCCCACATAACTAAGAAGACACACCAGTTGCCTGCGGAGGAGGCTACAATCATACGATAGTTTGTAATTGAATTTGTAATTCGATAGCTTGCACGTTGCTTTCAAAACAATAATAATAGTATCGTCTATCGAAAATCATTCAGGTGTGAATCTGTCAAAGTTGTGTGCTTGTATACAAGCGGCGAATGCAAACTCCAACGGAAAAAGTAAAAAAAGGAAGAAAACCGAACGTTCAGAGTGCCAACGATTTTTGCAGGTTATGAGAATGTTCCCTGAAAGTCAAATACGGTGATTTTGAGAAAATATAGTATATTTCAACTGAAAATCTCTTTAGACATTCAGAGGGCTGCGAGGACATGCCGACGCTACAGGATTAACCTAGGATTTTTGGTGGACAAGTCTTCCAATCAGTCTGAACGGGTTTGCAAGGCATGTGCGCGAAAGATAAGGTATGCCTGTGAGCTGTATAATTTCATCAAAAACAGTTTAAACGACTCAAAGCTTTCGCAAGACTCAGCAAATAAAGCGGATACAAAGCACAACCCACCTGTCAGCCCAACTGGTAGATACAAGCGACAATTACCGTCAAGTGTTTCTACACCTGATCGTAGCCCACAAATTAAGAAAGGATGAAGTACTGACATCCATGTTTTGTTTCTTGTCCGCCATATTGTTTGAAAGCGAAGTTAAAATGTGCGTATTTAAAAATTAAAAGCCAAGGTGAGTGTTTCACTGCATTTTACAGTAGCATTATTACCCAGTTTTGGTTAGTTTAGTTCTAAGTATCTAAAATGTTTGACCAGATGGTTTCTTGAAATCTAAAACCTAGAAATATAACATATTTAATATCTGCAATTGTTAGAGTGTGAAGTTCAACAAATTCGTTGCTCAGACATTTCAAAAGTAATTGTTGCCAAATGGCAACAATGCCCATTTAGGGGTATAAAGCTGTAGTTTACAATACCTTTCCATGCATTAGCTTTCTGCTCATTTTTAGTTGAACTGGAATAAATGAGGGCCTCTGTCTGCTTTTTTTATGTTTGGGTAACATAATAGAGATTTATTCTCAATATTTGAATATATATTTTTGTTTGCATACGTGTAAAACACCAGCTCGACTACCAGATATTTCCCATACATATCGACAAGATGTCTATACAACTATAAATAACATAGATTATATATACTGTAGATATGTAAATGTTGAACTGTATATAATTATCAAGTTAATTTTGTTCTGCAGATAATTACTGGACTGATGGAAAAGCGGACAAGAATACGGTATAATGCTGAAGAAGCGCGTCAGTGTATTTTGGATCCAGGTTCAGAGTCTGAGTTATCCGAGCTTGAAGATGATGATGATGATGATTATTTAGATGAAACGGCATTGCCCGAACATTCTGAAGCTGATAATTCTATTGAAGAAGAAGATGATGAGAATGCTGACAACGAAGAAGTAACAACACAAAACAAAAACCAGAAACCTGTATTCAAGTGGAAGAAGAAAGAGCCAGAAGTACCAGATGTATCCTTTTTGGGTGCAGGATTCACATTACCTGCAAATATGGATGAGCTGACACCTATTTCATATTTTAAGATGTTTTGGGATGATGCTATAACTGAAAACATTGTTGAACAGACAAATTTATATAGTGACCAACAACAAGGTAGCAGCATTTTTACTACAAAGGGTGAAATTGAAATGCTGATTGGTATGCAAATGAAAATGGGTATAATAAAAATGCCAAATTATGCACTTTACTGGGAAAGTGGAACACGGTACGAGCCAGTGGCATCAGTTATGCCTGTTAAGAGATACAAGAAACTCCGACAGTTTCTTCATGTGAATGACAATGCAAAGAAGGATGAGCCTGGCAACAAAGATAATCGCCTGTACAAAGTCTTGCCTGTTATCGTGGGAGTTAGAGAGAACTGCCAAAAGATAGAGCCTGAGATCTGCCACTCCATAGATGAGCAAATTATCCCAGCCAAGACGAAGTACAGTGGAATCCGACAGTACAACCCGAAGAAGCCAACAAAGTGGGATTTCAAAAATTTTGTTCGAGCTGGAAAAAGTGGGATGATGTACGACTTCTTCATTTATGCTGGTGCAAAAAGTGCTGGCCAGGAGAAATGCACTGCAGAGTCCGTGGTGCTGAAACTTTGCAATAGTTTGCCAAAGAATTGCAACCATCTGCTATTTTTTGATAATTGGTTTACCACACTGGGTTTGATGTTGGAGTTGAAGTCGCAAGGCTATCCCACTGTTGCTACTGTTCGTAAGAATCGGCTTGCTGGGTGCCCATTGAAAACTGAGAAAGAACTGAAGCAGACTGGTCGAGGAACCTTCGATTATCGAACTGATGATGCTTCACAGCTTCACATTATCCGATGGCTGGACAACAACTGTGTTCAAGTGGCATCAACATATGCTGGTGTCAAGGCCTCAAAGAATGTGAAGAGATGGGATGGTAAAGCCAAGAAGCATGTTGATGTCAAGTGCCCAGATATGGTGTGTCTGTACAATGAGTCAATGGGTGGTATTGATTTGGCAGACATGCTGATTGCTCTGTACCGCACAAGAATTAAATCCAAAAGGTGGTACCTGAAAGTTCTTTTTCATTGTGTCGATATTGCTAAAGTCGATGCTTGGCTTTTATATCGAAGCTACTGTGATCTTGACAAGGTGCCTAAAAAGAAACTGCTGCCACTATTGAAATTTTCTTTGGAAATTTCTGAAAGCCTCATAAGTGTGGAAAGCCTGCCACTAAGAGGAAAGCTGGCCGACCTTCAAATGAATCCTCAAAAGAAAGGCCAGAGAAGAGAGGAAGGAAGCCAGACACACAGTTACCTGTCAAGAGTGTCTGTTTAGATAATGCACATCACTGGCCAGAGTTCAAAGCCAAGAACCGTTGTCGGCATTGTAAGACAGGATTCAGTAGAACATACTGTGACAAATGCAATGTTTGCTTGTGTCTCAGTAGTGCAAGAAATTGTTTTAGAGAATTTCACACTTGTTGAACTTGAACAATACAATTCAGAACATTATTAGCCCTTGTAAATATAAATTGTTGTTTTCATAAATGTAAATATCAGATATATTGACTATAGATATATTATTATTATTATTATTACCATTATTATTATTATTATTTATTATTATTATTTATTATTATTTATTATTATTATTATTTATTATTATTTATTATTATTATTATTATTATTATTATTATTATTATTATTTATTATTATTTATTATTATTTATTATTATTTATTATTATTATTATTTATTATTATTATTTATTATTGTGTTATTTTTTTTTATTGGAAATAAATTATTATTATTATTTATTATTATTATTACCATTATTATTATTATTTATTATTATTTATTATTATTATTATTATATTACTATTATTTTTATTATTATTACTCTTCCTCTATAAAATCTCTATTATTGTTAGAAGTAAATTGCATTGAACTATTTCTAAACTATTTCTACTAACAAAGTCCTACCACTGCAGCGATCATTCACTACTTCCAGCACAACCCCCCTGGCAACAACCACCAACAAAAATAAGTGGCACTGCTACAACATATTTATTTACTAGTAGGGTTTGCATATCTACTGAAAAACAAGTTGGTTCAACATCCCAATAAGCTCCATGTTTAGACAGAAATTTTGCTATAATTATACCCCTAAACGGGCAGTGTTGCCATATGGCAACAATTAAAAAAATGTCTTGCCCTCCTGTTTCTTCAAAAATTTTTCTTTGATGTTGTTTTACCATCGCTTTTGAAAAGATTTTCGAATTTTTTATTTTTTTTCAAGTAGTCTTTCAAAATGTGCCCCGTTT
>JAWNZC010000451.1:0-89901 GCA_035771165.1 Paragorgia papillata | reverse complement strand
ATATATAGGATTCTTTGTTGAAACGTTTAAAACTTAGTGTTATCGTTAAGAATTTCATGCATTCTTGTTGTGATAATCTTTATGGTCAATGGTATTCTTTCGCATAGTATCTCATTATGTTTTATATGTTCTTACATGTTTCTTTCCACGCTGAGTGTATTAGTACCTTTTTAGATTAAATTATTTTCTACCAGCCATAGTATTCACTTACTTGCTCTAAACAAGTTCTGTATTTTTCTCTTCCTTTAACTGGTTCCCATGGTATAGTGATACGAAACCCAAAACTCCCGCAAACTATACTCTCTTCTGCATATCCGCAACTTAATTTCCGTTTTGTATTTCGTCCTTCTGTTCGCTCTCTCAAAACTTCTTTCCTTTACAAGGACCGAATTCCGTTTGGAACTGTGATCCACATGGTTGTGTACTGTACTAGTACAAGTGTCAATGCTGCATGTGGTTACATTGTATGTCGGATCAAACACGCCGACACATTCACACTTGTATTCTTAGATCATGAATATGGGTGTTTTCGCCGTTGACTGTATGAAGTGTTCAATGTCAGCTTTGTCATGTGTTATTTCTCAACAAGCTCAAAACTGATCATCATGTTGACTCCTGATTTTAAAATACTTACGGCTTTCTTTCCACTTTTAAATTTTAACTCGTCCTTTAACGCTAACGTAAGTTCAGTACCTCTTTCTTTGTTCTAGCTTATGACTTATTTAATTGTTTCATACTCATACTCTTTAACCGACTTTCTGAAACATGATTATTTTATTTACGTTTTGTTATTTTAATCTTTATAATCTTTACGTTCATTTGTTTCTTTAAAATTTTTGAATTTGTTATTGTTCTATTTTGACCGTTTGTAATATAATATTTGAACCTTGTATAATTTAATTACACTTAAATTATCCTTAAGATTTAAAAATTGCTCTGATGATGTTGCCGCTTCAAGCAACGAAACGTTTGCTAATTAAAAATTTTATCTTTGTAGTTATGTCTTGTCTAAAAAGTTATTTGCTGGGCACTTATTTTCATTTTCCAAATTTGTATGTTCTATAAATTTGAAAGTTTAAAGTGTTCGATCAATTCAAAATGTGTGATAATCGTATATGTTCGATATATCCAATGTTTGATTAATTCGTATGTTTGATGTGAATTTCCATTGTTTGATATAATTGGTTTGTTTGATGATTTAGAATGTTCGAAGAATTCGTGTATTCGCCGTCCGTGCATGACCTCCTCGTTGCCTTGTTCGACAAATTATTTAGATAAAAGCCGTCTTTTAATGAACTTAAAGCGATCGCAGAACTTTTTTCTTTTCGAACTGAATTTATGGCGAGTCCAAACATTTGGCGAGTATACAACTGTTATTTTCAGGGAGTTAATTTTAACTCCCCCTTTACTCCATTTTAGGGGAGTAAAAAATATTTGGCATATGTTAACTCCATTTTCGGAGTTATAATAACTACTCGGGAGAATAAATTATTTTTACGGGAGTAATTTTAACTCACATTTAGGGGGGTTAAAATTATTAGGCATATTTTTCAAACCCCATTTTCGGAGTTAAATTAACTCTTTCGGGGGAGTATATTTTTAGGGTGTTCAGTTTAACTCCCCATATTTTGACTTCAATAAAGTATAAAGAGTGACAGAACAAATTGGCAAGCAAATATATGGATTTTCTTTTATTCTTTTAAAAATCCTTTACGTACTAGTGTTAGTTCTGTTCTTTGCCTCTCTGGGTATTAATTTCTAAGTAATATCTGTTGAAGTGCCTTTGAGATATACGTTCTTTGAGTTGGGTTAGGTAGACTTGGAATATTGATCGATTCTGAACATTTAAAAATAATAGTTGTCAGCTTAATTGGCGATTTTCAACTATAGGTTTCACTCCTCAATTGCCCTGAAAACTATTTCTTTTGATTGTTGAAGGCTCAGTTACTATTCTTCGTTTTGGTATATAACAAAAACGTTTCAATAAAAAAGTCTCAGACTTCAAGTGTTCATTTGAAGCGCTCGCCACCCCCCCCCCCCCCCCCCCCCCCCCCCCCCCCCCCCCCCCCCCCCCCCCTTTCAAAAATATATAAAATTTTGGTTGCATCAGAATTTAGACATTTAAAAATTAAATATTACAGCAAAAACTACAGGACTATATTCAGAATGACAAGAATAAAAAGATTAACTTCGTGTTGGAAGTTTCAATATTTTTGGGTTGAAGAATAATTAGCTCAAAAAATAAATTATGATTGTGAAACATGAAACACTGACTATTAACAGAATAACAGGGAAGGGGTCACACTATAATAGACAAATTAATTAGCGAATAATGTAGGTTTTAAACAATAAATTTTAGTCTTTTTACATCGCATGCACGGATGGCGCAGTGGTTTAGCTAATAGGAAGTTGACTTCTAGAGATGCCCTTACAAACTCGACATTCTGGGATCGAATTTAATTCAGACGATATTTAATTTGAATTAACGTACTTCGTCGGTAATGCCGTCGGTGATGCGACGTAAATGCGACGTCGAGTTTAAAACGTCGAATTTCAGTTGAATTTCATTGGTTTTTACTTGGTACGCGTTGAGCCTGAATAACGATTCCTCGAAAACATTGGCACCGTAAATTGTCAACAGATAGAAGAAATACATTTATTTCGACGCGACGATAATTCGTCAGTGTAACTCGAACACGCATTATCGTCGCATTATCCGTCTGTTGACTGAATCGAATTTAATTGCCCAGACGAAATTTAGTTTGTGCGTCGAATTTAATAGAGTTACACGTCGTTTAAACCAAAAATCCGTCATTCGCGTAGCCTGTGCGTATACTCTAGCAAGACTACGTGACAATGGCAATGCATAATTGCATAGATTCTTTCACATTAGTATCTATCGGTCTTATATGAACTGCTGCGGTGCAGGAATCGCCGAAGGTTTGCTAATGTAGTCTAAATGTAATTAAGGCCGTTTTTCTGGAAAATTAAACAACGGATCTAATATATTTAGTCAGACAAAAACCTTTGGTGTCGGATTCGGCTAGATTCAAGCGTTCATTTTGATATTGAATTTATTTTAAATTCGGACAAACAGAAAATATTTAAACATTATAAACACACGTTTCCAAATGTATTACGACACGCGATAATCTTGAAATGCTCCGAACAATGTTCAACATATTCAAAGTGTGAATTAAAAGGAGCGTGCTGCGTAGGCAGTGTTGAAACAACAATCGAAATATATGTAACTTAGGTTAGATTTACTGCCGAAACAGAGAACGTAGGAATCTAACGTTTCGAGCGAAGGCCCTTCGTCAGAGAGAAGGGCCTTCGCTTCGAAACGTCCTTGATTTCCTACGATCTCTGTTTCGGCTAGTATAGCTTATACTAAGTTACCTTTATGTTCAAACTTATTGGTTGTCTTACCGTGTATTTGATCGCTATTCACGGTGCTTATTATTATACTTGCATTTTGTAGTTGTCGGACTGTTTTGAAATAGCTCAGTCATCTTTTACGTACTAGGTCTACCGCGATCGCCGGCGTAGGTGTTGAAGCTCAATTGTCAAGCCGTATTATTGATTCAACTATATACTCGGTCACTTGGCCATAAGCTATTCAAACATGTTAAACAACTGAGAAACAGTGAAATGTCTTGCAAATAATTCAAAAACATCGATATAATGGCAATAAAAAGCTTCGTTCAAAAGAGACAAACCACTGTTCTGGAGACAACTCGGCCTAACCTCGGTTTTGCAATTATTAAACATGACTGTTCTCTGACGTCCTTCAGTTTAAAAGTTTCCAATTATTTTTTTAATTACACCTTGATTCGCTGACAGTCCGACTACGCGGACATCTTTTGCTTTGGAGAAACGACTGCTGTGTAGCTGTGCCAAGATATAGTCGTGGAAAATATTAAATAAACATCGATAGCAATGGCATGAAAAGCTTCGTTCAAAGATGACAACTCTGCCATGAAAGTGAAATCTCGGTTTCGCCAAGCCTGCTGGGGCAATATCGCGACCCCCCAAGAAAAACAGAACTCGTCTACCACAGGTAGCCCGAGTAATAAGCACTAGCTCCAATATGATGTTGAAATAAATTGAATGCCGTTTATATAATCTAATTATGGATATCAAAGCCCCAGCATAATGTTTTAATAAAAAGCCGTTTATATAACATCTTAATAACTAGTCGTTTAATAAATAATTTTCTTAACAATTGACAATTTAGGATACAAATGAACAAATGACCATAACACAATACAAAAACGCATTACATTAATACAGTTAACATATCAGTCCATTGCTGTGAATCCATATCTAGATTGCTAAGCCATCATCTTTATCGATTGTCTGTGCTTTCTCTGTCCAACCAACCAGTCGCGGCGACGAAACCTAAATTAGTGGAACGTTAGTTGGGCGTCTTATGAATAACCAATGTTTGATAATGTCGTATATGTCTGATGAATTCCATTGTTTGATAATTATTTGTTTGATGTCGAATAATTAGTATATTCGACGTCCGTACGTGTTCTGCTCGTGGATGGTTTGTTCGACAGATTATTTAGATATAGCCCTCTTTTAATGAACTAAATCGATTCGTTTTGACGAATTTATGCGAGTTCAAAACATTTGAAGAATATAAATCGTTTGTTTTTTTTAATGGTTGGTCTGAGAGTTTAATAATCTGGTGGTGATCAACAGTACGAAAGCTAATCAATTATAAATAGAAAGGACGTGATCGGTAATTACAAAAAAATAAATCGTTTTTATGTTAAAGGCTCGCCTGATACAATGTATTGTATAACTGTTGTGTACATAACAACCTTGGGGTCCTTTACACGAGCCCGGGTTGAGAGCCAACCTGAGTTAGCTACGCCCGGGTCAACACCAGTTCTACGAATAAACTACCTGTTAGCGTATACACGATGGATCAATCCGTCAGTTTCCGGGTTGCATGCTCGATCGGTATAATGGCGGCTGTCGATGGCTCGCGAAATACGGGATGACCCGTATTACCTACGCATGCGTAGAACGTTTATCTTGCGTATAATCGGCATCAATACAACGGCCGACTGATGCACACTCCATCGAGGACACCCCGAGCTCAAAGTCAAACATATCACGCCTCAAATATCATCGCTCGACCATTATTCTTCTATCTGAGGCCATAGAACGAATGTTGGGCTTGCCATTGAATAAGGTTTGTTGACAAACTCGTGGAACTTTTCGCGTTCGTACGAAGCCATTAACCCTTTCTCTAAATTCTCATCAGTTTCAAATGTCCTCAGAACTCACTTGAGCCAGCACGCACGTGGATCTGCGTACTGCCCCATGAAAAGTGGCCGATTTCCTATGCGATTTCCGAGCGTGGATTAGGTGCGAGAAATTGGTCAATTTCTTTCATGTAAGGCACGGGTTGACTTCGACCCGAGTTCGTATAAAGTGTCGGCAATATGGTTAATTTAATTTGTGGTCCGTACAATCTTCGTACCTCAGCGCGCTTACGAACGTGTTTTGTTTGTTGTGGAGCCAGATCTCCTGTGCCAAAGACGTCAGGCAAGTTCGAGCGCTCGCAGGCAACAGAAATAAATTACCTCAACTTTCATGGCAGTGGTCTAGTACAAGATCAAATATATGACAGTCTGTCTCAGAGAAGGATTACAAAAAACTGTAGATGGATTACAAAAAATGTCGACTTCGTATTCAGATGTTTGTTGCCTTGTTTTCTCGCGTACGCAGACGCATAGGCGAGGAATACAAGGCAACGAACTAAAGCGTTGGTGTTTTTGGCGATAATTCTCAAGTTCAGCGGCTGGTTAATTTCTAGTAGGCTCTATTTTTGAGGAGTGTATATTAGTGGGAGTTAATTGGGAATTTTATGGCTAAATGATGGCCGAATGAGAAATGTTTACTATTGACAATAGTTTAACTTCTATAGTTAAATTACATCAGCGAATCAAGATTGTCAAGAGAATCAAGGAGTAAATTAACATTGTTTTTAAACTATTCTGTGGCTGGACTGGCCTCATGTGAAAATCATATAGTGAGTTTATAATTTCGATTAGATTCTTCACTCTCATTCTTTTGGGTAAAAGTGGTGCTTATCGCTGGCTTAGAAGTAAAGACTTCTTTTCATTTTACAGTGGTTATCATAGCTTCCAAGTCCAATCTCGTTCCCCATAGCCCACGTTCCCCACCCGGGAAACGAGAGGGGGACTCATGAGTTGGTCTGAAGTGACCGGAAAGTAGGAAATTAATAAAACCAAAATAACAAAAGATGTCGGACGACAATGATCTCCAGTGGAAGACGTTGCCGCGATCGATATCTTCGTCGTATGTGTGTAGATGCTGTAATTCGAGCTTCGCCAGCAACCCCATTTGACTTTGTTTGGGGAAAGAGATTCAAACAAGAAGAACATACTATCCAGATTCCCGGCTCGGATATTTTACGCTGCGTACCTCACCCGGAATAACAAAGAATCCTGTGATTTGAGAAACGGATTATCCAGAGTCTCTCTGTTCCACCGGGTGGGGAACGTGGGCTCTGGGAATGAGATTGACTTCCTTGGCAGATTCTTTGAGCCGGGCCTATTGCACAAACAAGACCTATGACTAATATGGTCAATCGGCACGAGTACACGAGAGTATTATATATAGACTACATGTAGGATTGAACTAACGACGATATACTCCGGCTTTTGCAGACGACATGGAATAATATTATTGAAATATAGCGAAGAAGCACTTCGAGCTGAGAGTTGAGACTCCATGTGAGTAGAGTTTAGTTGGTCTCCATCCTGTGCTGAGGATTTTGTTTCGCAGGGGTTCTCCGTTTTTCCTCCCTCCCGCCAAAACCAACTGACCTATGGTCTTAGCTGTAATATGCATCGTCCCGATATGTGTCGTTTATGGCGGCTGCCTGGATGCGCCTTTAATATGCACCTTCGACTATGGCCACTGTTAAAACTTTCAAATGTGTTAAATTGGCTCTTGAAAAGCCCCCTTGTAGGGAAGATGTAATGTTATGTAAAAGAAGTCATAACGTTTCGAGACTTCGCTCGATATTCACGTTACCATGTTTTTGGCAGTATTACTAACCATATTCCGCGGCAACGGAAAAACTAAATTAGTGGGACGTTGGTGACGTCTTATTGTGATACCCAATGTTTGATAATGTCGTATGTTTTGATGAATTTCCCATATGTTTGATACATTGTATGTTTGATGTTGAAGAATTCGTATATTCGCCGTCCGTACGTGCGTGAACCCTCCCTTGTCGTGGCTTGCTTCGACAAAGTTATTTAGATAAAGCCGTCTTTTAATGAAACTAAATCGATCGCAGAACTTGATTCTTTCCTGACGAATTTATGCGGGTCCAAACATTTGTGCGAATAAACTACAGCATTTTTTTTTGAATTGGTGGAATCTGAGAGGTTTAAAAACAGGGTCGAAAGCTGACAGTTATTAAATAGAAAGAACGTGATCGGTAATTTACCATCAAAATTGTCGTTTTTAATGTTTAAAAAGCTCCGCCAGATATATATATAAATTATATTTTAATATATATATTTTATATTTATTTATAATATATAATATAATAATATTATATGATATATATATATATATATATATAAAATAGGTTGGCGTTCTTACGCAACGCTGTGAATTGGTCAATTACCGTGTATTATAATCAGGCTATGTAAACACGTTGCAAGATGATGTCACGGGCACAATTTTTTTTAGCCTGATTTCATAAAATAAATTAGAAAATGGATGCCCTGGTGCATGTTTATATAACCTGATGCTCAAACACTCTGATTTTCTATTTCTTAAATTCATGATATATAAAGTCATCTTATGTAACACAAGGCATGCCGAATGTATACTTTTTCTATTTCTAATTGAATTTGAGAAATGCATAAGTAGTTACAAAAACTCAAGGACTCATAGGATTTTCTCATGCAGGAAAGCCCGTCCATGTTTGCAGGTAATTGATTAGGCTGATCGAAACTAATTCTCTCTTTAAGGCGACACTGTTCTTTATCATAAATTCATCTGCATGATGCTCGGTGAACAAGAGTGCTGCACACATACAGATGTCTATGCTAGAATGGTGTGGTTTGGTTGAGGTATAGATGTGTTGGTTTTACCGTAAAGGTAAATTTAAACACGGCAAATTAAACATTCAAGATGTAATCAATTAGGGCGGGTGATGTGTGTCAAAAATTAAATAACACTATTTTGGCTAGCGATCATTGTAAAATTTTTGGCTATTCGGTTCACATAACTATTTTTATGGAGTGGCGACAAGACGTTTGTTGGCAATAGACTAAAAACGTTCAATGACAACAATATCGTTTGGCAACAATAAAACATTAAATATGGTGCTATCAGAACAGGACAACATATTCGGGCAACAATACATAACGAACACAACCAATCCCAAATGATGCAAATTCGGAGCGATCGATGTGATCTCGTACCAAGGGTCTTCCCTGTTTTCGGAAATGGGCGGCGCCATTACGCGAAATTTAGTTCTGCCAGCAGTTATTTCACAGTTCAACATTGGCGGGAAAATGAGAGAGAATTCTTTCGGCGTACGTGCGACAGCTGAAATTCAGGTTTCATCTTAATTTGGTACAGGCTAGAGATATTATTGTACTAACTACTGGATTGATGTAGGTACTTCCGCCTCAAAATTCAAGAACTGTCACAACCAGCAATGCCACACGTAACCACTAGAGCAACATAGTATCGTCGCCCAAATGAACCGGAGAGGGCATCCAACAAACCGGGCATTCGAGGTAGCATCGCCGTCTGTTTCGGGTTTTCTGGGCAAATCTATCGGTACTAGTGGTACAACACAATGTTGTGGCATTTGGCATCGGGACACCGTTGCGAATATACATACCCATTACCTCAGTCATATAATATTTTGTAAACGGAGTGTATAGAGTGCAGTTTCGTACCTCATTTTACAAAATTTTTGTTCCGCACATCTTTGTGCATGTATAAAAACGTGAGAACCACTGCGTGGGACTAAAGCGCCGGTGGGAATTTGCAATTAACATCACGGGATTGTTGTTGCCAAAATGAAAACGTGACGTTGCCCAAATAACGATATGTCGTTGCAAATAGGCCTTTTGTTATACATACAACCCTCCCTATAGCCCCCCACAGGAATTCTATTTTGCCCCCACCGCCCAGTAAAAGTCCCTTTTGGCCCCAGGAAAAAGTCCTTTTTGTTGAAGTACCAAAACAATATGAACAAAGAATAAAGCAATAGAGATATAAAAGGAAAATTTTAGCGGACTTCAGACTATTACCTTAGATATAGATAAACATGGTATAGATAAATCTTTATATATATAGTTAAATAGTTTTTATTTTGATAAGGTTAATATGTGGTGACGAAAAAATCTTTTTTATAGTTCACAAAATTCATACTCACAAAATTTTCCATATTTTATTTGAAAGTGAACAAGCTGATGAGTTCTGACACAAAGGGAAACAGTCAGAAATGTGTTGTATTTTAACCTAGTTTTTCTATGACATTTTATGTCCTACAGTGTTCTTAAAAAAATTCAACCCCGTCAGAATGCAGGAAAAATGGCGTTTATCCGAGACCTCCTTTAAAAAAAAAACTGTGTCACACGAGCTGCCAAATAACGATACGTTGTCTGCCGAAATAGTGTTTTGTTTGTGTTCTGATAACCCATATTAATGTTTTATTGTTGCCAAAACGATATTTTTGTCATTGAATGTTTTGTTATTGCCAACAAACGTCTTGTTTTTTTGAGCCATGAAATAGCTTAGAAACCGATAGCTAAATGTTTACACGATCGTTGCCAAATTGGTGTTTTGGATACACACCCGCCATAATCAATTGCCCTGTTTGAATTTTTTAACTAAATTAATTTACTCAACTAAATCTGTACCATTGCAACATTATTTAGTTATACTGAATAATAAGCAAAGCTCAATATGATGGTGAACAAAATTTAAGCCCGTATTATAACATCTTATTAATAAATATACATGAAAAAAATATAATCACGACATGTGATTGGCTGATTCCAGCTGCAGGTTAATCCCTAAACAACAGTGCTAGAATTGTGTTTATCACAGTGCACAAAATATGTTAATCACTAGGTGCAAAAATCTGATAATCACTAGTGCAAAAATTCTTGTTATCACTAAGGAACACAATCAAATCATTGTATAGAGGATTTTTCCCGACACCAAAACAAACAAAGATGGCGGCCAAGATTCGGCGGTTTTGGGGATAATTTGTTTCAAGATTTGAAGACTAGTTATGCTTTTAATATTTGCCAACGTGAAGGTACCTACAATGAAGACTCCGAGAAAAAAAACCTTCTTTATGCCTCGAGTATAACTTTTTCAAGTAGTAGTGGAAAGCGTAAGCGTTTTTTTTAACAAATACTCAATATGCGCATAAGTGGACGGCTAAACACGTACGTTTAAAATGTTAGTGCAGTTGTTTATGAAACATTTTTTTCATGAATATTTATTATTAAGTAATAGCCATTGGTTTTCTCGTGGCAATTTGGAAAAAATCATGCACTCGTGAGTTTTTTTCAAATAGCACTCCTCCTTCGGACTACGTGCTATTTTGTACAGTATTTGAAAAACTCACTCGTGCATGTTTTTTTCCAAATTGCACTCGAAACCATGCTATTACCTATACCAAAACTGGTCGTTTAGGCTACGGTTTACACGGTACCGGGCGAACGATTCGGATTCGTCCTATTTACGCCGTGCATGTAAACAGGCAGAACGCGTAAGTAATTCCTGAGACCGGTTCCGAATTCGGGATCTCCCCCCCCCCCCCTCCCCTAATAAATAATTTCTTAAGGTATTGGCAAAAATAAATTAAGTTTGTCCCTAATTTGAAGATGGAACTCGTAAAAAATGTAATAGACAGATCTTTT
Organism: Paragorgia papillata; assembly: GCA_035771165.1. Taxonomy (NCBI): domain Eukaryota; kingdom Metazoa; phylum Cnidaria; class Anthozoa; order Scleralcyonacea; family Coralliidae; genus Paragorgia; species Paragorgia papillata. Next base: position 78,940 of record JAWNZC010000451.1, on the reverse strand, counting down.
TACAACTTTTTACGTATCTTTTCTTCGTTTTCAAGAGTATTTCAATATTGATTTAATATGGTAAATAAAGATGGGCTCTGACGTCATGCAGCAGGGATGAAGATGATTCAGTGTCACTGAAACAAAGGCGTTTTATGTGGCAGCAGTTTCAAATGATCTTCGTTTGAACAAATTTAAGAGGATATAACTGATTTTTCTACGTGTGAAAAATACTGTACCTCTTGGCTTCATGAAGGTCAGGGACCATTTACATTTACGTATTAAACTAATTGAAATATCTTGAAAACGATAGAAAGATATGAAAAAATTGTAAAGGATCTTCTATTACAATTTTTATGGAGTTTCTGTTCAGATTAGAGTAAACTTAATTTTTGTTGCCAATGTCCTTTAAAAATTGACAATTTAGGATACAAATGAACAACTGACCATTGGGTGGACGAAAATTGTTTACAAGCTTATCGATTGTCTGGTCTTATTCTTCTGTCCAACCAACTCCAGTCCGCGGACAAGCGAAAACTAAAATTAGTGGATCGTTGGAGTGACGTCCATTATTGAATACCCATGTTTGATAATTGTATGTTTGATGTTGTGTGAATTCGGTATTATTCGCCAGTCCGTACGTGCGTGACCTCCTTGTCGTGGCTTGTTCGGTACAGATTATTTAAGCATAAAGGAAGTACGACGGGATCTTACAACGATTCGTCGTTGTCGAAGTACTTTAAAACAAAAGGGATATTTAGTTTTGCGAAACAAAGAGAATGAAATAACTGAATTTTTTCGTCCCTGCAGTAATCTCAACCTACCGTCCCGTCGTTCTGTATACAATCGCACTAATTAGAGCATTTTCACTGACGTCTTCAAGGGACGACGTCACATTCACCAAACGACGAGATAATACTGTTTTGCTTTAATAGGATTGACTTTAATAACAGACACTACAATCATTTTTTTGCGGTACTGGACCATTTTTGTTTCGTTCCCCGCAGGAACGAAAACTGTTTTACTGGTGTTAGCTTTCCATTGACGTACACTAAAAAAAAAAGGGGGGGGAAATAAACTGGTCATCACAGATAAAAATAGTCCAATCGAAGTACAGTTGTTGTTGGCAGCATAAGCCAAAAACTTCGATCTTAAATCCCAATGAAATCATATTGTTATCGTTCACCGCAGGAACAGAAACTGATACATGTGTTTAGCTTTCCATTGACGTCACAAAAGTAAACTGTCATCACAGGATTGAAAATAGTTCCAATCGGCAGTGCCAGTGTTGTTGGCAGCATGAGCCAAAACTTCGATCTTATCCAATGAAATCAAAATTCCGCATAAAAAATTTAGGTTGTTAGGCGTGGTTAAACGCCACAAAACCGAAGTGAAATAATATTGCTGATCTAAGCACAATTAGCCTGAACGACGTAAAAACAATCCCTGTGTGAAGTGAATCATACCAATACTACAGAACAAGCGAATGCCGAGTACTGTTAGAACTTTCCCCATCTTCTGAATTCTCAGCGTAAATTGCTTTCTAACTGCTCGTTACGAGCAGTTAGAATGCAATTTCATAATATATATAGTTATATATAGCCGTTGCCATCCATACTGGAAAGTATTTTGTATGTTACGCCAAATATCTTTGTGCGTGGCGCAACCGAGCTTACGCCAAATTTTGGCGTATTTCTTTGATAAATTTTAGCGTACTTGCTTTGGCGTGGCGTAAAGTCACAAATTTCACTATGTCAGTTAGCGTGGCGTATTTACTAATTTTTAGCTTGTCAGTAAGGTGTTTTAGGAGGTATTGTGGTTGAGCTAACGGCATATTACACCTCTTGAGCGCGCCACGGTGGCGCAGTATTTTGTACACAAAATTGCTGGCGTAAAATCTATGGCGTATGGAAAACTAACTTTCCAGTATGGGTTGCCATCTTGGATTATTAGTACGTGAAGGTCAGTGTTTAGGGTAAAAGGTACTGAAGTGTTATCGAAGCTGCAATCATATACATACGCAGGTTGTCACATGCAGTGCTAATAAGATCTAAAGTCTATTATACACATTGGTCACAGACAAAATTAAGTCAAAACACAATCCAATTCTCCGATAGAAAACACAATTTTCCATAACAAAACACGATTGCACACATGTACACAGCGTTCGTATGTCGAGTCTCTTCGGGTATTAAATATCAACACAGCTATTAACGGCGTGTGCGTGGGCGATTGTAAGCGTATATAATAACAAGATACTTGCCAGCGACATTACTGACCAATAACTATGTATGTGAACATACAGAACACATCCGAGACGAGTGATCAGACATCAGGAAAGCAAAGAAAGAAAGTATTATTTCCACACATGTTCATCGTTCATATGTCAAGTCTCTTCGGGGGGGGGGGGGGGGGGTGGGGGGGGGGTCACTTGCATGTTCACTTTAATAATCAACGGCATGTGCGATTGTAAGCGTATATAATATCAAGATACTTGCCAGCGACATTACTGACCAATAACTATGTCTGTGAACACACAAAACATATCCGAGACGAGAAAGACTTGATCAGACATCAGGAAAGCAAAGCATTTGGCATGCACGCATCAGTTTCGCAAAGCCTGATGGGATGACGTAATGATTGCCATTTCGAAACATAGACTCGGCCACCACCGAGTAATAATAAAGATGTTGAGATTGGGCGAATAGCATTCCGAAAGGTCGGGTCGAGTCAGTGGCCTTGGAAAAACTACTCAATCACTCCAGTATTTATTCCGATCAAATACAAACTTTGAAAGAATTACACACAGATTGAAGATTATTTAATAAATTTTAACTTAAATATAGGTGGCATAAATGACCGCTAATGTAGCCGGCTTTCCTAAACAGCGACATTTTATGTATCTACATATAAATAACTGCAAAATTTCCGTCGTACTGACGCCACATGTACATTTCTCCTATTCACCTCTGACCGTGTATAGGAGGCAAATAAAACGTTGCCAAAATAATTGCGTTCTCAAGAAAATTGCGAGACGCTAGCAGGTAAGGCCTGGTTTATAGATCGCACAATCGTCGCCTTTAATTATAAAGACAAATTTATAATTCATATTAACTTCGTCGATTGTCAATGCGACTTCGTTTACGACGAAATTAATTCAGACAAATGTAATGTTTTGCACATTAAAACACAAAAAATTAAATTAAGAGCAGTAAATTTATACATTTAATTCGTTGCGCCGTGACGTCGCATTTCAGTCTGATCACGACGGATGTCACGGATACAACGAATTTACTCCCCATTTAATTGATTAAATTACTGTAAATATCTGAAATGCGACGATTGTCCGACGTATAAACTAGGCGTAAAAGAAACAGGAAGTGTGACTGTCCCGCTGTATGTTTTGTTGATGATTATCAAGAAAACGACTCCATTGAATGACATAAAGTTCAAATTCAATCTGTTCAAATTCAGTTGCCCCGTAGGCCAACAACCAATTGTACTTATACGCAGAACGTTACCTCTCCGCGACAGCGTAACCATAAAAAAATTTTGCTTCCAAAATTGTACGCCTTGTCGCGTCAGACCACTGGCGGGAATTGGCCGAGCTAAATTTCGTCATGATTGCCCCCAATCGGCATGCAACACCCTCTTGTAAGAGGCTGACGGGAACGAAACAGCTATTTCTTTTTAGAAATAGTTTCTTGTTTAAACTATAATAGTCAGAGCCGTGACTTATTTTATTTACAAAATTTAATCGCCGTCGTCGTCGTCCTGGAATCGTAATAATAAGATCCCTTATATCGATCGCAGAACTTGATTCTTTTCGACTTAGTTATGCGAGTCAAACATTTGGCGAATATACATCGGGTTTTTTTAAATTGATGAGTCTGAGAGTTAAAATTCTGGTGATCAACAGGACGAAAGCTAACAATTATAAATAGAAAGAATGTGATCGGTAATTACCACAAATTTTCGTTTTTATGTTAAAGGTTCGCCAGATACATGTATGTATAACTGATGTGACATAACCACCTAGGGGTCCTTTACACGAGCCCAGGTTGAGAGGTTAGCTCGCCAACCCGGGTCAACCCGTCTACGAATAAACTCCTGTTAGCGTTTACACGATGGATCAACCCGTCTTGCCAGATTGGAGAAGTGCGAGAAATTGGTCAATTTCTTCATGTAAGGCGCGGGTTAGCCCTCCCTCGCAGCCGTGTCCAGTGTTCGGCCCCCCTGCACCTACACTGGACATGCGGCTGCGAGGGAGGCTAGGCACGGGTTGACTTGACCCGAGTTCGTATGAAGTGACATGATAAGTTGTACGTATACATAGGAATACAACGACATCACGTCCCTGTCTTTAAGACAAAATCCTCCAGTCGACAACTCCTGCCAAGCTTCCATACCCAGTGCCGGATTTAGGACAGGGCGGAGTGGGCGGTCGCCCAGGGCCCCCCACAAAATAATGTTTAGGGGGGGGGGGGCTACACAAAAATGTCTTGAAAGTTGAAAAAATAGGTGTTGAAATGAAAAGAATCTTGAGAGCCCAAAATATGAGTCAAGAACAAGACAAAAGATATATGGATGATATATAGGGTCACTTCTAAAAGTGTATACTATGACGATTATGACAGATTGATGGATGGAGTTGACAAGTTATTGTAAACCTGATTCAGTGTGGGAATTGTGACTTCGAACTTGTATTAGTTCGTAAAGCAAAATTATCTCGTTCAGAAATAGAATTGATATATTGTGCTGGTCAGTGACCGCCCAGGGGCCTCCACAGTCCTAAATCCGGCGCTGTCCATAGCTACTGTAGATGCATATGAACAGTGGAGAACTGAACTGCATTTTTTACAATAATATTACAGTTATACCTCGGGATCCTTTGTTTTAAGAGGGAGGCTTAAAGCACTAAACATTAAGTTTGTCTAATTTGAAAGAACTCATAAATTTGTAATAGAACATCCTTTACAACTTTTTCATATCTTTCTTCGTTTTCAAGATATTTCAATTTGTTTGATATGTAAGTGAGATGGTCTCTGACGTCAAGTGTGGGGTAACACATTTTCACATGTAGCAAAACAAGTTATATCTCTAAGTTTGTTCAGCGAAATCATTTGAAACTGTGCACATAAAAACTCCTTGCGACGCTGAACATTTCATGTTAGATATGTAAGTGATTTTGCTCTGTGCGAAAATATTTTACCCCAATCCTGACGTCAGAGACCATCTCATTTACATATCAATACAAATTGAAATATCTTGAAAACGCAGAAAGATACGAAAAAGTTGTAAATCTTCTATTAATCAATGTTCTATTACAATTTAATGAGTTCTTTCAAATTAGACAAACTTAATTTTTAATGCCAATCCCCTTTAAATAAATATCTCTAGCTCATCAATTAGTAATGGTAACAATTAGAACTAATCGTCTTTCATGAATACTGTAAGACTTGTCACTCTTCATTTATTGTTGAATGTCAACTTTAAATAGCATGGTATTTCGGTATATATGTGATTTTAATCAAATAGAATTTTCTGTTGTGCATTTATGCACTTGTAATTTGCATTTCAATATGTTATTTGTTCCTCTTCATATAAATATTATGTTTTGTTAAGTAATATAAGTAAAATTGAGTATTGATAAAATTTCATCTGCAATTGATCATAAGAATTAATTTACTATTGGAATATTCCTGGATTTATCGAAGGCTTTTGATACAGTTGACCATAATATTCTCTTTACCAAACTTGAACACTACGGATTTCGTGGCTTAGTTCTTGATTAGAAGAAGTAATATTTCAAATCCGAGTTAGTTTTTTAGACGTGGTTTCTAAATCCTATGTGCCGTTAACATTTTAGTTTTTGTAAAGGCTTATAAAGTGCAACCCAAAAAACATCGGTTCCTTCCATTTGCGAAGATCTCGATCACACAATAATCTCGATATCACGTCTATTTCTGGCGGCGCATGCTCTTGCGTGCCGGAGAAGGCCCTGGGTACGAGATTGGTAGACACGTGCATGCATAGGCTAGGGTCCAGTCGTCCCTCTCCGCCCCCGCGGATCGAATGAACGGCTGGGCGTATATATGAATTATGAAACGTGACATTTCATGTTGCATTTCATAAGAAGCTCGAAATAAAGTAATGTTAAATGGTTTCGCCAGGAGGTTATGTTATTACCCCTGTCTGTCTGTCTGTCTGTCTGTCTGTCTGTCTGTCTGTCTGTCTGTCTGTCTGTCTGTCTGTCTGTCTGTCTGTCTGTCTGTCTGTCGGTCGGTCGGTCGGTCGGTCGGTTGGTTGGTTGGTTGGTTGGTTGGTTAGTTTGTCTGCCAGGATATCTCAAAAACTATTGCACCGATTTTCATGAAAGGTTGCAGAAGGGTTGGCCATTGACCAACGACCAATCCATTAAATGTTGGTTGCATTTAGTCAAAATTTAGATGAGAAATTAATAAAAATCTGACGTGTATAAGAAATGCTTAATTGCGCTCATTATCTTTATTTTATGCAAATACTTTTGCATAATTTTGGTACGAGTGCAATCAAGCATTTTATTCATACATGCATGTGTTGGTTTCGTGAGCTAGCTGGTTAGCGGGATGCTCGTTCTCTTTTTAAACATCTCTAATAACCCACTGGTGGAGGTATATGCAGGCCCTGACTGCCCTCTAGTTACAAATATTAATGTCGGTCGTTTATAATTTTGAAACAAGGAAAACAACGTATCCATGATTTGGGTCTTGAGGCGATTGACTTTCTGTACTTTTACTCACTGTCTTTAGCATGGATAGACATTTGTTTAACACAAGGCTAGGGATACCCGTAAACAACCGAAGTATAATGCATTAAACTTAGGATTCATTGCAAATCTCCGCATACACGCGTAAAAATCTCGCAAGTTGTTACAGCATTGTTGCCTGAACAATGCTGTAGCAACTTGTTGACATATGTGAATCAACATATGATAAAAGAACAACATTGTTCATCCATTGTTTCAACAAGTTGTTACAGCTTGATGAAACAACAACCGTTGTTCACGCATGTTGTAACAACTGAAGAACGTGTTGATACATCAACCATGTTCACCATTGTTGTAACATTGTTGTTCATCGTTGTTATTTCGTCATGCTGTTTACAACATGTTGTATCATGTGCGAACAATCGTTGTTGGCTAATAAAAATGTGTTGTTGGAACAACTTGTTCATGACTGTTGATTTAATCCGTGAACAAGTTGTTCGAACCATAAGTGAACAACTTGTTCCACGGCGAGCAGCACAAACATTGTTCACGCCTGTTGACAACCGTGAACAAGTTGTGCGTTTTTTACGCGTGTACATGAAAAAACTTCTCAATTTTGATTTGCCTGTCAATACAGTTCAATGAGCAACGACCCAATAAAAAACAGTAAAAACTGAAAAGAGGCCAATCACGGTCCTACAACGGATTTTGACGGATGGTATTTTCCAACCTCGTACCGAGGCTCTTCTCGCACAAAATAAACGATTGCAGCCAATATTTAGAATAGCGAAGAACAATTTGATTAAACTTATAGCTGATTAGTAATTATTCTTTAATGTTGCCAGGTAAAGTACCTACAAGAAGACTAAAAGATTCTTAGTTCTCTGAGTAAACCTTTTCAAGTAGCGGTGAAAGAAGCGAAGCGTTTTTGAACAACCAAATATACGAGGAATGGACATGTAAGGGCATGTAAGTTTAACCGTGTGTATCAATAGTAATACGTAATAGCATGGTTTTTCGTGCAATTTGGAAAACCATGCACCACTCGTGAGTTTTTCAAAGACTTCAAAAAATATCGGCTAATATAAATCGTAGAAGATATCAACCTCGTACCCAGGGTCTTTTCAACCCGCCGCGCTGTTTTCCAGCGCGGCGGGTTGAAAAGACCCTGGGTACGAGGTTGAGAAGATATTTGTTGCAAGTCTTGTAGAGGTAAATCCAAGAGGTAAATCAGAATTTAAAGTATTGAATGAACATTTATTTATGATATATTTTAAAAAACTACGTTGATTTACGACATTTGCCGGATATTTCATATTTGTTGCCGTCAATCGTCACTAGAAATATGAAGCCGAAGGCGACGGCGACGAACAATCATAAACCTACTTTTAATAGAGCTACTGCAGTTGATCAGGTACTGCTACATATACTTGATATTCGAATGCTGTTTATTGTTGAGATTCAATTTTAATTGTTGTTGTAATTTGTGTCGATTTACTATATAATTTCAAACAGCATTATTCGAATCTGCTGTCCTCGTTGAATAATTTAATAATATTGAAACACCATCGACGAACATTATTAATCAGCACTGAAGACTTTGACTTTGTATATTTATAAACTTTTATAAATTTGATTCAGAAAGTCCAGAAACAAAAAACACTTCTTGCCTAACCCTAACCCTAACCCTAACCCTAACCCTAACCCTAACCCTAACTGATTTGATAAATTTATTAAGACAATGTCTTGTTATTTGTACGGTTTTAGTTATTCTTGATTGCTTAAATAGTTCGCCAAATAGTTTTACATGTACAAGCCAACCACTCTGTTTCATGTCAGTGACTGTACCGATCCCCCCGGTACAACGTAAGCCACACGCAAAATGTCGTGGTCACGTGACCAGCCCTTTACCAGGGTCTTCTCTCCGCCCCGCCATTTTGAGAAGGCCCTGGGTACGAGGTTGCGATGCAAACACGAGAGTGATTTGAGATAATTCGAAAGTTTATCCCCGAACCCGGGCGAATTAAGGCCCGGAGCCCGGTGAGGGGTGCTAATCTCGGCATGCGTGGACACCATTAACACGCGAAATTAAGTACACACGAGATGAAAAACTCAAGGTAACTCTGAAACCTGTTAATATCTCTGTATATATGAAACAAATCCACACCTTGCGCGGTTCGGATGGCAGGGTGCGTGGTGATTAACCTGTTAACTCAAAGAGTATATTGGTCAGTTTTTCAGACAAGACTCCCCCCCTTGAAAAGGAGAAATAGTTTGTCTGTATCTTCTATAACGCTTAATTTTAATAATTAGCATAAATTGACAAAAATTAGTATCAGGTTCCTGGACTCTCGATTTCAAAATTTTCCAGGAGAGCATGCTCCCTGATCCCCCTAAAAAATTATTTTGATTTCGGCTTCCCCCCCCCCCCCCTTTCAAAATCCTGGCTACGTCCCTGGGCTCTTTTCGATTACGCGTTGGACATTCGGCGTCTGTTCAAAACGTTTGGGGTTGAGGTGGCTCCCTACGGTAATTTTAAGAAGGGAATGGTAACGAGTATTACGTTGTCACATGCGTAAGTAGCAATCTTGTCGAGTTGATAGTCTGTTACGTGATCAGCAGCCGTCCGAGCGATATAAATGCTAAAATATCACACATTTGCTTTGGTAAAATTCTTTAAAATTTTGTGCATAAAGAAATACTTAAATAAACAAAAATAATAAACAACATACTTAATTTTCAAAAAAAGACAGAACTTTTTTAACCATTAAGTTTATAGCGAAAAATCTCTCTTGACAACTTTCCCTAATATTTTGCTGTAGTGTTAACTATGTGGAAAAAATGTAACTGCTCCCGTAGCCTTAGCCTTAACTTTCTGTTGTTATTAATATATTTAGTTTAGTTAGTATTTTATTGAAATTGTAGCTAGGCTTTGTAGTTAGTATTTCGATTTACTTTAATTTTCTATTTTTGAGCCCGCAGTAATTGGCTTATTGCTGTTGCGGTGACCTTGCCGTCATATTTTAATCTTCAACATGTAATATATATTTAACAGTTATACCATGAGCTCGAGTTGTATATGAGCTCATACAGCTGGGACTGATCATAGATAGTAATCTCAAATTTTCTGAACATGTAAATGACACCCTGGTAAGTTTTGCAAGAAAAATGAATATACTAAAATCTATGCGCTTTCTACCGAAGCCAATGTTACAAGATTTTTATAACAAGGTACTTCTCCCTTCCGTTACTTATGGAATCCTTGTATGGGGAAGTTGCAATGTAACTTTATTTGACAGATTAGAAAAAATGCATGTTCGGGCTGCCAAAATAGTTTACGGTCTTGATTGGTACACTGAATCTAGGGTAGTTTTATCAAAAGCAGGGTGGAAATCGCTATTATGGCACTACAAGCATAGGTTAGTAGGTCTAACTCATAAATGTTACCACGGTAATACACCACAGCAAGCTTCAAGTATGTTCATTAAACGCAACATTACACGCAACATTACAGCGTACAACCTTAGAGGACAGAACCAGTGAACTCGATGTAAGTTAAAATCTGATACCTTGAACGCTAACGTCCAGTCATTCGTGGGGCAAAAAGTGAGGCAAAAAGTTCCAGGCCCTTGCGCGGTTTGCAGGTAGATTTTAGTCTCCCACAAAATGTTTTTTTACACGGCCGGCGGTCTTGAGCGAACCGCGAAGGCTCAAAAAGGTTTGAAAAATTATTTATTGAACCATTTTATCACGCTTTGCTAAACGTACATTTTAAATTTTAATTGGTTGTGCTATACTGCCGAACTAATCATGCAGTAATTGTTTATTTGTTGCTATAGTAAGGGTCATTGTCTTTACAAAACGTGCACGAAGTTTGTCAGTGAAGAAATTAAATCAAATTTTCGTTATATTATAAACCATATATATTAGAGTTTCGTCACTCCGAAGAGGATACAAAAAATCAACACAAACTAGTTTCATCAATGTCGTTTTGTTTAAAAAGCATTCCGCATTCGTACCGAAAACAACAACTAGCCATGAGTAAACGCGAAAAATAAACAATCTAGTTGTCAGTTATTTCTTAAAATATCATAATGCCGTTTAACACATTCGAACAAAGAATTAAAGGAGCAGAAATAAGAAAATGACATTGGATATGATCAAGTATCAATACGTCTTCAAACTCGTACAAGAATAGCTTTCTCACACTTGTTCTCACCTTTTCAGCTAGCTGTTTTCATCCTAGCCAGCAAAAGGACGTCTGTTTTCTGACTTTTCTCAGCCTATTTCATCCCGAGACCCGAGCTTAATTTACTGTATAATTTCGGACTGCTATACAGTAAATAAAACAACAAAAGCACTGCACAACAACGGGAAACCATTAAATGCACGTTTAATAATTTGATAAATAATTTTTTCAAACCTTTTCGAGCCTTCGCAGTTCGTTCAAGACGGGCGGCCGTGTAAAAAACATTTTGTGGGAGACTGAATCCTACCTGCAAACCGCGCAGGGGCCTGGAAATTTTTGCCTCACTTTTTGGATCTTCGTTAGCGTTCCAGGTATCACATTTTAACTTACATCGAGTTCACTGGACAGAACAGGCTAAATTTACCAGCCTGTGTAACGGACATTATGCATAAATCAATATCGTATAAGGGGATCAGTTTTGTGGAACAAGTTACCAACAAGTTTACAAGAATCCTCATATACAATATTGATGAAAACCCTAAAAAATAATGATTTTTTGGATAGCATTGAAACTTTCAATGCCTATTAAAACCTTAAGTGCATTGAAGAAATTTAAGTAATTATTTTAAATTTATACTGAATTAATTTGTTATAATATTTATTTATATCTATATAGATGTTTGTAATTAGTTGCACGACCACATCAGCACTTGTGCTGCATTTAGACTTATCGTGTTTAAATAAGTGTTTTTGTATTGTATTGTATTGTATTGTATTGTATTGTATTGTATTGTATTGTATTGTATTGTATTGTATCTAAATAAAAAAAAGTCTCTTTACTGGTAATCTCCTACAAAATGTGTGTTGTAAGCTTGATTTTAACCGTGAGTTTCTTTGTTTGGCAACAAATTAATATCAACCCGTTAATTTAGTCGGGTTAATTGTGTATTTGTTAATGTATTTTTACACATTGTTGTTTTGTTATACATTGGTTTGAGGGTGTTGATGTTTTTCTGTTTAAAAATCCGTCAATTTCAACTCTTTTCGGCAGTTTAAAAAACATGCCGCCATCTTGGGTTTTTTTGTAGTAGGCAACCAATCAGATTACGCAAAAGCTCATATCCGATAGCATGCTATATAATAAACACTTATATACTAGTACTAATATAAGGGCGATTCTAATAAAAAAAAATTAAAAAAACCAAAAAAAAACCAACGAAACAGGTCATGTCGTTCCAAAGCTGGTGTTCTGTGGTTTACTTTCTCCTTGCCTTCCTATGGTCTTTAAATTATTTTGGCGTTTAGCACAATACTCAGTCTTTTAAATTTGGGGTTACCAACTGTAGTGATACTCTTGCTGTGGCATGACTGGAATCAGAGTTAAGGTAACGCTCAATACCAAATTTTAAGCTCAGAAAAGTTGAACGGCTGTAGTCTTGGCCGTGTTTTGTTTTTACTTCTGCGTATAGAGGAACCGAAGGTAGTAGTAGTTCTTTAATGATTTGTCGTCCCGATTTCGTTCAACTGCTGTGTTCTATTACGGACGCTCGTTGGATCATTCTTATGGGGTGTTCATATGATGCCGGTGAGCGGGCTGGCCCGCTTCGCGAGATCTCGCCTCGCACTTATTTCCCTATTAAAATTTCGTTGTGTTCATATGAGAAACCGGGCTGGTTCGACTGTGAAATTTTCCCTAATGAACACATCGTAAGGACAAAAAGTTAGTTCTTTGTAATGGGATTTAAGGATAGTTGAAGATTTTATTCTTTAGTGGAATATGAATCACAATTGTATAATAAAAGGATTGATTTTGAAGCAAACAAACCCATGCAATACGACAAAATTGTGATCTTTGATGGCTGATGTCTTGTCACGGATCGTCGGACAAGCTAATTTTATTCATCATTTCATCCCACTTATATAGACCTTATTCAAAAATGGCCGCCGAATTAGAGTTCTTTTATGTGGATATAAATTAGCCCTTATGACCTCGTTTTAAAGTAAAAATTATTTTGAATTTCACACATGAAAACGAGTTCATAAGGGCTAATTTATATGTATATAAAAGAATTTTAATTCGGCGGCCATTTTTGAATAAGGTCTATCTATATAGGTGGGATGAAAACTACCATACGAAGGATAGGATAGGGTAACTTTATTTAAACAGGTTGGCCTCATAGTTGTTGACCTATAGGAACACAAGACAGACATCGTCTCGCTTACCGGATTAACCCGCGCTTACCGGGATCACAGCATTGTCCTCCAGTTTGAACTGTTCAGTAAATTACCAAATTTATAGTTCTGTTTTCCCTCATATATATATATATATATATAGTTCAATCTACAGACACGGTGTTTCGCTGTACAACAGCTCATCAGTGTAGCTTGGAACAATCTGAATGAATTTCATCAATTACTTATACACATGCGATTGTCGGTGACAACCGCATGTGGGACAGCATTGGTGAAGTACATAGTGAAGTGCGCATAGGCCCAGAGTGCTCAAACTTCCACAAGGGTAGTGAGCGTTGCATTCTCGCTAATAGGTACCCACGGCAACTTCACAGAGTGCTCAACAACACGGAAGTGAAGGAGCGTACTTAGTTCAATCTACAGACACGGTGTTTCGCTGTACAACAGCTCATCAGTGTAGCTTGGAACAATCTGAATGAATTTCATCAATTACTTATACACATGCGATTGTCGGTGACAACCGCATGTGGGACAGCATTGGTGAAGTACATTCAGATAGCGTGAAGTGCGCATAGGCCCAGAGTCCACACATATATATATACGAAACTTGTAAAAGGCAAAAAGACTTACCAAAACACTTTGACTTTGTCTTCGTATTTCAATTCAACTGAACAAATACACCAGACTCAACAAGTACAAAGAACAGCTTTACATTTATCCAGATTTTCTTCAGACCTTCTTTGAAGATATGTATAGATTCTTTCCTTTGGAAAATGGACTATTTCGTATATATATATATATATATATATGATATATTATATGAGGCCAACCTGTTTAAATAAAGTTATCCTATCCTATCCTTCCTATGGTAGTTTTCATCCCACCTATATAGACCTTATTCAAAAATGGCCGCCGAATTAAAATTCTTTTATATACATATAAATTAGCCCTTATGAACTCGTTTTCATGTGTGAAATTCAAAAGAATTTTTACTTTAAAACGAGGTCATAAGGGCTAATTTATATGCACATAAAAGAACTCTAATTCGGCGGCCATTTTTGAATAAGGTCTATATAGGTGGGATGAAATGATGAATAAAATTAGCTATATACGAAATAGTCCATTTTCCAAAGGAAAGAATATCTATACATATCTTCAAAGAAGGTCTGAAGAAAATCTGGATAAATTTAAAGCTGTTCTTTGTACTTGTTGAGTCTAGTGTATTTGTTCAGTTGAATTGAAATACGAAGACAAAGTGTTTTGGTAAGTCTTTTTGCCTTTTACAAGTTTCGAAGTGTTTTGGAAAGTCTTTTTGCCTTTTACAAGTTTCGAGTCAGTTTGGTATTTTGTATTTTAAAAGTCTTTGGTATATAACAAAACGCTTGTTGACTTTTGCCTCGAGAAACATCGAGTTTTACGGTCCCTCGGGCTTGTCAACAACCTGTTACAGACATACAGCTGGGACTGATCATAGATAGCAATCTCAAATTTTCTGAACATGTAAATGACACCCTGGTAAGTTTTGCAAGAAAAATTAATCTACTAAAATCTATGCGCTTTCTACCGAAGCCAATGTTACAAGATTTTTATAACAAGGTACTTCTCCCTTCCGTTACTTATGGAATCCTTGTATGGGGAAGTTGCAATGTAACTTTATTTGACAGATTAGAAAAGATGCATGTTCGGGCTGCCAAAATAGTTTACGTTCTTGATTGGTACACTGAATCTAGGGTAGTTTTATCAAAAGCAGGGTGGAAATCGCTATTATGGCACTACAAGCATAGGTTAGTAAGTCTAACTCATAAATGTTACCACGGTAATACACCACAGCAAACTTCAAGTATGTTCATTAAACGCAACATTACAGCGTACAACCTTAGAGGACAGAACAGGCTAAATTTACCAGCCTGTGTAACGGACAATATGCATAAATCAATATCGTATAAGGGGATCAGTTTTGTGGAACAAGTTACCAACAAGTTTACAAGAATCCTCATATACTATATTGATGAAAAGCCTAAAAAATAATGATTTTTTGGATAGCATTGAAACTTTCAATGCCTATTAAAACCTTAAGTGCATTGAAGAAATTTAAGTAATTATTTTAAATTTATACTGAATTAATTTGTTATAATATTTATTTATATCTATATAGATGTTTGTAATTAGTTGCACGACCACATCAGCACTTGTGCTGCATTTAGACTTATCGTGTTTAAATAAGTGTTTTTGTATTGTATTGTATTGTATTGTATTGTATTGTATTGTATTGTATTGTATTGTATTGTATTGTATTGTATTGTATTGTATCTAAATAAAAAAAAGTCTCTGTACTGGCAATCTCCTACAAAATGTGTGTTGTAAGCTTGATTTTAACCGTGAGTTTCTTTGTTTGGCAACAAATTAATATCAACCCGTTAATTTAGTCGGGTTTTTGAAGTAAAAAGACGTAATTTTTAGGTGAATTTTACAATTTAACATGCTAAATTGTGTATTTGTTAAGTTGTATTTGTTTTACACAATGTTGTTTTGTTATACATTGGTTTGAGGGTGTTGATGTTTTTCTGTTTAAAAATCCGTCAATTTCAACTCTTTTCGGCAGTTTAAAAAAACATGCCGCCATCTTGTTTTTCCTCTACTAGCAGGATATGAGCTGATAGCCTTGGTAGTAGGCAACCAATCAGATTACGCAAAAGCTCATATCCGATAGCATGCTATATAATAAATACTTATATACTAGTACTAATATAAGGGCGAATCTAATAAAAAAAAACAAAAAAAAAAAAGCGAAACAGGTCATGTTGTTCCAAAGCTGGTGTTCTGTGGTTTACTTTCTCCTTGCCTTCCTATGGTCTTTAAATTATTTTGGCGTTTAGCACAATACTCAGTCTTTTAAATTTGGGGATACAAACTGTAGTGATACTCTTGCTGTGGCATGACTGGAATCAGAGTTAAGGTAACGCTCAATACCAAATTTTAAGCTCAGAAAAGTTGAACGGCTGTAGTCTTGGCCGTGTTTTGTTTTTACTTCTGCGTATAGAGGAACCGAAGGTAGTAGTTCTTTAATGTTTTGTCGTCCCGATTTCGTTCAACTGCTGTGTTCTATTACGGACGCTCGTTGGATCATTCTTATGGGGTGTTCATATGATGCCGGTGAGCGGGCTGGCCCGCTTCGCGAGATCTCGCCTCGCACTTATTTCCCTATTAAAATTTCGTTGTGTTCATATGAGAAACCGGGCTGGTTCGACTGTGAAATTTTCCCTAATGAACACATCGTAAGGACAAAAAGTTAGTTCTTTTTAATGGGATTTAAGGATAGTTGAAGATTTTATTCTTTATTGGAATATGAATCACAATTGTATAATAAAAGGATTGATTTTGAAGCAAACAAACCCATGCAATACGACGAAATTGTGATCTTTGATGGCTGATGTCTTGTCATGGATCGTCGGACAAGCTAATTTTATTCATTATTTCATCCCACCTATATAGACCTTATTCAAAAATGGCCGCCGAATTAGAGTTCTTTTATGTGCATATAAATTAGCCCTTATGACCTCGTTTTAAAGTAAAAATTCTTTTGAATTTCACACATGAAAACGAGTTCATAAGGGCTAATTTATATGTATATAAAAGAATTTTAATTCGGCGGCCATTTTTGAATAAGGTCTATATATGTGGGATGAAAACTACCATAGGAAGGATAGGATAGGATAACTTTATTTAAACAGGTTGGCCTCATAGTTGACCTATAGGAACACAAGACAGACATCGTCTCGCTTACCGGATCAGCCCGCGCTTACCCGGATCACACACACACCAAATTTATAGTTCTATTTTTCCTCATATATATATATATATATATATATATATATATATATATATATATATATATATATATATATATATATATATATATATATATATACGAAACTTGTAAAAGGCAAAAAGACTTACCAAAACACTTTGACTTTGTCTTCGTATTTCAATTCAACTGAACAAATACACTAGACTCAACAAGTACAAAGAACAGCTTTACATTTATCCAGATTTTCTTCAGACCTTCTTTGAAGATACGTATAGATTCTTTCCTTTGGAAAATGGACTATTTCGTATATATATATATATATATATATATATATATATATATATATATATATATAATATATATATATATATATATGATATATTATATGAGGCCAACCTGTTTAAATAAAGTTATCCTATCCTATCCTTCCTATGGTAGTTTTTCATCCCACCTATATAGACCTTATTCAAAAATGGCCGCCGAATTAAAATTCTTTTATATACATATAAATTAGCCCTTATGAACTCGTTTTCATGTGTGAAATTCAAAAGAATTTTTACTTTAAAACGATGTCATAAGGGCTAATTTATATGCACATAAAAGAGCTCTAATTCGGCGGCCATTTTTGAATAAGGTCTATATAGGTGGGATGAAATGATGAATAAAATTAGCTATATACGAAATAGTCCATTTTCCAAAGGAAAGAATATCTATACATATCTTCAAAGAAGGTCTGAAGAAAATCTGGATAAATTTAAAGCTGTTCTTTGTACTTGTTGAGTCTAGTGTATTTGTTCAGTTGAATTGAAATACGAAGACAAAGTGTTTTGGTAAGTCTTTTTGCCTTTTACAAGTTTCGAAGTGTTTTGGAAAGTCTTTTTGCCTTTTACAAGTTTCGAGTCAGTTTGGTATTTTGTATTTTAAAAGTCTTTGGTATATAACAAAACGCTTGTTGACTTTTGCCTCGAGAAACATCGAGTTTTACGGTCCCTCAGGCTTGTCAACAACCTGTTACAGACATACAGCTGGGACTGATCATAGATAGCAATCTCAAATTTTCTGAACATGTAAATGACACCCTGGTAAGTTTTGCAAGAAAAATTAATCTACTAAAATCTATGCGCTTTCTACCGAAGCCAATGTTACAAGATTTTTATAACAAGGTACTTCTCCCTTCCGTTACTTATGGAATCCTTGTATGGGGAAGTTGCAATGTAACTTTATTTGACAGATTAGAAAAAATGCATGTTCGGGCTGCCAAAATAGTTTACGGTCTTGATTGGTACACTGAATCTAGGGTAGTTTTATCAAAAGCAGGGTGGAAATCGCTATTAAGGCACTACAAGCATAGGTTAGTAGGTCTAACTCATAAATGTTACCACGGTAATACACCACAGAAAACTTCAAGTATGTTCATTAAACGCAACATTACAGCGTACAACCTTAGAGGACAGAACAGGCTAAATTTACCAGCCTGTGTAACGGACATTATGCATAAATCAATATCGTATAAGGGGATCAGTTTTGTGGAACAAGTTACCAACAAGTTTACAAGAATCCTCATATACTATATTGATGAAAACCCTAAAAAATAATGATTTTTTGGATAGCATTGAAACTTTCAATGCCTATTAAAACCTTAAGTGCATTGAAGAAATTTAAGTAATTATTTTAAATTTATACTGAATTAATTTGTTATAATATTTATTTATATCTATATAGATGTTTGTAATTAGTTGCACGACCACATCAGCACTTGTGCTGCATTTAGACTTATCGTGTTTAAATAAGTGTTTTTGTATTGTATCGTATCGTATTGTATTGTATTGTATTGTATTGTATTGTATTGTATTGTATTGTATTGTATTGTATTGTATTGTATTGTATCTAAATAAAAAAAAGTCTCTTTACTGGCAATCTCCTACAAAATGTGTGTTGTAAGCTTGATTTTAACCGTGAGTTTCTTTGTTTGGCAACAAATTAATATCAACCCGTTAATTTAGTCGGGTTTTTGAAGTAAAAAGACGTAATTTTTAGGTGAATTTTACAATTTAACATGCTAAATTGTGTATTTGTTAAGTTGTATTTGTTTTACACAATGTTGTTTTGTTATACATTGGTTTGAGGGTGTTGATGTTTTTCTGTTTAAAAATCCGTCAATTTCAACTCTTTTCGGCAGTTTAAAAAAACATGCCGCCATCTTGTTTTTCCTCTACTAGCAGGATATGAGCTGATAGCCTTGGTAGTAGGCAACCAATCAGATTACGCAAAAGCTCATATCCGATAGCATGCTATATAATAAATACTTATATACTAGTACTAATATAAGGGCGAATCTAATAAAAAAAAACAAAAAAAAAAAGCGAAACAGGTCATGTTGTTCCAAAGCTGGTGTTCTGTGGTTTACTTTCTCCTTGCCTTCCTATGGTCTTTAAATTATTTTGGCGTTTAGCACAATACTCAGTCTTTTAAATTTGGGGATACAAACTGTAGTGATACTCTTGCTGTGGCATGACTGGAATCAGAGTTAAGGTAACGCTCAATACCAAATTTTAAGCTCAGAAAAGTTGAACGGCTGTAGTCTTGGCCGTGTTTTGTTTTTACTTCTGCGTATAGAGGAACCGAAGGTAGTAGTTCTTTAATGTTTTGTCGTCCCGATTTCGTTCAACTGCTGTGTTCTATTACGGACGCTCGTTGGATCATTCTTATGGGGTGTTCATATGATGCCGGTGAGCGGGCTGGCCCGCTTCGCGAGATCTCGCCTCGCACTTATTTCCCTATTAAAATTTCGTTGTGTTCATATGAGAAACCGGGCTGGTTCGACTGTGAAATTTTCCCTAATGAACACATCGTAAGGACAAAAAGTTAGTTCTTTTTAATGGGATTTAAGGATAGTTGAAGATTTTATTCTTTATTGGAATATGAATCACAATTGTATAATAAAAGGATTGATTTTGAAGCAAACAAACCCATGCAATACGACAAAATTGTGATCTTTGATGGCTGATGTCTTGTCACGGATCGTCAGACAAGCTAATTTTATTCATTATTTCATCCCACCTATATAGACCTTATTCAAAAATGGCCGCCGAATTAGAGTTCTTTTATGTGCATATAAATTAGCCCTTATGACCTCATTTTAAAGTAAAAATTATTTTGAATTTCACACATGAAAACGAGTTCATAAGGGCTAATTTATATGTATATAAAAGAATTTTAATTCGGCGGCCATTTTTGAATAAGGTCTATATACGTGGGATGAAAACTACCATACGAAGGATAGGATAGGATAACTTTATTTAAACAGGTTGGCCTCATAGTTGACCTATAGGAACACAAGACAGACATCGTCTCGCTTATCGGATCAGTCCGCGCTTACCGGGATCACACACACACCAAATTTATAGTTCTATTTTTCCTCATATATATATATATATATATATATGAAACTTGTAAAAGGCAAAAAGACTTACCAAAACACTTTGACTTTGTCTTCGTATTTCAATTCAACTGAACAAATACACCAGACTCAACAAGTACAAACAACAGCTTTACATTTATCCAGATTTTCTTCAGACCTTCTTTGAAGATATGTATAGATTCTTTCCTTTGGAAAATGGACTATTTCGTATATATATATATATATATATATATGATATATTATATGAGGCCAACCTGTTTAAATAAAGTTATCCTATCCTATCCTTCCTATGGTAGTTTTCATCCCACCTATATAGACCTTATTCAAAAATGGCCGCCGAATTAAAATTCTTTTATATACATATAAATTAGCCCTTATGAACTCGTTTTCATGTGTGAAATTCAAAATAATTTTTACTTTAAAACGATGTCATAAGGGCTAATTTATATGCACATAAAAGAGCTCTAATTCGGCGGCCATTTTTGAATAAGGTCTATATAGGTGGGATGAAATGATGAATAAAATTAGCTATATACGAAATAGTCCATTTTCCAAAGGAAAGAATATCTATACATATCTTCAAAGAAGGTCTGAGGAAAATCTGGATAAATTTAAAGCTGTTCTTTGTACTTGTTGAGTCTAGTGTATTTGTTCAGTTGAATTGAAATACGAAGACAAAGTGTTTTGGTAAGTCTTTTTGCCTTTTACAAGTTTCGAAGTGTTTTGGAAAGTCTTTTTGCCTTTTACAAGTTTCGAGTCAGTTTGGTATTTTGTATTTTAAAAGTCTTTGGTATATAACAAAACGCTTGTTGACTTTTTGCCTCGAGAAACATCGAGTTTTACGGTCCCTCGGGCTTGTCAACAACCTGTTACAGACATACAGCTGGGACTGATCATAGATAGCAATCTCAAATTTTCTGAACATGTAAATGACACCCTGGTAAGTTTTGCAAGAAAAATTAATCTACTAAAATCTATGCGCTTTCTACCGAAGCCAATGTTACAAGATTTTTATAACAAGGTACTTCTCCCTTCCGTTACTTATGGAATCCTTGTATGGGGAAGTTGCAATGTAACTTTATTTGACAGATTAGAAAAAATGCATGTTCGGGCTGCCAAAATAGTTTACGGTCTTGATTGGTACACTGAATCTAGGGTAGTTTTATCAAAAGCAGGGTGGAAATCGCTATTATGGCACTACAGGCATAGGTTAGTAAGTCTAACTCATAAATGTTACCACGGTAATACACCACAGCAAACTTCAAGTATGTTCATTAAACGCAACATTACAGCGTACAACCTTAGAGGACAGAACAGGCTAAATTTACCAGCCTGTGTAACGGACAATATGCATAAATCAATATCGTATAAGGGGATCAGTTTTGTGGAACAAGTTACCAACAAGTTTACAAGAATCCTCATATACTATATTGATGAAAAGCCTAAAAAATAATGATTTTTTGGATAGCATTGAAACTTTCAATGCCTATTAAAACCTTAAGTGCATTGAAGAAATTTAAGTAATTATTTTAAATTTATACTGAATTAATTTGTTATAATATTTATTTATATCTATATAGATGTTTGTAATTAGTTGCACGACCACATCAGCACTTGTGCTGCATTTAGACTTATCGTGTTTAAATAAGTGTTTTTGTATTGTATTGTATTGTATTGTATTGTATTGTATTGTATTGTATTGTATTGTATTGTATTGTATCTAAATAAAAAAAAGTCTCTGTACTGGCAATCTCCTACAAAATGTGTGTTGTAAGCTTGATTTTAACCGTGAGTTTCTTTGTTTGGCAACAAATTAATATCAACCCGTTAATTTAGTCGGGTTTTTGAAGTAAAAAGACGTAATTTTTAGGTGAATTTTACAATTTAACATGCTAAATTGTGTATTTGTTAAGTTGTATTTGTTTTACACAATGTTGTTTTGTTATACATTGGTTTGAGGGTGTTGATGTTTTTCTGTTTCAAAATCCGTCAATTTCAACTCTTTTCGGCAGTTTAAAAAAACATGCCGCCATCTTGTTTTTCCTCTACTAGCAGGATATGAGCTGATAGCCTTGGTAGTAGGCAACCAATCAGATTACGCAAAAGCTCATATCCGATAGCATGCTATATAATAAACACTTCTATACTAGTACTAATATAAGGGCGAATCTAATAAAAAAAAAGAAAAAAAAAAGCGAAACAGGTCATGTTGTTCCAAAGCTGGTGTTCTGTGGTTTACTTTCTCCTTGCCTTCCTATGGTCTTTAAATTATTTTGGCGTTTAGCACAATACTCAGTCTTTTAAATTTGGGGATACAAACTGTAGTGATACTCTTGCTGTGGCATGACTGGAATCAGAGTTAAGGTAACGCTCAATACCAAATTTTAAGCTCAGAAAAGTTGAACGGCTGTAGTCTTGGCCGTGTTTTGTTTTTACTTCTGCGTATAGAGGAACCGAAGGTAGTAGTTCTTTAATGTTTTGTCGTCCCGATTTCGTTCAACTGCTGTGTTCTATTACGGACGCTCGTTGGATCATTCTTATGGGGTGTTCATATGATGCCGGTGAGCGGGCTGGCCCGCTTCGCGAGATCTCGCCTCGCACTTATTTCCCTATTAAAATTTCGTTGTGTTCATATGAGAAACCGGGCTGGTTCGACTGTGAAATTTTCCCTAATGAACACATCGTAAGGACAAAAAGTTAGTTCTTTTTAATGGGATTTAAGGATAGTTGAAGATTTTATTCTTTATTGGAATATGAATCACAATTGTGTAATAAAAGGATTGATTTTGAAGCAAACAAACCCATGTAATACGACAAAATTGTGATCTTTGATGGCTGATGTCTTGTCATGGATCGTCGGACAAGCTAATTTTATTCATTATTTCATCCCACCTATATAGACCTTATTCAAAAATGACCGCCGAATTAGAGTTCTTTTATGTGCATATAAATTAGCCCTTATGACCTCGTTTTAAAGTAAAAATTATTTTGAATTTCACACATGAAAACGAGTTCATATAAGGGCTAATTTATATGTATATAAAAGAATTTTAATTCGGCGGCCATTTTTGAATAACGTCTATATAGGTGGGATGAAAACTACCATAGGAAGGATAGGATAGGATAACTTTATTTAAACAGGTTGGCCTCATAGTTGGCATATAGGAACACAAGACAGACTTCGTCTCGCTTACCGGATCAGCCCGCTTACCGGGATCACAGCATTGTACTCCAGTTTGAACTGTTCAGCAAATTACCACATTTATAGTTCCATTTTTCCTCATATATATATATACATATATATACACAACCCTAATTCGGTTGGATTCCTGGTTGGGGCATATATATATATATATATATATATGCCCCAACCAGGAATCCAACCCATGCAATTATAGGTCTCCGATATCTGAACATTACGGGAGACCTTGTCTGTCCTTGGGCCTTGTCTTTCCTGAGAGCTGTTTCGAGCTTGTTTGGTACGAAATAGTCCATTTTCCAAAGGAAAGAATATCTATACATATCTTCAAAGAAGGTCTGAAGAAAATCTGGATAAATTTAAAGCTGTGCTTTGTACTTGTTGAAGCTGGTGTATTTGTTCAGTTGAATTGAAATAGGAAGACAAAGTCAAAGTGTTTTGGTAAATCTTTTTGCCTTTTACAAGTTTCGAACTGTTTTGGTAAGTCTTTTTGCCTTTTACAAGTTTCGAACTGTTTTGGAAAGTCTTTTTGCCTTTTACAAGTTTCGAGTCAGTTTGGTATTTTGTATTTTAAAAGTCTTTGGTATATAACAAAACGCTTGTTGACTTTTGCCTCGAGAAACATCGAGTTTTACGGTCCCTCAAGCTTCAATGTCACCCTTGGGCTAAAGCCCTCGGGTGACATTGAAGCCTTCGGGTCCGTAAAACTCGATGTTTCCCTCGGCGCCAGTCAACAAGTGTATAGTGATTTTATCAAGCCGTTACAAGCTTTTATAACAACTTGTTGAGTGCAGAGCGGCGAGAAGTTGTCGAAACAACTTGTCACAAATCCGTTGGAGTCGCCAACCTTGTCACAAGTTGTCAACAACCTGTTACAGACTTGTCAACAAACAAGGAACAACCAGTGCGAATGCATCCAGGTGACGGCTTGTTGGGACAGCTAGTCTTGTACCAACTTGCTTGCAGGTATATATGAAACAAACCAGAGCGTTTTTACGCGTGTATTACTAGTCTATACAGAGACTCTGGATATAGGGTTAAACTTCGTTACTCCCCGGAACGAGCTCTAGACTATTTTGATCATCAGCTTCGCGTTTTGAATTTTCTCCTTTTAAGCTCCCCTCCTTAGGGCTTTCTCCCTTTGAGCTGTTGCTTTCCTGTCTTTTTCTCTTAAATCCAATCAGTGGATTAACAAACGTCATGGAAAACGTCCTGGATCGTTTTCGCTTCGCCTGCCGTTTGGCCTTGAACTTCGTCGCCGCCTGAACGGTGAGCGTGGCGGTGCGCATGGACGCATGCGCGGTCTGAACATTCCTTAACCGCACTGCTTCTTGCTCGTGGAATATATCCTCCTCGGTGCCTTCCCGGTCGCTTGGCTTACAGTAAAGCACGCAGATTCTATATACTTGTAGCATAACAACCAAAGCGTTCTTCGCGATTAGGAATAAAAACATATTACTCTCACTGGTGTCGTACTGGGACACAACAAACAGACGCAGTATCAAAAACGGCCCATCTTGGAGCAGCATTGGAGTCAGCAACTGAATGAGGTCTATGTGAGTATGAATGAAGCCCTGAACGGTCTCCTCGAATTTTCTAAGTGCGCGTAATACTCGCGATATGCAGGAGTTGCTTTGTGGAGGTGGTGTCGAACCTGTAGGACTTTGGGAAATCGGGCTTTTCTCCAGGCTCGCAGGTCGAAGCGAATGCAGGTCCATTGTGTTTCTCCGCTCTCTCTGTTTCTCTATCGCTTTGCGTTGGGCCAGTTTGTAGCTGTACAAAGCCGGAGCGACTCGATTCGATTTCTTTTCGGTCGTAATTTCGATGGTCGTTTCTTTTTTCTCCTTCTCTTTCTCCTTCTCGAGTTTCACCTCTTCGATGCCTTTTTCCTGAGCTACACTCTCCACATTCTGTATCGTGACGGAGAACTGAAGCAGACTGATAGACCACAATGCTGTGAGAAGGTTTATCATACTAAACGGGGGGGAAAACGAAGGTTACCGCGTTTACTCGATTTAAATGTTTTGGGTTTTAGATACAATGCTTATATGATACGGCGTTCTTTAAAGTGTCGCTATGAAATGAAAAATTCGTTGGCATTTTTGTTGTTTTATTGTACAGAGGAGCATGGCAGGAGCACTCACTGAAAATTTCAAGAGAATCTGATGCGTCGTTTTCGCGCTATTAACTCTCAAAGGTTGCCATGGCTAGTTCGTTCTTGGAGAAAAATTGGGCTTTTGGTAACAATGCTTATGACGTACGCAGATGGACAACTATGCATAAGAACAATGGCTTTTAGCATCAATGATCCATCTGCGTACGTCATAAGGCATTGTTACCAAGAAGCCCAAATTTCCCCAAAACAAACTATATCCACGGCAAATTTTGAGAGTTGATAGCGTGAAAACTACGCATCAGATTCTCTTGAAATTTTCAGTGAGTGCTCCTGTCATGCTCCTCTGTACAATAAAACAACAAAAATGCCAACGAATTTCTCATTTCATAGACACTTTACAGGGTAATTTTAAATTTATGACGCTCTGGTTAAACATATATATACTTTACTAATGTAATCCAAGTAATTGTGAACTATGTTTGCCAACAACAACGTTAATTTCGACAAAAAAGTCTTGTCTTCCGCCAATTGAACAATTTTTTATATGTATCTGACGTCACAAGCTGGGCAAAGCAAAACCTTTAGTTAGTTATATCGACATATATGTACGTTCGAAGTTCCCTTTTATCGAACGTCGTTGTCACATCGTTGCACTACAACACTTTCAAAAGCGTAAAAAGCACTCAGCTATCAACAATATGTATAAATTCCATAATATTTATGCAGCAATGCAGCATGTGACGTCGCTAAATAAGTTAATCAGTATTGAAACAAGATGGCGGATGCTACGATTGTGTTTTTTCGAAATTACTAATGTTGTTATCAAAAAACGTTATCTTATTAATTATTAATTATTTAAACGTTATCTAGTTACTTGGATTATAGGTCAGTGAGTTTATTAATCTGAACGTCATAACTTTATATGTCCAAGATAAGTACTATTTACAATATGAGTGGCCGTGTTGTATCGGATATTTTTATATTTTTATATTTTCTGGAAACCAGCTTGTTATGTTGTTAAAATTCCGTGATTAAATAAAGACTTCATTCATTCATATACAAGCTCGAGCCGAATATAAGTAACATTTGTTTGGATTTAGTTAGAAAAAGGTAAATTTCACTGTTTGAGAGTTGAGATAGCCCTGACATGAACGTGTGATACAGCCGCTAGAAGTCTCTATTGGTATTCTGTAGTAAATGATACAAGCACTAGTTTGTATCACATATGCACTGATTAAACATTAATTTTTTTGAAATTTCTTCATGAATTACTAATGAGTATTTTAAATTCCTATAAAATTCTTATATTTATTGGCCGAAGAGTGAGGATTACCTTGTATTTGACAAAACTTGTCGGACTTCGTAGATTTCTGTCAGTTCGACTATGTCGGCAGCGGCAGCAATATAGATCAGAAGTAACTGCGAGAGTTGATCACGTGACATTTGACCCTTGGGGAGCAACCATCGACCGACGACGAGCAAGAGTACGAATGTTTGATCCAATCCTGAGATTGCTTTTTCGTCGTCTGAAAATAATGCGTTTAGACCAAGGCTCTGGATCTAAAAATGAAAATTGTTGCAACATTAATAGTATCAAAACAGAAACCGAGTATATTTATAATTTAATATTTGATTTTCCAAAAGAAAAGAATCGAACAGTCCAACATTGAAACCTTGAATTTAACTCAATATCTCTTTGCTCGGTATTTGTTTATACACGAGACTCAGGTAGCTCGTTAGAATAGAATGGAATAGAATAGAATAGAATAGAATAGAATAGAATAGAATGGAATAGAATGGGATGGAATGGAGTGGAGTACAGTACAGTAGGATAGAATAGAATAGAATAGGATAGGATAGGATAGGATAGGATAGAATAGAACGGAACGGACTGGAACGGTCTAGTACGGACTCTAGAACGGAATAGAATGCGGAATGGGAAATGCGAAGTGCGGAATGCGACGGAACGGAACAGAACAATTGATTGGAATGGGTTGAAAATGAAATGGAATGTAATAGAATAGTAGATTTTATTAGAATAGAAAAACCTTACTGGTGGGTCGCCAATATTTACCTGACCTGCGTTGTTAATCGGTCCTTACCTGAGATTCAATGCTTGAGCGAGTGACGTTTGTAGAACATTTAATACTGCCACTCAAAGCATTGTTCATCCTTACAGATCTGAGGCAGCTTCCTAACTGCATACGTAAAATGCTAAAACACGGTATCTCGGCCGCAGTAAAAATAAATATGCTTGGACAAAACCTAAGAAAAACAGTGAAGACGAATAAATACCACGAGAATTAGCTAAATAAACTTGTCAGCTATATTACAATACAAAAATTAATAAAAATTAAAAAATGGTTTTTTAAAGTCACGTTGAAGAAAAATAACCACCAAAAATTCTTTACAACATACAGTTTAATGCCCAATTAGCATATACCTCGTGGGTAAATAAGTGCTTTTTACGCAATGTGATTGCCTCCTGAATCTCAAGATAGCCTGCGCTATAGGCGAGTTTCAGGTGTTCCGCGCGCAGCATTTAAAAAAAACTTGCAAGCTCCACTCAGTAAACATACTATTTAAAATCAACAAAGTATAGATACAGTTTCTGGATGTTTAACACTGTTATTCTGCTGTTGTTGGCTCGCTAGCAAGTCTGTTTGCCATTGCTTACTTTGTTGAGAGCCCACCAAGAGCCCGCCAATTCCTTTACAAAATGATGCGCGCGCATTACCCTGAAATTTGCCTATTCACCTGTGGGCAAAACAAAATGGCGGCCTGTTTTTCCTTCAGTTTACAGAAGCAGGGGTTTGTTGATATAAATATAAGGCTGATGTAGTCGAATAACGAGAAAATTCAACAAAATTACGTAGAAAAGTATCTACAGATATGTCTCGATCTATAGATATGTTCCTAGACATTTAAAAGCTGTAAAAACAATTTTGTCGGCAAATATCAAGTGGCCAAGTTGTTAGCAGTCCTGTCTTGCATGAAAACACCGAAAAATATAAGAATGTTAAACTTGTTATTTCATTTATGAGGTATATATGATAAAACAAGTATTCACCTCGCCGTTTCGCGGCTCGCGGCATGCATGGAATAGCGTTCAGGACATCAAATACCGTTAATAAATAACCGGTTAATCCTATGGCAGTGAAATAAAAATAGCGTGCTGCGTAGGCAGTGTTGAAACAACAAGCGAAATATAGTAAGGTTTGATATACTGCCGAAACAGAGAACGTCGGAATGTGACTCAGGCTCCGACGTTCTCTGCTTCGGTAGTATATCAAAGTTTAATCTGTTGCTATGACATGCAACAGTCACGTTTCAAAATGGCCGCAAATTTACATTTAATTTAATTTATTTCAAAAGCTAGTTCGGTGACCCCCATTTTTTTTGCATTAAAACATTTCTTTAAATTCAAGTAATCAATACTCTCAAAGGCAGATTTTTAAAAAATTCTGTCACAGGGGGGCCCCTGAGCCAGGTTGTCGGATGTCCTTTATGGGGATTCCGTCATTTTCACGTATTTAATGGGAAATCGTCAGTCGTCGTTGAACTGGATATAGCTTTCCATCATTTAAATATTGGTATGAAGTTTCAAACAGTTTCATAACAAATTCAGAACGTTGCAACAGGTTAGTAAAAGTACGAAAATGGATTTCTATTCTGCTGCTTGTCCAAGGCCTTTTGCTCACGGTCAAATTACAGTTTCTCCGCACGCCCAATACATCGTGAAGTTTTCTCTGTCAAACGGCAGGATATAAACTATAAAGTTGAAGTGTATTGTCAAAAGACCTGTATTATCTCAGGTATAGCAGTTAGACTAACCAGTTTTGTGTTTACCCAAATCATAAAAAAAAGTCTTATTTTTGCCTTTAATGCAGCAGTGTAAAGCCAGGTTAGTTTGTTTTGTTTTGTTTTGTTTGTAAATAAATATGTGTTTATATTGTAAGGTGAGTTTTCAACGATGTAGTTACGTGATTACGGTATATACTATATTCTTGATATAAGACAGCTTCACCTGCGGGTATGAACGGGTTGATAAATATCCTTATAATCCAACAAACGTTTATGATGAATTTCCCCTTGTAATACCGATTAATGTTTTTGAAAATTCCTCGCAGAAATCGCCGAAAATGCACTTCTGCATGGGGCATGTGAAATTCAATTTGGGGGCTTCGCACCGTAGGTCCCCCGGGGTCGGGGGCATTTCAGTTTGGGCCATGCAGGGGCACCCTAGCCCAAAGTTACGCACTGGATCCAATTGGATCCACTGGATTTGCAGAATCTTATTAAAATCTTCCTATTGATTACTTAAACTGGAAGGAATGTTTTAATGCAAAAACATTTGGGAGTCACCAAACTCGTTTTTCAAATAAATTGGATTAAATCTAAATTTACGGCCATTTGAAACGTCAGTGTTGCCAGTATAGCAATAAATGAAACACTTTATCTGTTAACAGTATTAACCTGTTATTAATTATTATACAACATCGGTTAACCTGAACGTTCTATAGGCACAACGTCAGTTCTTTTTTTCCCCAAAATATTCATGACTACTTTCTGAAGTTGAAACTTGCATTTTTCCCACTGTTTCAAGAAACAGTATGCCTTAATACCGCTTAATAGGGACCTTACGAAGTACGACGGAAACTTCAACGACAACGTCTTCTAAATAAAATAATTCTACAGTGTGTATCAAAAAAACCCTGAACCCTTAGAAAACAACCTATTGTAGTAGTTTGAAAGCCCTAAGCACTTCGCTGAACCCACAGATGCGTAAAACACATGGTCTTATACACCTGGGAAATTAAGATAACTTGAAGTGTATCCATGCAGGTGAAAGTATTTAAAAGCTTTTTCGCTTCGTTTAACTTATGTGCTGAGTAATTTATAACGCAGCGCTTTTAGGGCTTTCAAACTACTACAATAGGTTGTTTTCTGAGGGTTCAGTTTGTACACACAGTAGTTGTGGAACAAAGAGAATGAATAATTTTTAGCCCCTAGAGTAATCTCAACTGAGTCCTCGTTCTTTTTACCACGCCACTTATTAGGGGCTGTTTACATGAGCCGGGCTAGCCCGGTTAACTGGGCTCACGCGATTGATTAGGATCTCACTGTGGATTTGAAACTCGCGTAAACTAAATGTACAAAGAAGTATCGATTTGGTTTAGATGTAAAGTGTAAACGAATCCTAACGTTGATTAAAATCTCTTTCTGTGGCCGAGGAAAGAATTTCGTGACACGAGTCAGCCCGGTTAACCCGGCTCATGCTAGCCCGGCTCATGCTAGCCCGGCTCATGTAAACAGCCCCTAAGGAGCTGATTACATGAGCCAGGCTAGCCTGGCTAACCCGGCTGACTCGTGTCACGAAATTCTTTCCTCGGCCACAAAATGAGATTTTAATCAACGTTAGGGTTCGTTTACATCTAAACTAAACCAATTCTCCTTTGTAAATTTAGTTTATGCGAGTTTCAAAACCACGACGACGGCGGTCAAAAAGCAACATAAACTTTATAATTAAAAAAAGTCACGGCTAACTGATTATTATATTTGATATTTGAAGCTAGTTTAATGACTTTCAAAACGCCACATGCAGTACTGCTAAAAAGATACGATTGTAGTGTCTGTATTGAGGTCAATCTTAGACAACAGTTCTCATCTTTTGGCCGTTGACGTCGTCCTGAAGACGTGAAAATACTCTAAGGGGCTGTTTACAAGGAACTCACTGTCCTAGCATCGTAAGGTTACTATTATACAAACAAAAGAATTATTTTTGCAAAACAAAGAGAATGAATGATTTTCAGTCTCCAGAGTAATTTCAACACCGTCTTCGTTCTTTATACAACGCCACTTAGAGCATTTTCAGGTCGGCAGGACGAACGTCAACGGCCAAAAGAGGAGAACTGTTGCTTGAGATTGCCTTCAATACTGACATTACAACCATTTTAGCAGTACTGGAGCGTTTTGGAAGTCATTAAACTAACTTCAACTATCAAATATAATTGGAAAATTAAACGTCGTCCTCGCACACTGCGTGATACCAAATTACAAATATATCACGCGACAGGAAGTGTTATAGAAACTGCTGCGCTCTGTCTTCTAATTTTGGTTTTCAATTCTCCGTTATGTTTTGTTAGTTCTTGCCGCACAGTACAGTACAGTACAGTACAGTACAGTACAGTACAGTACAGCTATTCAGGCGTGTGGTGTGGCCATCGCTGTCCTGTTTCAAAACTTTTTTCTTTACTATCGAGTATAAAGTGTAAACTTAAAAACTAAGAAAGAGAACAGTGAACAAGTTTGTTATGCATTGCCATAATGTTTCTAACTGAGTTGTCCCTCCTGGTTTGCATTTCCAACAATCCAACGGGTTTCTCCATGTCGCATATTGACATTCAATCCTGATTTCCGATTTTGCCCCAATTTCAACAATTTTAAAAACGAAATATCTTTAAAGTCCTCGCACACTGCGTGATACCAAATTACAAATATATCACGCGACAGGAAGTGTTAGAAACTGCTGCGCTCTGTCTTCTAATTTTGGTTTTCAATTCTCCGTTATGTTTTGTTAGTTCTTGCCGCACAGTACAGTACAGTACAGTACAGTGCAGTGCAGTACAGTACAGTACAGTGGCCATCTTACTGTGATGAAAGCCTCCTCTCGAAACGTCAGTATTTCATTGCAAAGAAATCTCAACAGTTAAGCACCTTTTCCTTTTCTATATTATTAGTAATTGAAGAGGATGATAACATTGAAAAGCGATGAATAAATATAAGAAGATCTCAGTTTCGGACAAGTGATTTAAAAGTATAGATGAAATCAAATAACTACCAAATGCAGACGTAATAAATTAAATTAAATTCTAATGAAATACGACGTCGCATCTACATCGGCATCGCATTAAACAGTCTACAGTACAGACAATTTATAATCATTTTAATTAAATCCGTCTGAATAAAATACTCAGTCTAATTGTGGTATTGACGACCACAGTGCGAACCTTTCATAGCGCATATACCTATAGCATCTCGTTAAGATTTGTATAACACAAAAGTAATATAAAAGTTGAGTGCTCTGTATGCAACTGTATTGCGATGGCGATACGATGTATATAAATTTTTACAGATGATGAACTGCCAAAATTTTTAAAACAGAACAAAAAAACAATGATTTATGAGTAATGATTTATTTAACGTCGTAAGCACAGGATGTGGTCGCCCAATCATCCGAGCCAGGGCTCATGCTTAAAGTGCACGACATAAGCTAAGAGCTAACGTGTTGATTTTACTGATGGAGGAAAACCGCAGAACCCTGCGAAAAACCCTCGAAGCACAGGAGAGACCAACTAAACTCTACTCACATGAAATTCAAGTTCGAGAACGGGGTTATCCCCAGACGGTCACCCATCCAAGAACTAACCCCGTCCAACTGGGCTTAACTACAGCGGTGAGAGGCAGCGCCCTAACACCACTCGTGTGCTGAACAAATCATGATGTTTCGAACCGAAGCCATTCATCTGAGTACTGAATCGTATATGAAGGGCCTTCACTCAAAACGTCCGTATATATAAATGGCCATCAAAATAGAGACAACTAAATCCATTGAACTACTTTCATATATATAAGATCACTCACCAGTAATACTCATGTCCTTTTCGGTAAATGACCGTAATTAGTGTCTCAAGGAGAAGGCAAGAGAGACAAGCGCCCATGATATACCAGTACTCGTAGTTGGCCGTGACTTGCGTGAGCCACCATACCGTGACGCCAAGGTGAAACGAAAACAAAATCCTACTGAGTATGGCAGCTATGTACGTAAAAATCCGCTCCATAGAACAACCGTTCGAAACTTTACTCCAAAACTCTATTTGTTCTACAGTATACAGCCAGCTTTTTGGTATTATGGTCCTTCTCCGAAAAATCTCGACGAATATATCTTGTTTAGTCTGGCAAACACAGACCAACAATCGAAATTGTCGATCTTAACGTTGGTACCTAACACCTTCAGTTTGGCTCATATTACGAGGTTAATTCAACTAAGTAAATATTGTCACGACAATAATAGGAAAAGACGGAAATATTAAACCCGAACAAATGATCGTTTTAAAGGAAAGCCTATTAGGACGCTTGTCGTTCGGAAACTCGAACAATGGTGACAATCAGTGAATAAATATGTCTTCATGTAGGTCTGTCGATTGTAAGACCTACTTTTGACATTTTTCGTAGACTAGACGATGTATTCGGTTTCTGTGCGTGAGACGTCATACGCGATTGTACAGCTGCTCCCAATCTTGAATAAATGCTCTTAGGGTACTTGTCGTTTTGACGACCGTGTCAATAGACCCTTTTAAGGTAAACGACGCCATATTGGCGGGGGTGCAAAAACATTGGGGCGAGCGCGCGGCCACTAAAGAAATCATATATGGCGACATGCATATTCATGAGTGATACTTCTCATTAATATGCCCGCAAATGCTCATTGTGCAATCGGCTGTTGCGATAATGACAAACGTTATCCAGATCTAATTGTCAAGAGGTCTCATGTAAATAATTTGGTCTTTCATAAGTGGCCACGAAATGCTGGTTTGGCGGATATATGGCGAAGACAAGTGCTAAAGGGCCGAAGTGATGACTTCAACCCAGCAGCTGGTGCTCAAGGGACTTTCGTATGTTCAAACCATTTTCCTTTGGGGGAAAGAACACCAAACAATCCTGAAACTGATTACCCGTCTGTATTTATGACTGTTTCGGACTACATTCATAGCAAGTCTCCCAAAAAGCGCAAAGCCAGCAAACTAGAAGAGCGGCGTTCAATGACAACAACAGCCGCTTAACGAAGCCATATTCATGTTTCTTCTACCGACGAGTCTGACCCCTGTTTTACCAGTGATGTTGGCAATGACACAGATACATCTGGTGAGAGTACAGCGCCTGTGGTAGTCTCGCTTCGTTTCGAACAGTTTACGAGAGAGTTCGAAGTAAAATTTTACACCGGTCTCCCATCGACTGAGATTTTTAAATGTCTGTTTGATTTCCTGGTGCAAAAGGCCCAGCGCATGCAGTACTGGCGTGGAGCCAAACAGACTGAGAAAGAAACCCCGAACCCACCAACTGCTTTTCAGACGTTTGCTGGGACTGGTGAGAGACATGGGCCACCACGAAAGCTACTATTGGAGCAAGAATTGTTGCTTACTTTGATAAAACTAAGACTGGCTCTTATGACAGAAGACCTTAGTTTCAGGTTTCAAATTTCAACAAGCACTACCAGCAGCATTTTTGTCACTTGGGTGAAACTAATGTCAAAGGAACTGTCTGTGCTCATCATTTGGCCAAGTCGACATCAAGTCAAGAAAACACTGCCAAGGTGTTTTAAGAGATTGTACCCAAAGGTACGATGTATCATTGATTGTTTTGAGTGCTTCACCGAAACACCAAGCGGTTTAGATTTGGCAGCAACTCTGTGGAGTGAGTACAAGCACCACTACACATTTAAAGCTCTTGTTGCAATAACTCCTAATGGGGCTATATCATATGTGTCTCCTACATATGGAGGGAGAGCGACCGACATATTCATTGTAAAGAATAGTGGGTTTATGTCTATGCTTGAGCCGTACGATGAGGTAATGGCAGACAGATGTTTCAAGATTAGAGAGGAACTCATGATGGTAATGGCAACATTGTGCATCCCACCAAGCAAGGCTGCATCCATGCAAATGCTCCCTTCAGATGTGAGGAAAACATCAAACATTGCTAATGTTCGTATCTATGTAGAACAAGCCATAGGAAGGATGAAAGTTTTTCAAGTTCTGAAGCATGAACTACCTATTAGTTTACTTCCACTTGCCGATGACATTGTCCGTGTTTGTTGTTCTTTATGTAATTTACTTCCATCGTTGTGTTCATAAATACTTTTACTTATTGTTATGGCAAAAGAAGTGTTCTGAAAAATGTTGAGCAATTCATTTGACAAATTCCTCAAAATATCGATATTGGAAGACTTCTATTGCCACAATAATAATATTTTTAATAATAATAACTATAACAAAATTATGTTATAATTGGGATAAAAAATGAATCATATTTATTAAATGAGTCAGGTTTGTTGGTCAAAAGCTGTTATATTTTTTTGGGAGGAAACTACTTTTTACTTAGCAAAACCATTGTTAAAAAAAGGCAGCTGACGTGATACAAAAGTTTTAACTAAAATTATCAATACAATTCTAAATAGTAACAATTATTGATTAACTCATTAACAGGCAAGGATGCATCTTCAGCAGCAACAGATACTGCTTTCTTTCTCTGGTTGATTAATTTCTTCTTTCTCCAAAATCACTTTGTCACACTTCGGGCACAGCAGAATGCTACGGTAACCAAGTAAGCATGGTAGCACATAAGTCTTATAAAAAAGAGTCAAATTGTTCACCACAGATAAGCAAAATGCTTCATCAAACTGGATGGTTTCATAAAGTGGACTGTGACCTTTAGTCCACCCAATAAAAAAACAATGTTTCATACCACATACCCACATCTGAGCTTGAACTTGGGTGTAATACTTATGAGTGCGCTTCAGTCGTGGCTTCCCATTGTGCTCTTCCAAAAACTCGACATGTTTGATCACGCTTTTTTCAAACAAGCTCTCATTCCTGGCAGAGTAGGGGCACTTGATCTCTACTGTTGCAGGGCCACAGCATCGGCACACAAAAATTCCATCTGGTGAAGCAGCAAGGTAGGGGTAGTCAGCTTTGACAAAAAGTCCACACTGGCGAAAACCTTGTAGACCATTGTCATGCTGGGTTGCCACATCTGCCAGAAATGCAGTCACTGCATCCTTCTCATGAGTGATCCCCCATGCCACTGCTGGAAGATGAGAAATGTCTTCAGACTCTCCAACTATGGTTGAAACGGTGGCACTGTATTTTGGCTTGTTGCTCTGTTTTTTTCTTCGTTTTAAAATAGTTTCTGTTTTGGTGTGCTCTTCATGAAACTTTGATGCAGTAATATGACCAAGTCTTTGCTTTTTCCACTGGTCATTGGAGCTTTGGCCTTGGGTTTCAGTTTCAATTCTTTGAACTTGTGCACTACTCATCTGGGCATGCTGGATAAACAATGGAGAAGTTTCTTTCAATGGTTTCCCTTCCATGGCAGGCTTTGCCATAAATTCTATAGCTGTGTCTGTCAACGGTGGAAGAAGACCATTAGCTCGGCCATGTTCAATGGAAAATAGGACACAGGCTGATGGTTGGACTTTCTTGATAGAGTTCAACAGTGACGACACTCTTTCATTGGTCAAACCTCTGTCCTCAGGTTTGAGGGGATCAAACACCTTTCGCATTCTTTGATCTAGAACTTGATCTCTTTCTATACTTTTCTTTGTTTTTTTATCTTTCCGAAAAGTTAAGTTTTGGATTCTGTTAGGTGTCACTTCTTTCTTTGTCCCCTTATTCCAACCTTGGGGAATGCTTGTACAAGCTGGTGAGATGTAATCTTTGTGAAATGCATAGTTTACCTTGTAAAGCAGGGCAATGACATGGTTACATACCTCACCAGTGCCAGCTATACAAGTACACCAAGAAGTTACAATCCGACAATCAGACTGGCTTCCTTCGGTGCAAACCCAGACTTTATGTGGATCATCACGTATCCGTTGTGAAGGAGAGACACAACCTTTGATGAAAGTAAACCTACTGTCTGAGGGACATTTGGCAACAAATAATGTATCAACAAAGCCACTCATCCAGTAGGAATACGCCTTCTGGTCTTTGTACTTGCCAATGTAGTCGACATCTACAGCTTTCACTTTTAATATGTAGCTAAACAGCTTTCCGTCGTCGATTTTTGGCCAATCGTGTACGTTTTCTGCCCAAGCTTGTTCTGGTAGTGCATTCGGGTCACTTTTTATCCCACAAGTTGAAAGCCTTCTGGAATATTCTTCTTTTATTTTTTTGAAGATCTCTTCTTGGGAAAACTTCTTTGGAGCATCGAGTTCATATGCTCCAAATGCTCTGGCAACAAGTTCGCCTTTTTTTCCCAGTCTGTTTAAGGCCACGTATTGCCAAGAAATCTTTCAGGGAAGAAACCGTCCAGTTGAGAAAATCTTCGTATCCGAACTTCTCCTCCGGTTGTTTGCTAGCCATACGCGCTAGAAACTACCTTCAAATGTATCTTCGATCACCAATCAATACAGAAGATAGAAGTTTAACGAAATAAAACGACAAAGTTTTCGATATAGGATAGCTTTCAACGGCAAACACGAGGCACTCAAGTCAAGACTTAATAGTAAACAATGCCTATCTATTCATAGGAAGCCATAGGTGGCCGCGCGCTCGCCCCAATGTTTTTGCACCCCCGCCAATATGGCGTCGTTTACCTTAAAAGGGTCTATTGTGTAACCGTCAACCGCGTGGGGACTGGGAATAGCAATACTAATAAGTTAGTATAAATAGACAGGTGATTATAGAAAATCTCGCGCGCTGATTGGTCGAGCTACTTCGGACTAATTCTCGATAATCACCTTCAGCGTTTATTCAAAATGTCCGCAAGCCAATTTGTCAATGAGACAGACGAGGAAATTAACAATTTTGAAGAAAATGCGGTTCCTAAAAGTACGAAATGTGTATTTATACTAAACAGTTATTCGCCTCAGGCTCAGTGAATATCGGTGAATAATAACCTCGACTTCGTCTCGGTTATTTCCGTTACTATTCACCGATATTCACCCCGCTTTGGGCGAATAATTGTTAAATAGTTGGTCTCATTCTCGTACCCAGACCCACGCGCTAATGCGTCATGTAGCTCTGGGAATCTCTGTAAATATGAGCGTTCTAATTGGCTTTAAGGTCTTCGTTTTTTGCAGAGTCATTTCGGTAAAGCGCTCTCAATTCGTCAGAATCAGGGCGCTGGTCAGAATTTATGCCACAAAAATAAAATAGATATCGTTAGAAAGCTATTAATTTATAGAATACAGTCAACTCTCGCCTTGTGGACACCCCGCTATTACGGACACCCCGCTATTGAGGACAGTTGGTAAATCCCCGGCCGAAACTACTATGAAATGTATTGAAATAACTCTCGCTATTACGGACTCTCGCTATTACGGAATTGCGGACACTTCATGCGGTCCCCAACAAACATTTTTATTGTTCTACTCTCGTTACAACGGACACCTTGGACGCGTATTTTTCTCTCGACACATGAAAGTGAATGACTTTTTAATTTATCGAGTGACATATTTATCTTACTGATTCATGTTACCGTTGTATTTTTGGTATAAAAAAAATATTTGAATACAAATTTTTGACTTGTATTTTGACTTGTACTGTGTACTGTGTACTTATGTATCACAGTAAACGTCAACTAGAAATTGAAATAAACTGGACATTTTAAAACAAAAAAGCAGTAATACATTGTAATGACATTTTACAACCTGAAATCGGGATATTCTCATCGCATCCCGCTTTTGCGGACTCTGGTTATTACGGACACCAAATGACGGTCCCCAGGGTGTCCGCTATAACGAGAGTTGACTGTACAATGTTGTCTTTGACTAGTTTTGCCGTAAACACCAACGAATAATATAGTTGTGATTTTTTAAATTAAAACCAGTGGGCTTCACTCGGGGCGACTCAAGTAAAAAACGTTTTATTTTTTTTTCAAAATCTTTTTTGCAGTTTAATTCCGAGATAAATTTCCAGCAAAACGGTGTTCGCGATTTCTGATATGTCGAGTTTTGCTGATTTTATTGACGATCATAGTTGAAGATGCTGTTTTCGACCAACATTAATCGGACAGAATAAGTCATAAAATCGAAACCAGGCAATAAATTTAAAAAAACCTACACCGAAATTTATCTCGGAATCGAACTGTGAAAAAATATTTGAAACGCTTTGTTCCCGAGTGTAGCCTTCTGGTTTTATTTGAAAAATTTGCAACTATTATTGGCTTGTGTTTATAGCAAAATCAAATACAATATTGTATCAGTCTACAATTTAATAGCTTTCTTACGATATCTAGTTTATTTTTGTGGCATAAATTCTGTCAAATTCAGAGCGCTTTACAGAAATGACCCTGAAAACCTTAAAGTGCCACTAACCCCAAAAATTTTTTTGCACGAATAAACATCGCCAATCCAAATGATGAAGAATGCAATATAAATTAACTAAATTGGTAAAATCCTCTTGATTGGACACGACGGAGCACTTGGGAGACTGCGTCGAGAAGGGTTTGTGACGTAATACCAGGAATTCTATATTTTTTTTACTGTAAAGTAAATACGGGAAAGAACGTACCCAGGTTACGTTTATAGCCAGTTTGGCGATATTTTTCATTTTAATTCTTTCATTATAGTTCCAGTGTACTACACTTCACAGATTTTTGAAGACGAATTCCTGGTATTACGTCATACGCATCCTATACCCATTCCCCTCACTGCTCCGCCATGGGACAAACAGATACGAAATTTTGCAAGTTTGAAGAGGCATAAAAAATGAAAAGATATGTTGATGCTAATATACTCAACAAGGGCTATTTGAATCCCGAGAAAAATCTTTTGGGGTTAGTGGCACTTTAACGAAAACCTTAAGATACAACAACAAAAAATTCAAACAAATTCAACAAAATAAGAAGTTCACAATGCGCACTCTGTTTGCCATATACGTGCGTTTGGTATGATTTGGACAACCATGCAAATAACAGCAATACGCTACATTTGAATTCGAAAATATGATCATGATGTACAGTTATCGTAATACTAATGTTGCGATCGTTTCTCAAAACAACAGCTTTTAATCAC
The DNA here is from genome assembly GCA_035771165.1 of Paragorgia papillata. Lineage (NCBI taxonomy): Eukaryota > Metazoa > Cnidaria > Anthozoa > Scleralcyonacea > Coralliidae > Paragorgia > Paragorgia papillata. Next base: position 38,490 of record JAWNZC010000451.1, on the reverse strand, counting down.
ATATTGTTAAGTTTCGCTAGCTGATCTTCCACGAGAGCGTTTAAAGCCACGGTTATACCGATTTGTGTCGCAATGGCGTTGCGAGAGAAATCGGGCACCTCATGACTACACACGTCGAGTTGTGTCGCCGATTTGTGTCGCAATGGCGTTGCCAGAGAAATCGGACACCTGCGGCTACACACGTCGAGTTGTGTCGCCGATTTGTGTTGCAATGGTGTTGCGAGAGAAATCGGGCACCTGTCCACAGTTGTGTCGCCGATATGTGTTGCAATGGGCATTGCGAGGTAAATCGGCGTGTGTAACATGCCCATGCGAAAATCGGCTTGCATGACGTTGTGTAGCTGGTGCCCGATTCCTATCTGAACGTCATTGCGACACAAATCGGCGACACAAATCGATGTGTGTAACCGTAGCTTAAGGTGAGACTCATGGACCAAAACAAAACTTTCTCCCCAGGTTGCGCTGATGTCTCTCTTTTTGGATTGTAGATAGTCAAACACCAGGGGAAGAAGTTGATAAATACTAGAGTTGTCAAGTCCAGTTGGCAATACAGCTATGATGTCCTCTCCTATGGAAAGCTGCCGGCTGCCGTAAGTGTCCAAAAACCATTACGTACTCCGGTTAAACCATTATTATGTGATGTATTTATGACTGTATAATGCAGTTATAACGTTACGTACAGCCGTTATGACAATACGTGCTGCTGTAAGTTATAGATTTATGTGCTGTGGTTATTAACTACTTAATAACCGAGAGTGAGGTCTTTACTGTAAAATATTAAACCGAGGTCTTGCTGTATTGACCGAGCGATAGCGAGGTTAATACGCTCAAGACCGAGGTTTAATATTTTACCTTAAAGACCGAACGGTCGAGGTTATTAAGTAGTTTATTATATGGCACTTTATTTCAAAATCAATCTTGTATTTCTTCGGGTCTTCGCTTCCTTTAACTTCGTCAAAACACCGAACTAGCGTTATTTTCTTCTGTTTCTTTCTCGTCTGGATACTAGAATTTACTTTTATAATGTTCATCGTCGTCTATTTCATCTATTTTCGCCGGTTTTCGGCAATAAATGTTTCTTATTAGGATTTTTTGTTTGTTTCCAATCGTAGGGCATTAACAATTTTCATAATGCCCGTGGGCATTACGGAGAAATCTCGCCCCGTCAGCAACCAATCACAGCGCGTGATTTTACCGGAAGTAATCCGTGCCATATAATAAAACATTATATGCGCTGAACTTCACTAAAGACCTACCTAATATGAACGAGTTTTCAGGTAACTGGCTGTAAGTAAGCAATCACATTAAATTGTCGATTATCAATTCGTTCCCATGCCCCTTACTGATTAGGGTTAGGGGAAGGTGTTGGGTTAGGTTATCTAAACCAATCAAAAGCCTTCTTAGGCCATGTCCGCACTAATCCGTTTTCAAACGAAAACGGAGAGTTTTTGATACGGTTAGGCCTTTCGTGCACACTAATCCGGCGTCTTCGGTGACCGAAAACGGAGCGTTTCGAAAACGCTCTCCAGAGTGGAGACATTCGAAGACGCCGTTTTTCTGCACCAGTTTGGACGGCAAAAACGAAGCTTTTGGAAAATTAACGATAATGTCACGATTATGTTATCTTGGTTTCAGTCACCTAGAGCTATTCATTCATACCCCTGTAGATCTTTTTGGCGTTTTACTAAACGGCGAAAACGATTCGAAAACGATAGTGTGGACGGAAAACTTTTACTTCCTCGCCAGACCACTAATACGCTAATGAAATATTATTTGGAACAGTGGTTCGCACATTTTGGACAGTATAACAAGTTTTATAAAACGCAGAATCTTGAACTCTACATCAAATGAAAGCTCATTCAACATATAACAACATACGTACACAATATATTTCAAGGATGCGTAGTTCTGAAATTACTAGTCATCTTGTTCCACAAATGACAAGATAATGAGATGCCGTATGGCCGCCGTGCCACTTCGATATGTCCTGTCTGACTTTTTCCTATCTCTATATATTTTCACATATCGAGTGGAAGAACTGAAAAGAAGGAGCTGGAGTCTTTCAGACTTTAACTTTCCCTGGCCATAGGAACTTCAGTCATATAAATAATCGTATCCCGAGAGCTACAGGCCGGTACAAAAAGCTGTGTGTATTGCAGGCGAATGGTGTTTCGAACCTTATCGTTTGTTTTATAGATAATATTTTCTCAATCGTGGGAAGTTGTCCTTTGATACCAAATTTTCAATTAATTGACTTATCCATGAGAGGACGATTTGCTTTCACACTATACTAAAGTGTTTAACAACCGTGGCAAAGGGAAAAGGTGGTGAAATTTTTGGAACGAATCTGAAACGCTGACATTTCAAGCAAGGACTCCCCTCGAAACGTCAGTATTTCGTTTCAAAACGATTCGGGTCTATCGATCTGGGTCTATCCTAATAATATGATTTTAATACGGTTCGTACAACCCTTGATAAATGATCAAAGATATTAAAAATATTTACCTGATGGAAATATCTTTCAGACACAAATGCACTTAATATTTTACAAATTACCAGCAGTCTATTAATATATGGTTGTACGTCAACAATCAGCATCTCGTCCAATCAGTAAGCTGCGTCCCAATTTGGAACGCTACTAAAAAAAACAATACTACGCGTGCAGGCTCTCCTTCTCCTCCTCTCCCCAATCCCCCAAAGAGAGCCGGCTCGCAGGCTAATGGAAAGCTAGTTTGTCGTTTGAGCGAGAAAGTCGAGGCGCGTGGTTTTATGTACGCGATGCTGAACTACTAAATTGAGCATAGAATTATTACTCATTAAGTCGTGATTTTTATTAAAATATAAAGTAAAATGATTTGCAATACTTGGAGCCATTGAGTGATTTGAAGGTCATTGCTGCCGTCTGCTCAAACCTTCTTCGTTTTAGATTTTTCTAGCACTTCCTGAACCATAGTGTTGGTCCTGCTCTCCCTCCCCACTTACGGCTGCTTACTGCAGCACTACATTCCATTCCTGACGATTAGCCAATCACAGCTCTAGTACTAAAATCGGGAACTAAGACCGGAACTGATCGATAACCTCTAGTCACCCTCGCAGCCGCTTTCAACTTTAAATGGCATATTGTCGATGTAGATGACAAATAGTCAAATGTCAGTGACAGGCTATGTTGAGAGCGTGAACTGGTAAGTCTATAAAGTATTAATGGAGTAAAATTGTATACTGCAGTTGTCAATGCCATGCAAAATATGTGTTATGATTGTGCAAACATTTATTGTACCTTTTACTGCATGTATGCATATGTCTTGAAGAACAATTAATGTATGGTTGCTCTTATAATTTTGATGACATAATTTGCTGGACATCTTTTTCATTCACTATTAAATTTTACAGCAGTAATACTAGAGATGCTTGTTATCTCAAACGATTTTCTTTACCTTCTAACTAGATTGCATTATTGTTTGACAAATTGTTGTAAGGAAAATATTTAAATACTGTATTAGTCAATTAAGTCAAATTTTGTGAGTTGTTAGTTATGTTAATTTGATTGACCTACTTAAAGCTTTACTACCATACTTTATCACTATAGCATTTAGTACCATAGCTTTAATAATCAACCTATTAGCGCACTGCCTCTCACCACTGAGGACCGGAGTAAAGCCCAATTGGATTGAGTTAGTATTTGAATGGGTGACCATGCACCTGTCCAGGCTTGGAACTCATGCCAGATATGAGTAGAATTGTTAGTGCTTATAGCCTTCTGCCCTTGCTGGCTTTACTCTGAGAGTCTGAGTTGAGTGAGTTCTTTATTAAAGTTAAAACACAGGATGGCCTGTGAGCATAGATAATTTTGTCAAAAATCTTGTTCAGCTCTAGATCTGAATACAAGGTTGTTACAACTATACAATTCCATCAATTTTGTCAAGAATCTTGTTCTTCTATTAATAATATACATGACAAAATTACTGCATCCTGATTGGTTGAGAGGAGTGCAATTTCAATGTAATACAGTGCAGAAAAGGTGTAATACAGTGCAAATTTCAATGAGTATTAACCATTCTGATTGGCTAATAAACAACCGGAAACTACCGGAAAGCCAATGAAATGCTTATACGGATTTTGAAGAATGGTTTTTCCTCACGAGAAAATCCAATATGGCGACCAAAACATAGAGTTGTCGAAGAACATTTCGATGAAATACAGAGTGAATTTTGCTTTAATATTGTCATTAAAGTTCCTGCAAGAAGACTAGAAGAGGTTAGATGCTATGAGTAAAACGTTTTACGTATTTAGTGAACAAAGCGAAGCAGTTTTTATGCTTCGAGAAGTGGAGCAATGATGCTATTACCTATATGAATACAAGGTTGTTACAAGTACACAGTCGCATCATTGTTTCTACCATACTAGTTATGGGCGAGGGGCAAATCACTCCTGAAAAATTGAAATGTGATTTTTTTTCATGATTTTTAAAAAATTTTTTGTGATTTTTTTTTTTTGTGATTTTTTTATTTTTATTGTGATTTTTTCATGATTTTTTTATTCTTTTTGTGATTTTTTAATATTTTTTTGGTGATTTTTTTATTTATTTCCCCGTGATTCTTTTGGAATTTTTCGTGATTTCTTTCATGATTTTTTTAATTTTCCATGATTTTTTTATTTTATTTGTGATTTTTTTGATTTTTTTTTTGATTTTTGATTTTTATTGTGATTTTTTTTGTGATTTTTCTGAAGGTGTACGTGATTTAAATCAGTGATTTGCCCCTCGGCTATAGCGTAGCCAGGGTCTTGGGTTTGGGGGGCGAGAACCTCGATCTCCTTGGGGGGTCCGGGGGCATGTCCCCCCAGAAAATTTTGGATTTCTAGGGTCTCAGAAACACTATTTCCTGCATTTTGAGGCAAGTATTTAAGAGTAAACCGAAAGCCTTAAATTACATAATTTTGTTAAAATCAAACCAGAACATAGAATGATACGCATCATGCAGAATATCTTTAGATTTATTTATAAACAAGTCGTAAATGTAAAAACAGTAAAAATCATTTTGTATAGACCCTTAGTATTGTAATTTATAGCATATGCATGCCTGCAATATATATAACACATCACTATCTACTCACTTGGACTTAAAACAACTGTACCCCCCCCCCCCCCTACAAGTTTCTCCACGGATTTAAACTTTTCATGAATGGTCTTGGAGACGATTGGGAGGGGGGGGGGGGCGCGTAAGAGTTGGTCGAGGCGTAGCCGAGACCAACTCTAGATTTTTGAGTGCTCTCTCAATTTCCCAAGTGCATCCATAACTCGATGGAGCACGCTAAACCATGAGCCATTTCTTTTATAATATAGCATTAAATCCTTTCACAAGCCGGCGAATCGTTTTGGTTGTTGTGTTTTCTACTTTCGTAGCCAAGTCTTTTTTGTTCACTAAAATCCAACCAAAAGGACAGTTTAAACTTGGTTACCCAGACCCAGTTTATGTCTTCTGGGTCGTTGTTCTTTATTACTCAATAAAATTAAATGACTCGGTATTTTGATAATATAAAAGGCCGTAAAACGTCAATTTAAAACTCAGTTTTGTTTTGAAATTTTTTCCCGCGCTTTTTTGCCGTGCTCCATCGAGTTATGGAGCACGCACGACAGCCAATCAAAAACGTTGCTATTCAAAGCTATGTTATAATTAACAATTAGACAACGAGACCGAGTTTTCTATGAGCGAATAGTCAATAGCTCATAGAAAACGAGGGCGAGTTGTCTAATTGTTTTAGTATAAATTTACCAACAAAAGTTAAATAAATTCTCGACAATAACATATTCTTTGAGGCTCGTTCAATACATTTTTTAACTGCCAACAATAAACGTTCAACAGTAATTTCGGACATCCCATTGGTCCCGTACAGTAACTGATGGAAAAGTAAAAGTTTTCTGCATAATTTAGCATGGGTTTTCATGTACAATATTGAAACAACATATATCCACTCATTTGATATGTAAAAGTGACAAAAAGTTGAAAGAAACATTCAATTTAGCATATAGTTTACATCACGAAATCTTGTCAACAGCAAGTGTATTTGGAAATGTGTTTTGTTTGCAGTTATTTCGTTTTAAACCGAACACAGATAAACAATTTAACGATCTTACCATTAATAATTTCCATTCTAACCATTTTGTAGCCGTTTTTGTTTTCTATAGAACTTATTGCTTCGCTTAAATGTTCAATTTCTTCTTTCACTTGCCCACTCCGTTATAATTTCGGCGCCATTGTTGCTTAACAGAACAACCGCTGGCTCTAATGATCATTGCTCGTGCTACATTACACATTTTGTCATTGGTCAATTTCGTTAAAAGAGGGACTTTCATTGGTTTACCCCAGAGGTTTATATCACCAATTATAAACTCCTGCAATAGCCAATGAAATTCGAGGATTTGCATTATAAACTTGTAAATTTATACTAATATACTATATACATAATACCAGAAAGTAATCTTCTGGAAAACGCGGTCGAATACAACTCTGAAACCTACGGTGTTGCTAATTAAAGGCGATAACTCGATAATTTACATGGAATGCAGACAATAAAATTGTGACCAACCCACATACATATACATGTACTTTACCTTAACTAGCTAAACACTAGAAATAAACATCTTTAGTTCATGAAGAAACAAATTAAATTTAAAGCAATCGTTACACACGAACAGCCGATATTTTAGGGAACGAAATACTGACATTTCGAGCCAGATGCCTATAAAACCATGTCATTAGAGTTATTACTAACTTCTTATTAACCGAGAGCGCGGTCACCACGGAAAAATATCAGATCAGACCGAGGTCTTGACTTCTCAAACTCATTAATGATTCATGAGATAATCAATCACAAGCACTGAATTCTACCAAGTGAAGGACTTGAAATACCAGGGAAGTACTGGAAAGATGACTAGAAATGTTATTTCCAGTCCAAACTAAACTAAAAACTAAACTAATCTTATTTATACTGGATAGCTCTATCAGTTAATAGCTAACTGTTCTCCCTAGAGGTCCAGTAAGGGCCATCCCTCATTGGTCCAGTGTTACTACAGGAGGAAACCGGAGTACCCGGAGGAAACCTGCGATGTTTGGTAGAGTCAAACTGGAAGCACTCTTCTCACATGCGGCCAAGGTGAAATTTTAATCAGATAACTGCTGAGAGCAGGAATTGAACCCGGGTCGCAGAGGTGAAAAGCACGTGCGCTAACTACTGTGCCACCAACACCCCAAAGAAAATAATATTTCTAGTCCTAGGACCTGAAATATGACGCCAAGAGCCATGGGAATAATAATAATACACTAATTGATTTGGGATTTTGAGAAGTCATTCAAAGGCGCGCATCCAATTCGGACTAGACCGGAATTCGTTCGGCTCGGCTTCGCCTCGGACTGGAACGAAAACCCGGTACTTGAAAACCCGGTCTAGTCCGAATTGGAGGCCTTTAAATATTACATAAAAGACCGAGGTCTGATATTTTTCCGTAATGACCAAGAGGTTAATAACAAGTTTATTATATGGCTTTTTGAAACAACATACCTTTACATTACCTTACATCAGTTACATGATATATATGTACTTATAGTGTGACCTACCATGCGAGCAGAGCCTTCTTTTCCTTATTTCTTCGCTGAGAGAGAGGAAGAAAAGTAGGCTCTGCTGTATTCGTGACTGGTTTCCATTGCGCATGCATGTCAGTTGCTTGGTTACAATCTCGAACCCAGTCCCAATCAGAGCAGAAACCAAAACGAAAACCGGTTAAACGGGTCTTAAACGGGTTACTTCGTCCTAAATCTTGGACGAAGCCAAACACGAATACAGCAGAGCCTACTTTTCTTCCTCTCTCTCAGCGAAGAAATAAGGAAAAGAAGGCTCTGCTCGCCGGGTAAGTGTGACCTCGAGCGTGTGACATAGACCTCGTCGTTGTCAATGTTGTTGCTCTAATAATTGTTGTTATCGCTTTTGGAATCCTAAAACTCACTTCCAGATTGCTCATCGTCCGACTCATACATGATTTAGTCCTTAGTTTATTGAATCCATAAAATTTTTGCGGTTTTATTTCGAGTTGTTCTTGTGTAAACAACATGGCTGGCAAAACCCAGCTTATTACGGAAAATAATCGAATTTAAAAAATAATCGAATCGTAACTTGTGCCATATAATAAATTACATTACATTACATTACATTACATTACATTACATTACATTACATTACATTACATTACATTACATTACATTACATTAGAAATAAAAGTAATTCAATCATTTATTTATTTAGATGTCATATTCCCCGAACAGCTAAATAGAGAAAGAAATCATGCTTGGAAAAAAAGGAATTCCACTTTTAGTAGTTACAGTCTGTCTGGTGATAATAGCCGCTGCTCTGATTGGTATTCTAACAAAATCCAAAGATACTAAGGATAAAGATGACGGATTCTACAGACACGGTGCGGTCGCATCTGACGCCTACATTTGCTCGAAAATCGGAGTCGACGCAATGAAAGAGAATGGAACGGCAATGGATGCTGCCATAGCAACGATGTTTTGCCTTGGGCTTATTCATCCTCATTCTTCTGGAATAGGTGGTGGTGGATTTATGCTTGTCTATCAACGTTCCAAAAAAGAAGTGAAATATTTAGATTTTCGTGAGACAGCACCGGGAGCGTCTACAGCGGATATGTTTGTGAATAACGTCGGAGAAAGTATGAAAGGTAGGGAAATTGAAGCATAAAGAAACCAGTCAGTCATAGTGCTAAAGAGCGGTGCCCTGTTTGGCGTCAAAAACAACGTCGCTTGTATTCTCGTTCCCAGAGCCCACGTTTCTGTGTCCGTAGCTTACGGGACCCAGAATACTAGAGAGATGCAGAGCATCGTGGGACGAGCCCTTAATTGTCTGTTCAACAATATATAAAATGAGTCTTCATCTCAAACAGCACGCTTACCAAATGTTTCTCTTTATCCACGCTGCATGTGCTCGGTATCCTTGCCTTCGCTTTGCTAACCTTACAATACTACTTCCCTTTCTGCTGTCTCGTCTGCCATTCGCTGCCTTCTTGGTGAAACTGAAGAAATATAACTCTGGTACGCCAGAAGAGTCCGGCGCCGATGAGTGAGTATTAAAATCCGACCGGTGAATAGGGTGAGTATGAATTGCGTGGAGCTCCCACGCTTTTCTGCCTTCTTGGCAGTCTTTGCTTCTAGTAATTCGTCCATTTCAAGGATAGTATACATACACAGGTAGTAAAAAGGCTGTGAAACCAAAGAAATTGCGCGACGCCAGGATTGTAGAACAGCCGATGACTATAGCCTGCGCCGCAGACGTCCAAAACCGGGGTTTGGACGTCTGCGGCGCAGGCTACCGATGACGAGCCGATGAGTGAGTATTAAAATCCGACCGGGGAAAAGGGTGAGTACGAATTGCGTGGACGTAGCATAATTTATAGTTACAAACAGCGCCGTGCTTGATTCCCTAACTGGAGAGCTCGCCCCAATAAAGCGACCATCTAACAAGTCCCCAGGGCAGTGAGCCTGACGATCTAGTCGCTAACTTGTCAGGGCGCTGTAATTTTGTGCAATTGTGTTTACTTGGGGAACGCTTCGCTTCACGGAGATCGTCAAGAAGCCTCCAAAATCCCTCGCGTCAAAAACATCGCTTCCATTCTCAATGCGAGAATGCCAGAGCTCATGACGTTTGTGTGGCTGTGTCTATCAATTCTACACACACTTAGAAGCAAAATTATAAAGCTAGCCGCTATAGCACGTCAGGGCACCACAATTGTATATACCTGCGGAATGTTCAATGCTTTTCTTCACAAACATAATGTCGTAAAAAAGCCGCCAAAATCTTTGGCGTCAAAAACATCGCTTGTATATTCTCGTTCCCAGAGCCCACGTGTTCGTGATTTACGGGTACCACAAAAAAGTGATACCCCGAATATAAAGCTACCTAACGACTAACGAGCAAAGGCACCGCAATTAAATACTATATATTAGCATATACCTCGCATGGGTGAATAGTGCTTTTCACGCAATGTGATTGGTTCCTCTAGCTCGGGATATCCTGCATTAGTATCAACCAACTGGTGGTCTATTACAAATCCGGCTTTGTGATTGGCTGAGCTACCATATAGTAGCGTTATCCAATGATAAACCTTCTTATAGCTGGAATACTCCTATTCTGACCAACCAGAAGCCACGGCGTATTCACGCCGCAAGCAAAACCTGGAAACTAGGCTAAAAAATCAAACATGGCGTCTGCTAAAAATTTTGTACGAGTGAAGAAAACATTGGGTCGAAAGTAATGGAAATATATTCAGTTTGACATTTTCGAATAAGAAAATGAATTCGCTTATGCCTATGGAGTATATCTACACCAAAGCAAAGTAGTTACAATCTTGTGTTTTGTGAGCGATTCTAGTGTTTACCATACGCCATCGAACTGCTCTGCATTATGTAAGGAGAGACTTCTGCAAACAAAAAGGTAAAACTATCTGAACATTTAGAACAATGTTTGATAAGACTTCTTTACGTTAAAGAAAAGTTGTTTATGGTTGATACTAAAACAATTAGACAACTCGGCCTCGTTGTCTAATTGTTAACTATTCACCTGCGGGCAAAACAAAATGGCGGCCAGTTTTGCCTTGTTTACCGAACCAGGAGATTTTGTTGATAAACAAGGCTGATGTAGTAGAATAACGAGAAAAGTCAACAAAATTAAGTAGAAGAGTGTCCACAGGTATGTTTCTTTACAATTTTCTAGCCATTGATATATTCAAAAGTTGTAAAAACTGTTGTGTCCACAAATATCGAGTACGCCAAGTTGCTAGCGACGGTGTCTTGTATGAAAATACCGAAAAATATAAGAATGTTAAACTTGTTATTTCATTTCACTATTGACCTCCACTTCGGTCGGTGAATAATTGTTAATTATATGCAGTATTTTCTTTCAGGGCTGACAGGGCACCGCAAATAAATTTTATATACTGTATATACCGTATTTTCTTTCGATTAAGGGCACTCGGAAACGAAGATTTGAAAAAATTCGTGGATTAAACCAAATAATTTCAACATGGCGTCGATTGAACGACGAGGCCGTTATATACCGGTAAAGCAAAAAAGAAACAAAACGATGTAATACAACAAAACAACAATCGCATCTTGTAGAAATTCTACATCCGATATTTCAGTATATTCGTCGCAAAGACAGGACGGCAATCTTTTAAATTTTGGAATGCATCGTTGTCAAAGTCAAACACTTTCATCGCCATTTTGTTACAATCCCATATATGCGCCCGCAGTATGTACAAAATATTACTTAGGGTTTGTTCACATGAATCCAGATTGAGTTTAATCCGTGTTTCATTCAATCCGTGTTTACATGGAAATTGGGTTCCAGGATTGAAATTCGCGGGAAATCTGAAATCTATAAATGTTAGAAAACACGCATGCGTTGTTCGTTCTAGTCCTTCCGGTCAAATTTTTCATTCCGGAATGATAGGATATCTCGAACCGCATTTAAATGATTCTGGAACGAATTTCAATCCAGAATGAGATTTCAATCCGGTATGAGAACCGGATTGAACTCAATCCGGAATGAGCTAAATCTCAATTTGGTTACCTAAGTCATGTTGTATATAGGCTGTTGAGAGCTTTTAAATTGCCACTAACCCCAAAACGTTTTTTGCACGAATAAACATCGCCAATCCAAATGATGAAGAATGCAATATAAATTAACTAAATTGGTAAAATCCTCTTGATTTAAGAATCGATTGAAGTGGCGATAATGACGGACACGACGGAGCACTTGGGAGACTGCGTCGAGAAGGGTTTGTGACGTAATACCAGGAATTCTAGATTTTTTTTACTGTAAAGTAAAGATATTTTTCATTTTAATTATTTTATTATAGTTCCAGTGTACTACACTGATTTTTGAAGACGAATTCCTGGTATTACGTCATACGCATCCTATACCCATTCCCCTCACTGCTCCGCCATGGGACAAACAGATGCGAAATATTGCAAGTTTCAAGGAGCATAAAAAATGGAAGAAGTGTTCAATAACAGAAAAGATATGTTGGTGCTAATATACTCAAAAAGGGCTATTTGAATCCCGAGAAAAAATTTGGGGGGGTTAGTGGCACTTTAAATGTCTAAGGAACGAAAATTAAGTTTGTCTTATTTGAAAGTACACTTAAAATGACAAAGTAACATCTTTTGCAGCTTTTTGTCTCCTTGCTTCGTTGTTGAGCTATTAGTGCAAATTTAACAACTTGACCTTCACATGCATACTAAGATAGTGGAGAAGATTGTAGATCGTTGCTATTATCAAACGAAATCACTTGTGAATTAACATGTTTGGTTTTCTGAGAGAAGTACATGCACATGTTTCCTTTGAAGTGATTTCGTCAAAGATATATAGTCTTCTCCGATAACTCATTATGTACATGTGACGTCAAGTTGTTTAATTTGCATATCAAACAATCTAAAATATCTGAACAACGAAGCAAGGAAACAAAAATCTGCAAGTTATTTCAAATAAACAGACCTAATTTTCGTGTCACATGCACTTTAAGCGTCCCGTGGATCGTGCAAGCTAAATTTGAACATTTGTAAGCGCGATAGAAATTTTTCTTGCCTGTGTCCATCCGTATTAGACAATTTATTGTTCTTGGCAGCAAATGTGAAGTGCATCTTAACATAAGATCCAAGATGGGCACTTTGATATTTTTAATCCATTTCACATTTCGATTTTCAGGCAAATTATCCGTTGCGGTTCCAGGTGAAGTGTTGGCCACGTACAACGCGTGGAAAGAGTTTGGCAAGTTACCATGGAAACGTCTTATTCAACCCACAATTGATCTCGCAAACAATGGTTACGAAATTGACGAACCACTGAGCATCGTTCTTAAGAAGTATCAAACGGACCTGTTCAAGGAAAAAGGATTTCGGTAAAGTTTGCTTTTCTTTGTACAGTTCTACTCCTTCCTAAGTATAAATATCGTAAACAAGGTTAATCCCAGTGTGATATCCATGAGTTTGTGTGTAAAAACTCTAAATGGTTAGAGCGTCTAACCAGCATTCCGAAACTTATAATTACGGGTTTGAGTTTCGTCTAGCTAGCATGCTCCCCCGGAAAATTTTTGAATCTAGGATCTCTGAAATGGCATTTCCTGCACTTTGAGGGCACTTTTGAGCAAAATCTAATCACTCACACTCCGATTCAAAATCTGTTAAAGTGGGCAGATTATTTGAATAGATTCATAAAATGTTCAGGGAAATTCCCACGCCCGTTCATTTTCAGTCTTTACTATAATTCTATAAATCTGTCACACATAAATAGATATTTAATGAGGGGGGCGGATCTAACTTTTGTCTTAATGTCAAAGTTCACACTAGCAATATAACCACATAAAGACAATAACGCAAACGTCGCAAAGGCAAAAACCACGTTATGTTGATGTTTTATGTCAGCAGTCTGAAACAACACAACATAACGACATAGTTGGATAATAATATAATTTCATGACATGATAATAATGACGTCACAAAATGCTCGGGGCCCCTAAATAATTCCTTTTGCTCGGGGCCCGTGGGGTTCACCCACCCTTCCCACCCAGTAGTTGCGCCACTGAACCCCAAGCTGAAAGTACCATATTAACATGCAAAACACCACCTTTACTATTTGTTACTATTTTATTACAGACGATTTCACCGATAACTTTTGGCGAAAACGTTCTGAAGTTTGTTCGTTATTTCCAAAGTTGGCAAATTTTTTACGAACTTGGCAAATTCATTCGTATAGTAGCCAATCAGGTTGCGAACTCCGAAACGAAGTTGCGAGGTTGTGAAGTTCGTTGTTTCATCATTTCGAAGTTCCCTAGTTGGACGTAGAGTAAATATGGAAGAATTGTCGACATGGATATTAACATTTAAAGATAAACTTGATGAGAAAACGTATAATTTAATAGTTGATTCTCTCACGACAAATCAATTTACTATAGTAGACTTCAGCTGAAAGTGCTTGGCCGAGACGAAGTCGAGGTTATTATTCACCGATACTCACTGAGCCTAAGGCGAATAATTGTTTTAGTATAAATACACATTTTCGTACTTTTAGGAACAACATTTTCTTTAAAATTGTCAATTTCCTCGTCTGTCGCATTGACAACTTGGCTGGCGGCCATTTTGGATAAACGCTGTAGGCTACCACTAGTCGAAAAAGTTCACTTAAAGCACTAAGAATCTTCTAGTTTTCTTGCAGGCACTTTGCTTGACAATTAGCTTCAAATTTGAACGAAATGTTTTCCTTAATTTATTCCAAATGTTGGCCGCCATCTTTGTTTATTTCGTGCAGGAGGAGCCTGGGTACGAGATTGGAATATGTAATTTGTAGAACGTGAAAATCTTTGCTGTAGAACGTGATTGGTTCTTTTCAATTTTTATTGTTTTTTCAAAAATTTGCGTTGTATTTCCTTTTTTCTGCACTGTATTTCCTTAAAACTGCACTGCTCTTGGCCAATCAAAATTGAGAAATTTTTTCATGTATATTATTAGTTGTTTAATTACTCGCTTCGCTTGGTTTAGTGACGTCTTCTATAACAGCGACGGCTCTCCTCGGAAACAAGGCGAAACAATAACGGATCCGGTCTTTGCTGAAACATTGATAGAAATCAGTCGAGATCCATTTAGTTTTTACAATGGTTCGATTGCAAAAGCGATTGTGAAAGATATCCAGGATCGTGGAGGAATACTGACGGAAAGTGATCTGAGAAACTTTACAGTAAAAGAAAGAGAAGTACTGGTAAGCAGTATGAGCAATGATGATAAATTATACACAACATCTGCACCTTCCAGTGGGTCAACAATGATAATGATTCTCAATATTCTAAAAGGTATACATCATTCATTAGTTCTAATTTCATTTTTATCAGTTGATTTTGATTTTAAATTTTTAATTTTTTGTTTTGCATTTTTGGATTTTTGGATTTTTGGATTTTGGATTTTTGGATTTTTGATTTTGGATTTTTGATTTTTGGATTTGGGTTTTTGGTTTTTGATTTTCGATTTTCGATTTTTGATTTTCGATTTTGGATTTCGGATTTTTGATTTTGGATTTTTAATTTTTAATTATTGATTTCTGATTTTTAATTTTCGATTTTAATTTATTAATTTTAAATTTAAATAATTAAAATTAAATTTAAATAATTAATTTTTAATTTTCTTTTTGATTTTTGATTTTTAATTTCTTATTTTTTATTTCTTATTTTTGATTTTTGATTTTTGGTTTTTGATTTTGATTTTTAATTTTTGATTATGTACTTCTGTCCTTCTATTCTAGCTACATGTGTATTTTTTCTTCACAGGTTTTAACTTTAATTCAGATGCTTTATCGGATAAGAACATCGTACAAACCTGGCATAGAATACTGGAAGCTTTTAAATTCGGTTACGCTTATCGTCCGTTTCTGGGTGATCCAGATTTTGACGCTAGCGTTAAAGAGGTTAGTTAAAATCTAAATAGTAAATATCAGTTTTAGTTTCAGTTGTTTTCGCTGTACAAGCTGTCGTTAGTAGTTTAACTCGTAAAACTCAGCTCCAAACGGTTTCGGGTAAAAGCTGGGGACGACTCAAAGGACCCGTCCAGTCCGGCTTTTCGCAGCTTTTCCAAAATATGTCGTCAAAGACATAGAGATCATATAAATACTAGAGGGGGCATTGGCGGGAAAATTTGGTAACCACATGGCAGCCGCCATTACCTATGATATTTCAGTCAATTGGTTACCAACGCGCCTAATGTTTGCCTCCAAAAAAATCCAAGATGGCGGTGTTCAATTGGTTACCCGCGGTTGACTGAAATTAAGATAGGATGCCCTCTCTAGTATATATATGATCTCTATGGTCAAATAGGTGTATGTCCGGTTTGTTGGTGATTCTAATTAACTATGCGAATCGCATGGCCTTTGCGCCGGCGATGTTTCATTCGCCGTCAAAAAAGCTAGGGGGTAAACCAGATTTCTGATTAGGGTTAGGGTTTTTGTTGTGGTTAGGTTATCCAGAAGATTGCTAAAATCTTGAGACTCGCAGAATTGAAGCTTGACGACAAATTTGGAAAAAATAAATGTGACGACATATTTTGGAGAAGCCGCGAAAGGACTGGACGGGTCTTTTGAGTCATCTCTTTTAGGTAGAAGGGTCACCCTTCCCTCCGAGCTACCATGGGGGAGCCAACTTTGTGTTCATTTTACATGGGGAATTTCATACTCGTCTCGGGTAGTAGGGTCACCCTGGGGTAGGGTCACCCTCTTTGCGAGGTAGGGTTACCCTAGGGGGCGAGATAAAGTTCACTCGCCTACCCGAGGCAAACCTGCGAAACAAAATGGCGGCAGAAAGTGAAACAATTGATAGAGCAGCAAATACGAAGCGAAAAAAATGGTCTTGGTCTCCAACAATGGTTGAAAACCTGATAATTGGCCTGAAGAAGTATAAAAGCTTCTGTGAGTTTAATTCTATCGTTTAATTCTAACAGCACAGTTACAGTTTCTTCCCGACGATCGGCCATCTTAAATTAGATGCATTAAACTATACCCAGTCCTCCAGGCTTAAACCGATTCAGAAGTCATAATCTAATTCCTCATGTAAACACACGACAAAGTTGTCTCGGGGGTAGGGTGTCCCTCTTACGCGAGCCAACTTTTAGTCCATGTAAACGGCCCCTTAGCCTTGACCGCTCCAAACGGGACTTGAACTCAAAACTTTTTGAGTACTGACCGGATACTCTACTGAATAATTGAGCCACTAGAACTCAGATGCTAGACCGAGGTTGTTACTGGATAATTATGCCTGGGAACATGTCAAATCGTACATGTGTCACAAGTACTTGTTGGGCTACAAATCGAATTCTTTAGACTTGTTGGTCAATGGTTCCTTACGAAAATTCCACATGCTTTTACAAGTGATTTTGAACGTGTGATCACATGTGAGTATTTCACATGTGAAAATTTCATATGTGATCAAACTTCGTGTGAAATATTAGGGACCTTAAGCAAGCTAGGACGACGACGGCAATTAAGGATAAAGGATAAAGGATAAAGGACTGGGGCTAATCATCCTACTGCATTTAAAATAAACCATGGATCAGGACATCGTATGTTGTATGCTTTATGTATTTTGTAAGAACTTCAAAAAGCAACTATACTTTCTACAACGTGACGTACAATGGATTAACGCCTAAGTAAACTAACAACTTTTGCTGTTCCTTGCCACAACGTTGTGTTGAAAACGTCAAAACGCTTCTGTTGACGTTATATGTGCAACGAGGACGGTGTTGGGATTACTCTTGGGGCTGCAAATTATTCAACGCTTTGTTTTGGTTGAAAAATACTATTGTACTTAGGTCGTCGTCGTGGCGTTCGCGTTGTGCTTGCTTAAGGTCCCCCATTCACGGGCTCGAAAATCACATGTAACGTTAGAGTGTCCAGCTATTATTCTGGCTATTAACTCAAAGGTTGGAGTTTGACTACTTACGACAGCTTGTATACAGCAAAAACAACTGACACTTTAACAACTTCCAGCTGAAAACACTATCACTGTGATATACTTACGTAGAAATTCACCGCCTTGGTTTGATTTCTAGAGTATGAAGTTGCAGATTAACGCTACCTATGCCGACGAATTGAGGAAAAAGATTTGGGACAATACCACTCACAATAGCACCTATTATGGTGGATTCTATAAAAATATACCAGATCGTGGAACGACCCATTTATCAGTGATAGGTCCTTCGGGAGATGCTGTGTCCGTGACAAGTACTGTTGGACACTAGTAAGTTTTTATATTAGTATTATTAGTAATAGATAAAGCATGAGCTGCAAGCGAGCCGGAGTAAATCACATACAGATCGGCTGCGAATGCTTTATCGTACATATCAAATGGACGCATCTAAATAGCCATGTTTTCAAACTATTTTTCAAGTTGGAGTGGTTTTAGCTTAGTAAATTGAGGAAAAAGTTTATGTAAATCAGGACGAATCTGCATGTATGCGATTTACATGCAGATATTGATTAAACATTCATTTCTTTTGAATTTTCTTCATGAATTATTAATGAATTTGATAATGCTAAATAATGAATTTTTATGAGTGCAATTGTCAAAATACTTTTATGAAGTTAAGGTGGCTCCCTACTGTTCCTTGAAATTTTGGGAAAAAATACAAGTTTCATATGACAATGTTCGAAACTGTCCGTTGCATTGCATCACTGTTTTCGTGGTTTTTTTTTCATTCTGGTTGACAGTTTTGGTGCTATGATACGTTCGTACAAGACAGGAATCGTGTATAACAATCACATGAGTTCCTACTCTCTTCCCAACGTCTCCAAAGTTTATCAACCTAAATCATCCAGGGCTAACCAAGTAGCCCCTGGAAAACGTTCTGTGTCTACTGCCTGTCCAACAATCGTGGTGGATAAGAATGGGTTCGTCAGAATGGTTGTGGGTGGTTCAGGAGAATTGAGGATCACGTCAGGAGTGCCAACGGTAACTGTAGTATATAACATTGACTTTAAAGGGTATTGGCAATAAAAATTAAGTTTGTCTCATTTGAAAGAACTCGTCAAATGGTATAAGAAGACCTTTTACAATTTTTCCGTATCTGTTTTGGTTTTGGAAATATTTGGACCAAAGACAACCTGCTGTCCACCATCTTAGAATTATTTTCGATATGCATGTGACATCATAACCAGGGTAAAGTGAAATTTTTATCTTGCCAACCTTATGACATTATGAGCTAGAAACTCGATTTTGTTGCGCTATTTCCATTTTAAATTGACCCACAACATTTAAAAAGCCTTCCGTAGAAATTTGGTCACCCACGGAGTAATTTCATCAGGTTTACCCTGGTTGTGACGTCACCAATTTCCTAGTTAATTAGACCCAATATTACAACAAGATGGCGGACAGCACGCTGTCTTTGGTCGAAATATTTCCAAAACCAAACCAGATACGGAAAAATTGTGAAAGGTCTTCTTATACCATTTGACGAGTTCTTTCAAATGAGACAAACTTAATTTTTATTGCCAATACCCTTTAAGGTCTTCGTTAAGGTTTGCAGACTCATTTAGGTAAAGCGCTCTCAATTCGTCAGAATTTATGCTACAAAAATAAAAGATATCGTTAGAAAGCTATTAATTTGTAGAATACAATTGTCTTTGATTTTGCGATGAACACAAACCAATAATAGTTGCGAATTTTTCAAATAAAACAAAAAGGTTTCACTCGGGATGACTTAAGAACAAAGCGTTTCATTTTGTTCAAAATAGTTTTCGCAGTTCGATTCCGAGATAAATTTCCAGCCAAACGGTGTCACCGTTTTTTTTAATTTATTGCCTGGTTTCGATTTTATGACTTATTTTGTCGGAATGTTGGTCGAAAAAGTTAAACAGCATTTTCAACTTTGGTCATCAATAAAATCAGCAAAACTCGACATATCAAAAAACTCTGATACCGTTTTGCTGGAAATTTATCTCGGAGTTAAACTACAAAAAATAAGATTTTGAACAAAATAAAACGCTTTTTACTTGAGTTCTCTGGTTTTAATTTAAAAATTCACAATTATAGGTTTGTGTTTATCGCAAAATCAAAGACAACATTGTATTCTACAAATTAATATAGCTTTCTAACGATATCTGTTTTATTTTTGTGGCATAAATTCTGAGGAATTGAGAAGAACGATTTACCGAAATGACCTTGCAAACCTTAACGAAGACCTTAAAATTAAGTAACCTGAGTATCAGGCTTTATTCTTGTGTTACGCTATATAAAGGGGGCGAGGGGCAAGCGAATAGACGAGAGTAATAAAGCCTGATACAATTCTTTACCTGGATGTTTTTCGCCCCCAAATGAATTTTGTGAATCTCCAATCGACGCAGCTTTAACCGCACAATCCATCAGTTGCAAGTTTGAAATTTGCTGTTTCGTTAGACATTCAAGCGGACTCACGACTACAATCCGAAATTGTTTCGGAGTAATTTCTTCACGAGCTTGCTTATACGTCTCTTCGTAGACGCTTGGGAGAAGCTGGTTTCCATAACCAGTACGGAGTACAGCTAGCACATCTTCATTAAACATTAGTTTATTAATGACGTCAGCCAACAGCTTGTTGTTACATTGCTCTGATGAAGGCCTGAGTTAACAAGCCGAAAGATGAACAAATAAATATTAAACGTGGCGTTCCACAAAACTCATTATTTTTGGTCGCTGATGACGCCACTACCTCAAAGCGCGCGAAAATTACCAAATAGCATATGGCTTGCCATAGATTGCCTCTGTTGACAAAGACAGCTCTTTTTACTGCCAGAATTTGCTTGCATGTTAAGGCCTGTCCAAACGCTTTCAACATTTCATTCAACATCGTTCAACATTGTTGAATTCAACATGTTGAAAGCGTTTGGCCACCCCTGTTGAATGATGTTGAACGTTGTTGAATGGCGTTGAATGATGTTGAACGAAATTTGAACATGTTCAAATTTTCGTTCAACACGCGTTCAACATTTCTATTGTTCTCAAAATGTTGAAAGGTGTTGAACGCATTTGGCCACATTTCATTCAACTTTGCTGAACAGAGACATGCGCCATGCGGGATATTGTCGATTCCAGCTTTTGTGGTAGCCCGCGTTCAATTAATTGTCATTCATGAATGTTGAACGATGTTGAATTCATTTGGCCACTCGTGCTTTCAACATTATTCAACATCGTTCAACAATGTTGAATGATGTTGAATCCGATGTTGAAAGCGTTTGGCCAGGCCTTTAGTACAACTGTTTTGAATATATAATAAAACAATTATCGGATTCGACTTACGCATGATATATTGATATATTTAAGGATTTTTTCCTTGAGCAGTATTTAACTTCGAGTTCCTTGTTAGTGAACTCGTGGATGTAAATCCCGATAAAACACGAACAAAGAGTGCTTTAAACATTTTAATATTCAATTTGAGTATACAAAATATGAAATTTACGCTTGCGAAATAAGTGACAATCTGATCATTTACATGCAAGGTATATTTCCTTAAATTTCATCACTTAAGAACTAGTCTCCTATAGAAATATCTGAAATACTAGTTTACCTCAAGAAATTGTAATATTCCAAGCTGTTCAACCTTATGTATCCCTCGCAGTAGCTTTACAATTTCAAAACTGATTTGGCAACCGTGCATTATTATCATGCATGTGTTATTAAATTTACCGCACAATTAATAACGCATGGGAGCGTGGCCATGACATAACAGGTATCACGTGGTGCAAATTATCCAATCAAAACTTACAAAATACCTCCATGTTGAAAAATTGAGTATTAACAAGAATTATCCTGACCTCGGTCATTGTTATATGATAACCTGATATTGACCTCGGTCTGGGTAATTCTTGATATCACGCTCAGCCTCATCCAATAATATTTTAGTATGCTGGATGATTTTAGCGTATATTACACGATCTGGAGATAATTCTCTTTTTAACCAACTTATTTTAGGTCCTAATGAAGAAACTTTGGTTTGGCTTAAGTCTTAAGGACTCCATCAGCACACCTAGATTACATCATCAACTTTACCCAAACGAATTTACCTTTGAAACCAAGGCCAAGTACCGCATGAAGCAGTCCGTTATGGACGGCCTTCAAGCTCTGGGGCACAAATCGAATGGATCTAAGGGGTACTGCGCTATACAGGGAATATTTCGTGATAAATCAGGTGATATATATGCCATGTCTGACCCTCGAAAAACTGGAATAGCGGTCGGTTTTTAACTTCACTTCATATTTTGAATTTTTCTTATGTAAAACACGTGATCTGATACGTTTATTGATTCTATTTCGTAGCGCGCGACTTTCAATCCTAGTTTTTATGTAAAATACGGCCATTTAAGAAATACAAAACATTTTCCGTGTTTTTATAGCTTCCGCTCTCGTCAACTATTCACTCATAGAAATTTCGAACTCATAATCTAATTGTTAAATAGAAACACGAGGGGAAGTTTGGGGGAACCAGAAATTGCAGTGGGAACACGAGCCAGCCTACGGGGCGAGCGTTTCCACACTATTTCGAGTTCTCCCAAACTTCCACATGCAAGTGTTTCTATAACTCTATATAGAAACACGGAAAAAATGTTTTTTTGTTTCTTTTATAAAATAACCCTTCAAAAATAGATTAAACGTTAAAATTAATCAAAACAAAAAGCGTAAATACTCCTTACATGCAGGCCATGGATGGATGACGCTTGATGGCGTATTGGTGGCGTAATCTTTCCGTGTTTTCCATAGAGTTTTATAAACTAACATTTTGGAAACGCAAGTGGTGATTGTTTAAAAGCCGTGTTTCTATAACTCTATGGAAAACATATTGTATAGAAACACCATTATATACGCCATCCACTACGCCATTAAATGCGCCATTCAATGCGCCATTCATGGACAGTAATGAAGATTTTCGCTAAAGTTTCAATTAATTTTAACGTTTATTCTGTTTTTGATGGCTTATTTAAAAAACATTTAAAAAACATAAAACATTTTTTTTCCATGTTCCTATAGAGTTAAAAGAACACTTGTGGAAGTTTGGAAGAACTCGAAATGGTGTGAAGGGAAGAACTCCATTTCACGTGTTCCCACCGTTTCTCGTTCTCCCAAACTTCCCGTCGTGTTTCTATATCTCTATAGAAACACGGAAAATGTTTTCTATTTCTTAAATAGAACACAGCTTTTAAGCCCCGCACAGACGACCAAGTTTTTCTTGACACGTTCCTTGGTTACATAACATAATAATAATAATGACATTTTAATTCAATTTGGTTGAGTCATACCAGAAAGTAAGGCCAAAGCCAGAGGCTTAAATGGCTTGTGGTCAGCAGAAAAAATAAAATAACTTAATCATAGTAGATAACGTTAACAAGATTAGAAAGGAAGTACAATGAATCAAGAATGGAATGAGGCAATCTAATTTCGACTTGATTCACTGTACTTAAATTTACAATAATAAACTATAAGTTTGATAATATACAGTAGTATACAGTACAATGAATCAAGATTAGAGTCAAACAATTATCCAATTACAACTTGATTCACTGTACTTAGACTTACAACAATGAATAATTTACTAGTAGTTATAGTCAACATAGAATAATAACAATTAATATTATGTCTCAACTGTAAATTGTCCAGTCAGAGAGCTTGATTTGTACCACGTGACCAGTTAATTTATCGTAGAATTACCCTCCACAGCGGGGTATTCGAGTTCGTGTACGGCGCGTGAATGTCACGCACGATTCACGAAGCTGTCAACAATGGCGGAGTTTGGCGAGATAAGAAAACGTTTCGCCTGAACACTCAGATGTTGACAAGAAGATTGTTAGGTTACAAGAAAATAAGGATTCAGGGAATACAAAGAAAGCAACAAACAATGCATGCAGAAGCCTTGAGACGACAAAAGAATGGAAACAGACAATGAAAAGCGGACAAAAGTTAAGCTAAGCTAACTTTATTAACATTATTTAAGCTTTTTTTGGAAAGATTATTTGTTTCGATATAATTTATAATTTATAGACCTGGAGCGAGGGGAATTCGATGAAATATTACCCCTCGGGATGATATATCCCTCGGGATATATCATACCTCGGGGTAATATTTCATCGAATTCCCCTCGCTCCAGGTCTATAAATGATAAAAGCCCTATTAATTCTTTGAACGTTTTCATGACGATAATGTAATATAAATAAGTTTTGTGGAAACACCACGTAAAATATTTCTTTGCTAAGCTTTCAGCCTGTTGACTTAGGCCTTCATCAGAGCAATGACTACAAGTTGTTGGCTCACGTCATTTATGAACTATGCAACTGATCAATTAAATCACGTTAGAAAACAATGGCGTATCACGTTAATTTGATTAATTAGAAAACAAAATCAAGAATGTTCTCCGAATAGGGCACACCACGTGCTGTTTAATGGCTGTCCTTCCTGAGAAATAGTGCGATGTTTTGCAATCTCAATAGACTCCCCTGTTCTCATTTTTTCATTTCATTGTTTGCAACTTGTTGTCATTGCTCTGATGAAGGCCTGAGTCAACAGGCCGGAAGCTTAGCAAAGAAATATTTTACGTGGTGTTTTCACAAAACTTATTTATAAAACCCCTATTGTTCCAAATAATATGATTTTAATTTCCGTCTAAAATTGAAGATGTTTAAAGTGCCTATGAAACGAAAATTAAGTTTGTCTTATTTAAAAGAACACTTAAAATGATAGTGACATATTTTGCAGTTTTTCGTTTCCTTGCTCGTTTATGAGATATTTCAGGTTGTTTGATATGCAAATTTAACTTATAAGATAACTTTACGTCACTCTTTGCATAATGACTTATCGCAAAACATTATATTATCTGTTATTGTGTTATTGTCAAACAAAAACACTTAAAATTTACAGACTCTGTAGTAGCAGAAACACTCGCACATGGTTCCTAATTCGCCAAGTGCTTTTGTTCGATAATGACAAAGATATAGAACACTTTGCGATAACTCATTATGCAAACTGTGACGACGTAAAGTTATCTTATAAGTCAAATTTGCATATCAAACAAACTGAAATATCTCAAAAACGAAGCAAGGAAACGAAAATCTACAAAATATGTTACATTATCATTTTAAGTGTTCTTTTCAAGTAATTTTCGTTTCATATGCACTTTAAAGAATTTCGAACGAAGAGTGGTATACTGTTCCAAATAGAAGGTGCTTGGGAGCGAATTGCAAATTGGTATCTTGCAAATGTTTTGTGTAAATTTGACCTGGAGCGGGTGAAGTGATCGTGGCATTCGAAATTAAGTTGGAAGAGAGAAGATAGAGGAGCTGGTAATAATTTGTTAATTTGAAAAAAGGTAAAACAGGAGATCTGAAACTTGTAGATGGATGAAATTGGGAGAATATTAAGTTTAAGAAAAAGAGGTCTTGTGTGAGCTCGTGGAGCTGCCGTAAGTAATGACATGAACAGCTTTCTTTTGGAGTAAGACAAGGGGTTTGATAGTTGAGGAATAAGTAGATGCCCAAATAAGATTGCAATAGTTAATGTATGGTGCAAAAAGAGAGTTGTATAAGGTCAGCATGCATGTTTCAGTGTGTGTACGATGAACAAGTTCTTTTCCAACAATTTTTATTTTAACAAGCTATAATTGCTCGTGTGTATATGGTTAGACAAGTTTTCCTTGAGGCCAATGATCGCGTAATAAGGTTCGGAGATGATTTTGGAAAAACTCTTCCGCTCACAAGCCTTATCCGCAAGAGTTTGTTGGCGTCGTGAAGAACACATGTGACATTTCCTAATTGGATTCTGTAGAGATTTTGTTGCGATTACGTTGAGTCATAGTTAGTGGAGGGGGATGGTTTGGAAACTCGGTAAAAGTCATTGTTCTATGTTTTTGTTCAATTTGTCTAATTTCATGGTCACTGAACGTATTGTATTTTCTGTATAATGAAGCAGTCATCCAATAGCAACGTTCGGGTTTAATTAGTGTAGTCCTTCGTCGTCACGTGTTGTACGTCCTTTGTTCGTTGTGTAGTCCTTCGTCGTCAGGTGTCCATAGAATTTCCTTTCTTCCATGACCAATTGCCTTCCTCCAACATGAACACAATAGCATTACCATTGCATAATCTTGAAAGACAATGGAGCTTCCAAACCATCCCCCTCCACTAACTATGGTTGAGTTGGGCGGATGGCACAAAGGTCTGAAAGGACTGGGGCCTAATATTACATCCTTACTTGCAGCCAGCGACTGAATTGCGAAGATCGCAGATCAACGAAGCAGCCGCTATACGACGCAGCCGACCACGGATCACAGCTAAGATGTAGGTGTTGATTTTATGGAGGGAGAAAAACCGGAGAACCCGGCGAAAAACCCTCGAAGCAACTCACATGAGTTTCAAGCTCGACAACGGGGCCATTCCCAAGCGGTCACCCATCCCTCTGCCTCACTGCTGAAGTTAAGCCCGGTCAAATGAGGTTATAGTACTCGGATGGGTGACCACCTTGGCTTCATGTGAGTAGGGTTTGTTGGTTCTCTCTTTTGCCTCGAGGGTTTCGCACCGGTTCTCCCTCTGCAAGATTAACATCATATTCCCCAGTTGATACTAACTAATTTCATCAAGGGGTGAGGGTCATTGGATTATCAGTATCCAAATACTGTCATATTAAATACAAAAATTTCGCTTGAGTTCGATGGACCGCTATTAAGGGTGTTCGGACGTATTTCGTTGCTAGGCAACCGGTTGCTAAGGACATTACTTCCGGTTGGAGAAATCTTTTCCCAAAAACATATTTTTGTACTTATATACTGCAAAAAGGTATAAGATGATAACAAAAAAACGAAGAGCCGAGCAAGTTTGTGAGAAAAAGTACCAAAACAAAAGAAAACTATTCCTTTGCTGCAGAATGTCGCTGGCAAAAACACTTGAAGAGTTGAAGAACTTCGGTACACAGACGGCGATAGATGGAAAAATAAACGAAGGACGTCGTCACGTCGACATATTTGGATTGAATGCCGGAATTTAGAAGTCAGCAGAGCTGATGAACCATAAATCAAACATTCCGAAGACAGTGGACATCAACTTTTAACTTTGTATGTAGAACAAGACGACTTGGAAACACGGCTGAACTTGCAATTTAGCTGGCAAGCTCCGATCAGGCAGGAGGCAGGAGGAGGACTCGCGCCTGATTCTTTCAGGCTAGGTTGAGTGGAATTGAGTCGCAAAAACATGAGCTCACAAGATTCCTACAATTTCCGCGAATATTTATCGAATCGTTACTTTTCTTTCGTTTACACCTAGGAAAAACATGTCTCCCAAAAAGTACGCATGGATTTTATGAATAAACCCAAAATGACAAAGATATTCTATTTTTTGTTAAAAATGTCCCTTAAAATTTCATTAAAACGGCCATAAAGTCATTAAGATTTGCTCAATTGAGAAACGCATGCGTACTTTTCTGCACATAACAATTCTGGTTCTAGTGAGACTTCTTTAGTTAGCAAAACTTTTAAGTTGGCGGAAATTATAGGTTTTTTCTTATCTCAATGACGTCACAATTACGTCACTGTATGACGTTATCAAACGAAAGAACTTCATTCATATATACTACGTGCAGAATATCTAGCATTTCTAGCATGGGGATCAAATTTGTAAAGCTCTAGAAGCTCTGTGGTCAAATCAAGTTTTCCCTAGCAACGGGTCAAAATAAATATGTCTGAACACCCTTAATGTGTTACTTTTTACGGTTTTTGCTCGTGATTACACAGGCCCACCCAGAGGGGGGGGGGGGGGGGGGGGCAAAAGGGGCAATTTGCCCCGGGGCCCCAGCACAAGAGGGGCCCCCTAATTATATTGCTAGTTTACTTTGTAGAGAATCGGTACCAAGAGAATGCAGGGCCTCCCGATAGCCTCAGAACAAACATGGTTCTCCTTTATATTAGAAATGAAGACCAAATAAGGTTCACCAACTTGCTTAATCGAATAACTGAACCTGATGTTCGTTTCACGAATGCTTGCCGCCTGTATAGAGTAGACCATAACACTGGGCCAAGCGTGCCTCTCCGCACGTTGTCTTCCCTCGGCCCAGGCTCTTTGGTGTTAAAAACGGAAAAGCATTACCGTCAAGCGCAATATATCCGCCAAAATAAACATGTTTTGATGTCTGCTCCACGACGCTACTTATTATTGAAATATCCGATTCATGTTTAAAATGGTATGCGAAATTTTTTCAACGGGGGGCCCCAATTCTTCATTTTGCCCCGGGCCCACCAAAGTCTCTGTGCGGGCCTGTGATTACACGGAGCGTACAAACGAGCTAATAGGAATTAGTGGGATACAGGGTTGTTAGATTCCAGCGCATGCTCCAAGCCAAGAGGCCAAAAGTGAGTAATAAGCCAAATCCATATCATTGCTATGAAAGAAAAGCCAAAAAAAATTCCAAACTGGTCCAATGATTCGGACTTTAAGCCAAGTAAAAGCCAAGATGTTGACCAACCTTGAATAGTTGCGCGTTGAAATTTTGTCATTAGTCGACGTATAGAAATTATAAAACGTTTTTTGCGTTGTATAAAATTTAAACGCAGGCGCGCAAAGAATGTAAATGTGTTTGTCAGTTGCAGTCACGGCCATGCGATTTTCTGTAACGTTAGTTTCCAGACTTCCGGTTCATTCCTTTTTAGTTTGCAGGAGAATCACGACTGACTGTATTACGTTCACTGATCTCAAATAATTAATTGATCAGTGATTACGTTGTCGAGCGAAGTTCGGAAAAGGACTGGGCTGAGTACGAAGTTGATCCGAAGCAATCCGAACTCCGAAGTATTTTCAGCGAAATTCAAATTTCAAAGTTGCATGGTTTTCAGGCTTTGTAAATTTGTGAATGAGAGAAGGGATTCTTTACAAGATTTTAAAGACAAACAGGCTAACGTTTTGCATCATATTTTGCTAATGGTAGGAGAGCTTAACAAGGCTTTAGTTTTACGCACATTTGGTAGAGTTTTCGAGTGGATACAGACTTGATTTGAAGAGCAGTGATTAGTATGGGAAGGTGAGTGGTACATTTCAGAGCCCTCCATACGAAAGAGTTGGGACACCGGAAGTGTGGGCGTGAGTGATCCGCCATTTTGGATCCTAAACTAACAAGGCAGAAATAGCGTGCAAGCCGTCAAATGACACAAAAACGAATATTACTCCGCTTTTCAGAAGACTTGATGGTTGTTGTTTTTTTGGCTAGCTGGTGTATTAGTTGATCTGAGTCATTTTTAAAGAGTTTAGGTGAATATTGATGAAAATTCCGTCGAAATGAAAGCCTGAAAGAAAAGTCGCTGGTGCCTTCCCCTGCAGCTAAATGCGTAAACAAGTAAGATAATGTATAGATTTTGTCTTTATTTTTTTTGTACGATAAGATCTAAAAGCTTCAAACTTAATTTGAATCAGTTTAAAGATTATAAACTTCTGTGTGTAGTATTTACTAAAACTTAGATCATGTTAAGTAGAGTAACCCCCATTTATTTTTAATAGCAATACTATTACATGTAAACATATATATTCACAACCTATATATACACAACCTATATATACTGTATAATTACAGTAAGTTATGTTTCGAGAGTTTCGTTTGCTATTAGCTTTTTAAATTTTTGGTGGTTGTTTATATAAAGAACCGATTTGGTTCTTAAAAGAACTGTTTAAGATTTGGTTCTAAAGACCTTTCAAATTTGGTGTTCCATCCACTTCATGTATGATGTATCTACTTGTCCACCAACTCTCTCATTGCAACTGACCGGGATCCTTTGCCACTTGAACTCTTTTGATTTTGTTTTTTCTTCTCCTCTAGTAAGGTTGTTATCCCTGAAGAATGTTTTTAATATTCTGGATACAGCCTGATGGCAGTCAGGAATGTTGTGGTGATCAGAACTTGAACAAGCATCAACAAGTGTCATCAGGACATTCTGTGTAGTCATGATACCTTTCTCATTTTTTTGTGAAGACTTTCTCAGCTGCTTCTAACAAGTACTTTACTGCAGGAGAAATATAAACTAATGCTTGCTTCGTGTAATCACACAACTGAACAAGACTCTGGCTGTGCATGGGCATAGTCATGTGGTGGTGGGGCAGGAGGAGGGATTGTTAAAGCTTTAACACAAGTGTCACAGTGATGATTTAACTTGATAAACTGATGATTTTACATGCAAAATGAAAATGAAAATAATTTATTAATAAGACCTTGCTTTATGTGACAATGGTATTCACTATTTGGTGTAGTTGTCATTCTTGCTATTTGCATAAAATTGTTACATTGCATACTGTAAGTACAGTATTAATGGATGGGAGAATTGACTGTACTTTGTTTCAACTCTGTGACAATTTATCTTTTGAGATAATGCAAGAAAAACTTCAACAATAAGCCCACATGAAAATTCAATATACTGCATGCACTGATTAAGAATACAAATTGATGGCAATGGGTACTTCATGTTTAATAGCATTGTATAGCCAGTAGCCCTACAGGAATATTGCAGTTTCATTGCATTTTCAACAGTCGAATTAGACCAAAGTGCTGAAAAATAAGAATGACCGATTATATTGACCTAGGCTGCTATACATTAAAATTACAGTGCAAGTGATGAAAAGGATAATACTGTAAATTTCCAGTGATAAGCCACTTACAGCATATGCAGTTCTACATTAAGGGGGTTTCGGTTGGCTTATGTATTCTAAAGAATTCTAATTACCTAGCATACATAACGAACAAGGTAGCTTGTTACTTTTTACATATTTGAAGCCTATATCAAGAAGACTGATGGGCATGAAACAGAGGTCCAAGAGGGCATATAACTGGGAATTTGCAGTATTTTGTAAGAAATTGATCATACCCCTTCCAGAGCCTGTTTTTTTAGTCAGACAAAATTCCAGAAAGATTTGCTTTGAGGTAAGTGTTAGTTTCTTTTGCCTTTTTTAATTCTCGTTTGACACTGCAGTTCAAACTCAATTGCTGAAAGATTTGGTATTTCTATATTAGTAGAATTATTATCTTCACTTATGTTGCCATCATTAACTGGAATTGAGTCATGCAGTTGAGAATCGACACTGTCACCCCCATCCTTATTCTGACTATTCATACTTTGAAGATTGTCTGAAAAAAGTGAACTAGGTTTAGGTTAGGAGATAAAATATAAAATGATTTAGATTCGAGGTTCATATGAATGAATTTTTGGAACAGCAATGTTTACTTGCCAGCTGTTTCGCGATCGGCGCTGTTCTCTTAGCTGGATTCTTTCTTCAAACAACTGGCTTCCGATGAGAAAAGAGAGTAGGGATAGCATTGGGTTTTAATTTACTGGCCACTTTTGGTTCAAATTGACTCGTTTCGAAGTGAACCCTTTATATTAGAGTTTAGGGAATACAAAGTCACAAATTAACAAGGGAACAATGCGTTTATAAATTGATATGATAAAATCAAATATATATTTTAATACTCATCTATTTTATAAAATCTATACTAACACTGTTTTTTATACTCGTTAATAAATAGATTATGTGCACAAATCTATTTAACAAATAGATTCCATTTTGCCGTTGTCTGTTCAGTTATAGATGCACAGATGACGTCACAACGTGGTAAGAACAAAAAAGTGGCCCACGAGACGCAGTCGAGTGGGTCACTGATGTTCTTACCACGTTGTGACGTCTTCTGTGCATCTATAACTGAACAGACAACAAAAAAATGGAATCTATTTGTTTTATACAATACAAAAACTTAAAAGGTTTTTAAGAAAAACCTGTCGGGTTTTGGGGCATGAAGAAAGAAAAAAGCAAGTCGGCTGACGTGATCTGACGTGACCATGCGTCTGTCCTCTAATAGATCATGGGCAACAACCAATGAAAACACGCATAGCAACAAGGGTATTGTATAAATATGAATATTTAATATTGTGCTAATGAACAAAATCAAAACAAAGAAATGTTTGTTGCCTCGCAAAGTCGAGAAGCCTTTGTTTGGGTCAAAATTTTCCCTCTTGATTGCGCACGGCCATTTCTTCCTTCTTTCGACGTCCCTGTTTATCAGAAGGTATTCTGTACATCTTGTACCCATCTTCACTTCGGTTATTACAACCAAATTAACGCGCTACAAAACACCATCTCAAATCCTAATATATATCCAGTCTATCCAGTGTTTTCTACGATCCATAATGGCGGAAATCGCCCATGTGACCGGAATTGCCCAATCAGCTTTTAGAAATCGGTAAACAATAGATGTCCGGTAGTACGTCATACGCATCCTATACCCATTCCCCTCACTGCTCCGCCATGGGACAAACAGATACGAAATTTTGCAAGTTTGAAGGGGCATAAAAAATGAAAAGATATGTTGGTGCTAATATACTCAACAAGGGCTATTTGAATCCCGAGAACAAATTTTTGGGGTTAGTGGCACTTTAACGAAAACCTTAAGAAACAACAACAAAAAATTCAAACAAATTCAACAAAATACGAAGTTCAGAATGCGCACTCTGTTTGCCATATAGCCTACGTGCGTTTGGTATGATTTGGACAACCATGCAAATAACAGCAATACGCTACATTTGAATTCGAAAATATGATCATGATGTACAGTTATCGTAATACTAATGTTGCGATCGTTTCTCAAAACAACAGCTTTTAATCACATATTCTTAAGTTTCGCTAGCTGATCTTCCACGAGAGCGTTTAAAGCCACGCTTATACCGATTTGTGTCGCAATGGCGTTGCGAGAGAAATCGGGCACCTGGCTACACACGTCGAGTTGTGTCGCCGATTTGTGTCGCAATGGCGTTGCCAGAGAAATCGGACACCTGCGGTTACACACGTCGAGTTGTGTCGCCGATTTGTGTTGCAATGGTGTTACGAGAGAAATCGGGCACCTGTCCACAGTTGTGTCGCCGATATGTGTTGCAATGGGCATTGCGAGGTAAATCGGCATGTGTAACATGCCCATGCAACGCCTGAAGCATTGCAAGTTTTTTATGCGAGGTCAAGAACTTGCAATGCTTCAGGCATGCGAAAATCGGCTTGCATGACGTTGCATGGGCATGTTACACACGCCAATTTATCTCGCAACACCATTGCAACACAAATCGGTGACACAACTCGACTTGTGTAGCCGGTGCCCGATTCCTATCTGAACGTCATTGCGACACAAATCGATGTGTGTAACCGTAGCTTAAGGTGAGACTCATGGACCAAAACAAAACTTTCTCCCCAGGTTGCGCTGATGTCTCTCTTTTTGGATTGTAGATAGTCAAACACCAGGGGAAGAAGTTGATAAATACTAGAGTTGTCAAGTCCAGTTGGCAATACAGCTATATATGATGTCTCTCCTATGGAAAGCTGCCGACTGCCGTAAGTGTCCAAAAACCATTACGTACTCCGGTTAAACCATTATTATGTGATGTATTTATGACTTTATATAATGCAGTTATAACGTTACGTACAGCCGTTATGACAATACGTGCTGCTGTAAGTTATAGATTTATGTGCTGTGGTTATTAACTACTTAATAACCGAGAGTGAGGTCTTTACTGTAAAATATTAAACCGAGGTCTTGCTGTATTGACCGAGCGATAGAGGTTAACGGTCGAGGTTATTAAGTAGTTTATTATATGATTTAACGATTCATTTCAAAATCTAATACCAGAAAACAAAAGATACGTATACATGCATTTCTTCGACTATTCCAGCGAGGTCAAGCATTGATACGCAGGGGACACTCCCACAGTCGAAAATTTTGATAGACGACACGTGACCAGCGTGTACCAGGTGTTATGATTCGTGTTTCTTTATTCAGTCTCTATTCTATTCTGGGTTCCGATTACAGAACCTTGGTCTTATAAAGCTATATGTAGTTAATCAGTTAATCAATCAGTGTCGTATATCATTACATCTTCCCCTTTATCAAATGTTTAACAAAGTTTAAATCAACAGTTCGATATATAGTTATTTCTTAATTAAGATTATGCTTATGACTAGTAAAAGTATCTTGGTGGTTTTATAATGCGTCCATATCTGGTCCTCATAGTTGTTGGTTGTCTTTCTTGATTTATTGTTGTTGTTGTTCTCGGGCTTTGGCTTCGTTCCGTCAAGGTCTGAGACTGTGTTGTTTCATTCGTTTCAGGTAGTTCTGAGTTTATTCCGGGCCAGAATAATGCTTCTCTTGCTCTGCACTTGCACTTCTCTATCCCAAGGTGGCCTTCGTGTATTCTCTGCTTCATTTCTTTTCTCAAGGTTGATGGTACTATCACTCGTTCTCCTTGCATCAGGATACCGTTAGCTTCACTGATTTCATGTCGAAATGCGAAATATGGTGTTAGTTCATTTGGCAGCTGTGCCTTAGTATCTGGCCATCCATCAATTATGACATTTCGTAGCTTCTGTAGTACCTCGTCTTTACTGGTTTCAAGTTGCAATGTGTGCAGCATCGTGTCTGATATCGGTAGGTTGGATAGAACCATGTGCACCTGGCTCTCGAGATTGAGCTCGTCTTCTGGCAGTTGAGGTAGATACGCTCTTGAGAGAGCGTCAGCGATAGATAAGTTCTTTCCAGGCGTAAACTGTATCTTCATGTCATATTTCTGGAGTTTTAATCGGAATCGCTGGATTCGTGGAGGTGCACTTGCAATTGGCTTTGAGAAGATTGGTTGTAGAGGCTTATGGTCGGATTCAACTGTGAAATACTTGCCATATATGTAATCATGGAATCGTTGAGTACCAAATACGATTGCCAGGGTCTCTTTCTCAATTTGCGCATAGTTTTGTTCAGTCTTCGTTAAGGACCTGCTGGCGTAGGCTACTGGGGCCCATGATTCGTGCTTCTGCAGTAGAACAGCTCCCAGTCCGTACTTTGATGCATCCACTGATACCATGGTTTCTAACTTAGGGTCGTAATACTTGAGAGTTGGACTTGATGATATTGCTTTCTTTAACTGCGTGATAGCTTTGTCTTGGTGCTCGGTCCAATGCCATTCAACGCTTGATTCTAGTAGTTGGCGTAAACTTGTTGTCTTGGACGAGAGGTCTGGGATAAACTTTCCAAGATATGTTACCATTCCTAAGAATCTCTGCAGTTCGGTCTTGTTTGTCGGTGTTGGCATGTCCCTTATCGCTGTGATCTCTGCCGGATCTGGTTTTACTCCGTGGTCTGAAAATATGTGGCCAAGGAAGGTCATCTCTGTCACTCCGAAGACGCATTTTTCCTTGTTGAGCTTTAATCCTGACTTGGTGATTCTTTCTAGCGTTTGCGATAGGCGAAGGTCATGTTCGTTTCTGGTCCTTCCCCATACGATTATGTCGTCTTGGACGTTTGCGCAGTCACTTATTCCGTCGATTATCTCGACTATCTTCTTTTGAAATACTTCGCTTGCACTTAGAATGCCAAACGGAAGTCGCTTGAATTTGTATCTTCCGAATGGAGTGTTGAACGTGAGGATCTTCGAACTTTCTTCGTCGACTTTTATCTGCCAATAACCACTTGAGGCATCTAGCTTGGTGAAGAACTTGGCGTCAGCCATCTCTGCCATAATGGATTCAGCGTTTCGCATTGGGTAGTGCTCTCTCTTTATTGCCTTGTTTAGGTCATGCGGATCGAGGCATATGCGTAGCTTTCCGTTGGGTTTCTCGACTATCACCAGAGAACTTACCCAATCTGTCGGTTCATCTACTTTGTCGATGATTTCTTTACTTTCCATACGTTCAAGCTCGGTCTTGAGCTTATCTTTCAGTAGGTACGGTACTTTACGCGGAGGGTGTACCACCGGAATGGCCTCTGGAGCCAAATTGATGTGATGTTCTCCAGACAAACACCCAATATCTCCAAATATATCTGAATATTCTTCCGGAATGTTGTTACTCGGTTGTTTTATCTGCGATACACGTTTGACGAGGTTGAGGCGTTGACATGTTTCAAGTCCCAAAATCGCAGAAGACTTAATTGGCACAACAAAAACCTGAACAGGATAATCGTTCGTTCCTTTCGGTTTCATGCGGACAATGCACTTACCCGCTACTGGAATTTCTGATCCATCATACGCAAACAGTTTCTCCTTCGTTTGTCGTAGCCTTGGCTTTCTTGGTAGGCGTTGATACAGGTTTTGCGGAATTACATTGGCTTGTGCTCCAGTATCTATTTTGTACTCGACATCTAATCCGGAGGTGTTAATTGATACAGTCCAAGCTTTCAGGTTGTCTTGTTTCCCACACATCTCCACTTGATATCGCGTAGTTTCTTCTTGTGTTTGGCAATTTGTTGTTTCTTTTCTTTTTTGGACGGAGCCAACGAAGAAGTCGTCAATGCTTTCGTCACTGGAATCACTAGAATGTCTGCTACTTGAGAGGTTTACTTCGTCGACTTGCTTTGAGAGGCACACTTTAGCAAAGTGGTTGCGTTTTCCACATTTTTTGCATACTTTACCAAATGCAGGGCAGTTGCCTTTGTCATGTTGGCTACCACAATATCTACAGTCCTTTCTTTCGCCTTCTTGTTGACCTCGCTCATTTTGCTTACCTTTGTAATGCTCTTTCCAATTTCCTCTTCGGTGACGTAGTTGGTCAATCTGATTTTGAGGCGTTTTCGACTGCATCTCCTCTGATTGCTTCTTTGTTTCTTCAGCAGCTCGGCAGATGTTTATGGCTTTGTCTAATGTTAGTTCTGGCTCCCGTAGCAATCTTTCTTGAACTTTCTTCTCCTTCACACCCGCGACGATCCTGTCTCTGACCAGGCTCTCTTTTAGCGTTCCAAATTCGCAGTGACTGCTTTTGAGTTTCAGTTCGGTGACGTAGTCGTCAATGCTTTGTCCTTCGCTTTGGTTATACGAGAAAAACTTGAATCTAAGATATGGAATATTCTTCTTGGGATTCATGTATTCGTCAAACTTTGCTATAACTGGTTCTAGCTTCATGGAATCTGCTTCTTCAGCGAAAGTAAACGTGTAGTAGATCTCTCGCGCTCGTTCTCCTATTGCTGTGAGAAGTCTCGAAGTTTTTACATCTTCACCTTTGTCGTTGGATTCCGTAGCTGTCATGTAGAATTTGAATTCCTTTTTCCAGCGCTCCCAGTTTTGGCTGAGGTTACCATCGAAACGCAATTCTTTGGGCGGATTTAACTTGCTCATATCGCTTTCTTTGCTTTGTTCGTTTATATATTATTCCCGCCTGACACCATGTTATGATTCGTGTTTCTTTATTCAGTCTCTATTCTATTCTGGGTTCCGATTACAGAACCTTGGTCTTATAAAGCTATATGTAGTTAATCAGTTAATCAATCAGTGTCTTTCCGCAGCGAGGGGGAGCGGAGGTAAGACCCTGGGTACGAGGTTGTGTTGAGGTTTTATAATTGGATTTTAAGGTTTGGGAGGGGGTGGGGGTGGGGTAGTAGTATAATTAATTTTTAATTTTAATTTGTTTTTTATTTTTAAATAAATGCCTTCTGAAAATGTCAAAATAAGTTTTTGTTGTAGTAAGGAGTGTGGTATAGGAAGGTTGGAGTACATAGATCGACGTTGATGTCTGGTAAAGTTTGGCATCGGTAGTGCGTTGGGTGCTATCGGTGGCGATGAGGCGAGCAGCTCCAATAAAATGTCCTCTTTAATTTACTTCTCCAGACCCCCTGTTCTCAGCTTGAGGTCTCGTATATCATCTGGTATTCCGGTTAGCTCGTCTTGATGTTCAGATTAAGTCGCTCATGATGTTCAGATTAAGTCGCTCATGATGTTCAGATTAAGTCGCTCATGATGTTCAGATTAAGTCGCTCATGATGTTCAGATTAAGTCGCTCATGATGTTCAGATTAAGTCGCTCTGCAAATTAAGTATATACGGTTCGCAGGAGGTGAACATTAACAGGCTGAGAGTTTCATACTTACATATTTGGTAAGTAATTTATATAATTTTGCTTGTTAACAGTTGAGGCAGAAGGTCGGTATGTCGACTCTGGTCGATATAACGTCTGTAGCAGGCAAGCTCCAAGTATAAAACTGCTGTAACTCAGTTAGCCACGTTGCCGTCAGAAAAGTTCCAAAGTGCA
This sequence comes from Paragorgia papillata, assembly GCA_035771165.1. NCBI lineage: Eukaryota > Metazoa > Cnidaria > Anthozoa > Scleralcyonacea > Coralliidae > Paragorgia > Paragorgia papillata. Next base: position 871 of record JAWNZC010000451.1, on the reverse strand, counting down.
AAAGCTGCGGGAACCCAACCCAGGAATCTTCAGTTCTAGTTATATTCTTTATTATATATTGTGTATACTATCTTTATAAGTAATATTTATAAACCGCGCAGGAGGGCTTTATCGGATATAAAACACGAGGCGATAGCCGAGTGTTTTAGAGCCGATAAAGCCCGTACTGCAAGGTTTTTAAATGGCTTCTAAAAAGAATCATTTCATACGTTCATTGGCGTAGTAATTTTGAAAATTAAGCTTATCTCAGCCGTTAAAAACCAGCGAGAAACTTAGAGCGAGTCTATATCACATATATAGATCCGATACGCTCATGATTTTTCTTTGTGTTTTCCTCATGAATTATTAATGAATTTTAGAACGACAAATACAGCATTGTGTCTACTTGAACGTGTAAAAGAGACCGAAGTAAGGGCTGAATTAGGCATGCTACGACACGTTCTCACCTGATAGACAATTATCCAAGCTGCGTATTTGCCAACATCTATCTAAAGTCGATTGCGAAAACTGATCGTAGAGCTGCATTCTAAGCAGGCTTCCTCATGAGATGGTCTGTGACTGGTTTCATGCATGTACAGCTATAATTATTGTTAACAAAATTGTACTATATAAATAACGTATCATATGACAATTATACCGTCCAGACACATTCACGATTTCCGCTTGCAATTGTTAGCCTTTCAATAGTGTCAAATTGCCCAGCGTTTTATACCTAAATAGACTCGTTTCGTTCTGTATATTTGACATCGAACCAGTGTTACTATACAAATTACGATTGGAATACGTTTTATACCTAAATAGACTCGTTTCGTTCTGTAAATTTGACATCATAGTAACACTGGTTACTATACAAATTTAGAACTAGAAGTTA